>JBBPCS010000375.1:1467951-1537646 GCA_037974645.1 Hollardia meadi
CACACACACACACACACACACACACACACACACACACACACACACACACACACACACACACACACACACACACCAAAGCCCATTCCCTTAACAGCTTTATCTGTTTGTGTTATACAATCTTGCTGAGGCTCTGCGATACAGCTGGAATTAGCTTTCTGTCAGTGTTCTGTCTGAAAGCTTCCTCTTGATAAGATGCATGTTTGATTTTCCATCCAGCACTGGATTATTTTTTATTTTATTCTGAGTGCATATATAGTCATAGCCGCCATATAATCCATATATAACTTTATAGGCTGCCCTGTTTCTCAATTCATTACACAGTTTGATGCCCTCATCGCTGATTTCCTCACCCTCATAGTGAACGACTGCGAGGAAGTTCTACCATATCACAGTTTATATGCTCTCTTACTTCTGCTCTTCATTCTGACTTCAGTCTCTTAAGTGGTGAAACTGCTGTCACTTCTGCTATCACTTGTTTCATGGTTTAATCAAAGATGCACTGATCCATTGTGGATATGGTGTTACAAATATACATCTGGGTGCATTCTTTGAAACATCACAACATCACTAATGTTCTCCTCATTCTCTAACCTTGACATGAGTATGCACAGCCTCTGGCATTGTAGGGCAGAGAAATAGTACTGATCAGTGCCCCTATTACCTGCATCGTTGGCCATTTGGCGTTTGGTTGTATATTTGCTGTTGAATCTTTTTCTACTTTCAACTGAAGCAGGCCAGTATTGACTGTAAACACAAAGTGATCCAAGAATAAAGACATCAAATTACTTTTTGTTTATCCTAAAGCATGAGTTTTGTCCTTGATATAAAGTGTTCAAGATCTCCAAGGCATTCCGAATTTGAGATTATCTTTAATGCCCTGGAATTAAAATAAAAAAAAGTCTCTGTTTGTAGAAGCTTTATATTTGTCTTTGATCAGGAACATACAGTGTATCTATACATTCATCATCGTCTGTCTTTAAAAAACTACAAAAACAGATATGGAAGTCAAAAGAAGTTGAAAAAAGATGAGAATATGAAATGAGCTTGGCCTATATCTAAGCTCACAGCTACATTCTGCAGGATAATAATGTCCTTCAGACACAGCAGCCAGGCTTCAGACGTAGCCGTAGCACCATAAATGCTGTAAGTTCTGCTTTGGATGACATTGTTATTTCACTTGATCTGTCCAAGACTTTAGATACTGTTTATCAGGATATTTGTTAAATAAGCTCCTTTCCATGATTCTGCTTACAGCTGGTCAAAATCTTATGTTTCTGGTAGAATTCAGGCTGTTGTTGCAGATGGTTTTAAATCAAGTCTCTGGACGATTGATAAAGGTGTTCCACAAGAATCAATATAAGACCCCCTGCTATTTACTTTATACTAAATATTAATTTCCAGTACTTTAAAGTCTATTTTTATGCTTATGCCCTCGGCTCTAATACAAACCCACCAGGCCTTATCTCACCATTTTTAAAATAAGTTTTATAAACAGAATTCAGTTCAGCTTGAAAAACAAAAAATTCAGATTGGATTGGATCACAGTTTTAATGTTACTAAATAACTTTTACAACTAATCGAGGTCATGTGGACAGCAACTAACAGGTCCAAAAACCATATTACAAATTATATGTGAGCAAAAAAATAATATGCAATACGTGATTTAATAAAGAGGGTTGGTTTTTTTTTTACCATCAATAAAACATTTGCTTTTGTCCACCATGTTTCTGAGTATATCACGTCTGAGACGTTGTTCCAACTTGAAGGGGTGTTCACATAGATTTTCCAGTCAGTGAACTAATTTTTCCAATTATTTCAACACCACTTGAATGCACCCTGTTGAACAGTGTTTATACGCTTTTACTTTTTGTGCAGATCAACAGACAGAGCCAGGCTAACTGGTTCCCCCGGTGTCCAGTCTTTATGCTAAGCTAAGCTAATTGGCTGCTAGTGTAGCCTTAAATTGTACAGACAGATATGTAAATGGTATAAATCTCCTCATCAAACTCAGTAAATAAGCATATTTCCCAAAATATCAAACTTTTGCCTTAACTAAGTTCTTATAGACTACAAAATTAAACTCCTGTATGTGCATTGTGTACAGAAGAGTTATTTAAAGGATATGGGTCTGAGGTCTAGAGTAGATTTGTAATCCTGATTTGAGGTCTCGATCTGTAATCTACTAACTGTCCTGTTACACTAGTGGTTCTGAACTGGAGCTTCAAGGCAGTCAGAACGATCTTGTGTCTGACCCAGACTCCTGGGCAAGATAAAGGACAAACACAGCTGGGGTACTGAGCAAATGGAGACAGCCTTATCTTTCATTGTCTTGCTGTGTCCAAGGCCAGACAGTAACAAAAAGCTTGCTATGGCTCTTCTGGCACTGGAGTATTTTTCCATTACACACTGCCTGAGGAGAGTCTCTGTGCCAGCTGTAAATATGCCAGAGACAGGCAGGGAAGATGCAGAAGCATCTGCGGGAGGAAAACTTACAGTTTCATCCATAAACTAAGCGAGAGAAACTTCTATATCATAATTCAGTGTTTTCTCAAAGCCTTTCCCAGCAGTGTGTTTCAAGTGCTGCTGCTGAGAGGGAAACGTCCAACATGGAGAACACGGGCAATCAGCAAGACATTGGGCTTTGCAGCACAGAGGCCAGGAATGGAGGATGATGACGTAAGAGCTCTCAATCGCGGCTCCGCTTATGTCACCACTTTTGCTTATCCTTCAGTGCTTTGTTGTCTGGCTGGCTAAGAGAAACTGACATTTTACGGATATTTACAGCGAACTGGCTGTAACACGACCGGTGAGCTTCCTGTGGTCTTTGGGTGCTGGGGGAGCGCAACAAACCCTAAAGCTGTTGAGCCAATGACCTTTGTGAGCCAATCGTCACGTGGCTGTCAAAGTTTACAACTGTTCCTCTCTCTCTGCTGCTGTCAGTTGTCATTATCATGCAACTACTCAAATCAATTCAACCCTCCTCCAACCCCACATTCACCTCCAGTCCTCATCCCATTCAGTGCCCAGGGGTCTCACCAGAAGGCTTGCTCAACAGTACATCCGTCCAGGTCTTCAGCATCCCTCTTCACTCCTTCACCACCACCAGTGTCTAGACTCAATCAGCGGGTCATTCTGTAGCACCCGTGACATCACTACCGCCTTAAAATGATGTCATGGGGTCTAATCACCAAAGGCTCTTCATATTCTTGGATTTATTTTCATTCTGAGCACATGTCAAATAAATTGATTTCATAATTTTTAAGGGTTACAGTCTAAACTGAATTTTGTTCTATACAGTCAATGGTCTGATTTAACATCATCTAAACTTTGCTAACATTGGCTAACATTAGCGACCAAAAGCTACTGAAGCAAATTCATCTTTTGAAAAGGAGAAATGTTTTATCGCTTCTATATTGCATTGCTTAGCTCAGATAAATTTCCTTATTTCGTTTTCACGTAACTGTCTCTTTTTCTTTTATGTATACCAGACGGTACTTGAATCAACCAATCAGCTTGCTTGAAGTGCAGGTGTATCTTTGGAGAAACATAATTCCAAAAAAAATGATCCTTCAATTCCCATAATGCAACTCAGCTGCACCTTTCACGAGACCTTTTCATGGTTTGTGTCACTGTCACAATCACAATCGGTCAACAATGACTTATTTGTTTAACCCACACCATGATCTTTTCCTAAACCGAACCAGGTACGACTGAAATTTAAAATACTCTTCGCTTGGTCATGAAATAAACTCAGCGAGAAAATTCCTGATTCCTCACCCAGATGGTCTTACAAGTCAGACCATCACTTTCCATGTACATACAGTAGATGTGAGAGACCAAATATACAAATTATATGAAAACAACATGACTGTCACAGAGCTCGCCAAAGCGTGCACTGCTACGTCCTGCAAAACCACACCCATCCGTGTGAAATACCAAGATGTTAGTGAGTCCCGTAAAATGCACCTTTCTGAAATTCCATGAACCCAGGCTGTAATGCTTTCTTAGTCTCCAGGCTTGAACCCTGATGACATCATCAGAGTTGTTTTTCAGACATTGTACGACTGTTTTCACAGGCTAAATAGTACTAATCATGACTACATACAGCACACAGTTAAGAAGAAAAATTGTCATATCAAGAATATCAATGTGTGAGCACTGTTCTGTGCTTTGTGATGTATTTTCTATATTGTGAGAAACTCCAGGAGTGTATGCAGTCCGAGTCACTGCTGGGTTCCACGCAACTAAGACGGGAGCACGTGCTCGATGGTGTGAGAAGAGCCTGTTTTGTGTAACACAATACTGTTAGACTCCTGCTCTTTCTCTGCCTGGGCCTCTGGCCAACAGACCGATTAACACGCTGACAAGCCTCAGTACATCTTTTACACTCACAGCCTTGACCTTTCACCTGCAGGGAGATCCAGTAAAATCAGAGAATGAGGTCTGACACCATTTAAAAACAAAGACTTGGCTCTCTGCGGCACCATTTGTTTTATTCTCAGGCTTCCAGGAAGCGCAGCCACAAGCTCATCAAGGCTAATGAGGGAGACAAAGCTGCCACTGGAAATATTGTGGTGTAAGATTTCCCGCTAGGAGTCTGAAGTACTGGAAACACCCGATGCTGGCTTACTCGTCATGGATCCATTCAACTCTCTCCATCACAGGCGTCCAATTTATCCGGTGCTGTTTCACTAGCGAGAATTCACTGGCGAAGAATCCAAGAGCAATAATGACGCTTTTGTCTGGAGGCGCACTGCAAGCAGAGAAAGTGAGAAAGCCAAAGGGAAGGCTGGGAACCAGTAGGTCACTGAGCTCACCTTACACCTCGTGTTCCCACAATGCTTTGACTGCCTTCCCAAATCAAATCAAATCAAAACTTTTTGCCTCTCAGACCCAGAGGGGAAAAGGTGAGTAAGCTGTTGTTCTTAACTTTAAATCTCAACCAGCCTCTATTATCTGACACCATCATTTTGTGATCACAGGACGAGCACGAGTTGACTGTGTAAACACGAGAGCAGAGCTCCCTCCTGAGTCCTCAATGCAAAGAATCTTTCCCAACAGCCAGCGACTGGGAACTGTTACAGCCGGGAAGTTGAGGATTCCCATCATCTTATTGTTCACGTTTATTCCCACACAGTTACTGGTTACAGATTCATCAAGGAATGCAGTACATCAGCTGAAGAGTTTCTTCTGAGCAGGTTATGGAGTGTGAATTGAGTTCTTGAAAACCTCCAAACTATTAAAACCCTTTCACACATAGTGGTCACGACAATTGACAGCTCAAAAGCCACCACGGTGGAGGCTAGTGAGTCATCCCTCACACTGCCACCCACTGGCCAGCCAACACAAAGTTCTCAAAACCAAGATGGCCGACGTAAGGCCAGAAACGCTGAGCGACTCAGGAATATCTTGCCAATCCTTCTAAAATAGGAGGTCGAGTAACTCCTAAGGAGTGATACAAATGTAAAAATTTAGTACGATTAATCATCACTAAAGTGGACATCATGCATCGCTGGCATGATGTCATACAATGTTCATACTATTAAAGGGACTTTGTTCTTAATAATACTTCATCGGTAACTGAATCAGGGTGGGATAAGACCGGAGCAAGGAGTAGAAAGAGAGGAGTGGGTGAGGAGTCAGGAGGAGGTTCAACGTGTTTGCAATGCATTGAAGAGTATTATATTAAAATATGTGAACGCATTCGTTTAACAGCACTAAAAGTATAGTTTTCACATAATATATCATTTTATTCATTGGTTTGTTAAATATATATTTCTCCAGGAGAAATCCCAAACACATGCTGTCCACCCCAGTGAAAAAAAACAGAATTTCATCTTTTTTCATGCCAAACGAGGAGAAAGAAAGATCCTGACTGAGGTGGTCATAATTCATATATGAAAGGGCCTTACAAGCCAAGGTGTGCCACGTGTTTCTTTTTGTCTTTGACAGTTTCTTGGACAACAGCCACTGTCTTATATATTGATCTATACTGTGCCGACTGTAGTGCACATGCTGCCACATGTGCACCAGGTTAGACTGTGTGTGTGGGGGGGTCTAAAGCAGTGATGTAGTTTAAAATGATACCCCATGTTGGTGGTCATGCTATGGCAGCCATTAAAGTGAGACTAACTTTTGAAAGGGGAAATAACAATCATCCACTTAAAAATAAAAAAGCTGAATTCAGAAGAGATAAAACCCACCCTTGTTAAATTCAATACATTTTAGGGGTTTTGCTGCTGCAGCCTGACTTGGTCTGGTATAACCAGCATGGCTAGTGTTAGCATAGTGTGTAAATGAGATTGCTGGGTCAGTTTGCTACCTTTTTGACTCTACATTTACAACGCTGCATAAAATAGTTTGATCACAAAAGTAAAATAGGAAGTAAACACTGTACCTCACCGGGAGACATCGTTGTTGTTGCCTTCCTGTGGTCCCATGCCACTAAGTCGGGTCCCATAATGATCGCTTCAAAGCAACTGGCTCAACAGAATCTTGCAAAATGGAGGAAAATTCACAGTGTCATTATCCTGTGGCAATGTTTCAGCAAAACTTTCATTGTCGTGATTTAATGTGAACAAAACCAAAATTCCAGCCTTTAAGAGGTTGGTTAACCAAAAAATGCAAAAAACAAAACAAAACCATACGTTCTCATTTACCCATAGTGGGGGGTAGTCATGCAGATATAGTTGTGGATAAAAGTTTTGAATTTCTGAAGAAATAGTCCCTATTCAAAATCCTGAGAAAGTGGTTTGTTGATTATCCAGAGTAAAGAAGAGTAATTTGAATTCCCCTCAATTACTGGGTTGGAGGCAGATAATCAAAGGGATAGATATTTGGATTAAATGGACCCCGTCTCCACCAGTTTTCACATCCTCTATTGTGTACATATGTACACTATGAATTCACACTATAGCTCAGCTCTTCTTAGAAAAGCAGTGCAGTTCTGCTGTAAGAAAAAAAGAAGAAGTTGGTCAAACTGAGTCGTGGTGGGTCTGCCCTGCACTGCGCCCCTTGTTGTCTTACATGAAACGAGGCAGCTGTTTTTGTCCTCAAGTGAGAGCCAGTGAGAGCGGCCAGAGGCTCCCTAAAATAAACAGGCTATCTGTGCAGCCCCGGGGTTGGGTCAGGGTCTCGCTCCATGGCGCTGGACTCTCTCGGGCTCTCCCTGCCCATATCCAAACACAGCGCCTCACTTCTTCACTGGATGAGAACAGAGCATTTTCCTTGAATTAAAACAGTATGTTGAAAAATGACCGGCTGCAAGTTTTTTAAAAAAAACAACAAAAAAACAAAAAACGTCACCGTGCCTGATTTTATGTCCCTGAAGGAGTCGCTGTGCTTGAAATAGCTTGAGATGAGTTACATTTACTCCCTTCTCATTTCATGGTCAGCAAATTGTTTTGGCAGGTAAATACTTTAATATGATTTTAATATAATTCAGTGTAAGCACTGAAGGATATTTAACTGTCAAGAATGATTAGATAACATACAATGTAATATTGAATGGTTAGGCACTTTTGTAGTCGGTGTAAGCACTGTATTTATACTGTATTATTCTCTTACTACAGGATTTCCTCACTGTAAAATCAGTCAGTGGGTCGGTCAGTATTAAACATATTGTAAGTTAATTATATAAAAACATTTTATTTATGTTATTTAAAAAAAGTTTTTTTAAAAGTAACGTTTAAACAAGAGACATGCTGTACTTTGGCTCAGCAGTGCTTTGAGCTAGATGCTAACATCGGGCATGCTCACACTGACGATGCTTGTTTAGTAGGTTTTTTTTTTACCATGTTCATAATCTTAGTTTAGCATCTGACCACCCATATAGTTTTCTGGTGGTGACAATTGTCTGGTGATCCAAAGAGGTGGAATGCAAATTAAATTTTCACTGGATTGAGGGATACGATAACATTAAAGTTGCATTGTTGCATTGACAGGAAAAGCACAGGTGCAGCAAATAACACAATGAGTCAGGTTATTAATTACACCTGTACTTAACCTGCTAGATTCAATAATATTAAGTATTGGTACAGAAACACAGGAAGGTAGGAACCTGAAGGCAAGATTTGAGTACATCTTGGCCAAGCTCTGCACAGCAGTTTTGGAAAAGTAGAATTAATTTTAGACTGGATTTTTTTCCTGCCTGTTATCATGAGAAACTCTTATTTGTCTCATTCCTAGCTCTGCCAGCACAGAAGCCTCAGTGGATCACAGTTAATGAACTCTGGCATTACTGCACCAGCATGCTTCAGGTTCTGAGTGGAGAGAAAGACTGTGGCTGTGAGTACAGACCTGGGACCAGCTGACCACCTGCCTCTTAACAGAATGAGCTTGAATGCACAAAATAATAAATAATGCATTCAAATGTTTTTCTAAAAGCCTACTCAAGTAAAAGTAAACGTATGCTGCATTAAAACTGCTACGAAAAGTACAATGTACCTAAAAATGTTACTCAAGTAAATATAATGAAGTAAATGTTACTACCCACCACTGAATGTGACGTCAGCCTCTGGTTTGCAGACTACCACTTTGAAGCCTCAAGTGTGGCATTATGGTCGTCGCCATCTTGCTTTTTTTGGAGCCAGGAGTCACCATAAATGGAAAAGAAGATAGAGTCCGGACGAGCACGAGGGGTGGATCTGTCTGAGGTCACGCTGTGGTAGCGACTTGTCAATTACAAGGTAGCCACGTCCCCTAAAGCATACCCTACTTCATCATCTATTTCACTCTAAATGGGACTGTAATTAACATATGAACATCATCATGTATCGAAGAAGCCTTGAAACTAGCAACTGAGACCATAAACTCATTAGGAAACTGTTTACTGGGGTAATAAATCAAGTGAGAATTAGAGTCATTTTCTCATAAGCTTATATACAATCTGACTTCTTTTGTGAACCCAGTGAAGTCTCCCCCTGCTGGCCAGTAGAAAGAATGCAGGTTTAAGGCACTTCCACACTGGCTTCACTTTTCAGACCGTAAAGCTACTTTCACTTCTATTATATAGTCTGTGGCACAGCCTCCCAGTGAGGCTAGCATGGCTGCAAACCTTTAGGCCACATTAAGAACAACTTAAGCGGTGTTTGAAAAAAACAACAACGCAGCCCTCCTACAACTTTCCAAAGTTGTAAAATATTGTCTGAGGCTATTACGAACTGTTTTGGCATGACTTTCTTAAAACATACCTGTAAAATTGGACTTATGGGATCGTATTTAATTTTCTCACCAGTATCTTAAAAAGAAACGCGCCACGCCAGCTCAGCCCAGCGTTTTACCGCAGCGCTGATATTGGTCTGAATCAGTCTTGTTTATTTTAGAGGGAGTTTTCTTCGCTCTATGTACTGTAACTAAATTATTTTTGTTTGTGTGCATTTTCATCATGATTCATCATTGTTTAATCATTATTCATTATTCATACTTTTGCCAAAAGGGATTTGTCTGTATGCTTTTACTGAGTTCGGGACATGCCCACTGTAAATCTAGATTCACAACCACAAGTGCTTGTTTCATAAAATACTTTAGCAGCTACAGAAATGTTAATAATACAGACATATATCTCACACAGTAGCAGGTTTTCATCAGGAGTTAAATCCCTTTTTTTTCACTGGGGCTTTGTTGCCATAAATTTATACTTAGCTCTTAATTATATGGTGGCTAACTACAGATTCCACATGTGATTGCAGCATGGAGACTTTCATAGCTTTGCGGCGCCTCCTATACTCTAATTACAGCCAGTGTGAACAGTGTTTTGAAAAGATTGTTTTTCATCCAGCTGTATTGAAGCATGTTGGGGGGGATTAGAGGACAGAACAGGACAATATATCCCCCCCTGTCTTTCCCTGCTCAGGAAGGAGGCTTCCACCACAGGGACAGTGCGTCTCTGAGGGCAGGAGGCCTCTGCAGGCTTGTGGCTCGCCACGGTCCACAGGCTCAGGGGACAGCTGTGTCGCGCTGCCGTGTTTGGCCCTCTGCCCCGACACAGCAGTGGCCATAAACAAACAGTGCTGAAAGCCACTGGCCCAGTCCCCAAGTCTTTTCAAGACGGTGCAGCAGGCCGGCTGACCTTCGCCCAGCTCATTCCATTAAGCTCGAATAGATTTTAACGACACTTTGGAGAGCTGAGCTGGGAAAGAAATACTGCTTGACCCGTCCAAAACCAGTGCAATGAGGACAAAGCGGCTGCCATATTTGCTCTGCTACCTTGAATTCACATGTTATTAGATACACACTGGAAAAAAAACACATTTTATACTTGGAAGGTTTACAGGTTGGTTGATGAAGTGGGGAAGTTGGACGACATTTTGCTACTCAATCGTACGGGATAAGTTTCATGTGAGTCAATGGTCAGGAAACAGTAAACATGGAAACACTTGCTAGCGAGTTTACTCAGTTGTCACGAGGAAGGATCTGTTGACTTTTAAGATCACTAGCTGCGATGATTTCATCTGTACCACTTTTAGGACTTCTTGTCTGTATTGTCTCAAAAGTGAAGCATGAAAGTTCATTCTATACGACGCGGTCGACAGATCTATAGTCAAACCCTTCCAGCGGCATGTTGTGGCACCATAAAATTGTTTACATTCTGCCAAGTAAAGCTCAGAGGAGCTGTTGATATTGTCATGGCTGAGTTGAAAGCTTACCTCTCACATACCGTAGCTAGATTATCCTTTCTCCCAAAACCTTTGCCCTCGACAGTTTTAGCCCATTGTGTTCAGATACTTTAATGCACATATGGTTTCAATTAATATTCTTTTATTTCAAACATACTACTTGTTATGACAGATTTTTTTTGTCATGTCTAATGAACCTTTACATTAGGTAAATGATCTTATAAAGTAAACAAAAGAATCCCATTTTCTCTGGGTTTAGTTACATGAGTTAGAGTACAGTACTGTATAGCGGTATTTGCCTGAACAGAGCACTTTAATATAGGAGGGATATGAAGTAAACTGAAAGCAGGTGAGGCACTAACCCTCCACGCAAAGCTGAAAGAGCTTTTCATCACTTCCAACACATACACAGTTGTTCCAAGCATGACTTCCAAGACAATATTACAATCAGCCATGCCCTGCGGCTCATTTATGACTGTGAGAATGGTGCAAACCATTTTGTTTGGCCCTCACTGTCATGTGACCTCAACTGAGAGATGTTGGAACAGAGACTGACCATTTTCCACCAACATGACCACCACACATACTGCCAAGGGACTTTCAGTTTTCTCCTGCAGCCAAATAAAAACACTGTTCAAAGTGTCTGTTGGAGCCCAAATCCCCTGCAGACCCTCTGTGCTGATATTTAACAGTTGCCTTTTTATGAGCAGTCATGTTCCATGCTAGACTAAAAAACAGTGATCATACAGGCATATATGACATGCCTGTGGTTGACTCAGTCATAAAAAGTATATGAACGAAAACATGAATCACCAGTTACGTATAATGCCAGTATAATGTTTTTGTTTACATGTAAGAGTAAATATGTATTTTTAGTTAAAACTGTTTATGGATAAGATGAAAAAAACTTGTAACCTATAAGTTTTCAAATTCACAGTCAAAGTCTGTCATTCTGCACAGGATGTACTTCCACTGACGGTCTCTGAAACAAAGCACAAGACAAAAATCCTGTCAGCTCAACAATCATAAATTACCAAACTTTATAGATTTTTTTTTTCTTCTGCTTTTTGTTAGGTCTGCCTATAAATTCTATTAATACATTCTGACATCTTTTCTTCTAACTTTCAGCCAGAATTCAAGAATTGTTTTATGGATGGATTCTAGATTCAAACTGCTGCTTTATGGGATTAGAAGTTAAAGAGAGAAAAAGAGATGTTGTGAACAAACCTTAGCACTCCAGTGAAGGTGGTCTGGGCACCTCGGATGAAGTAGCCATAACTCGGGACCACCAGCTCTCCCTCTTCTCTGTAGTATTCAGGAATGTCAGTGGTCTTCCTGTGGAAAGCAACAAATGTATAGGCCTAAAGTTTGCGTAATGTTTTGGTGAGTTCTGTATTAATGTTGAAAGCTTTAAAAGGATAGATTGACATTTTAGGAAATATGCTTATATTTGCTTTCTTGCCGAGATTTAACCAATCTAACGTCTGTACACTAAAAAAAAACTGAATGCATGGGCAAACAGGCAGCCTGATTCTGTCCAAAGGTGAAAAAATCTGCCGACCAGCACCTCAAAAACTCACTATTTATTTTTGTTATATCTTGTTTGTTTAATCTGTACAAATCTGAAGTGTTTTGTATATGTTGGACTATTTCTTGGCTAGGAGCAGTGAATTCCTAGAGTCTCCGCTCACAACCGCACAGCTAAGTAATAGTCTTTGCGTTCGTACCAAACAAAAGTGGGAAAATTGTTAATCAGTAAGATTTAGAGGTGCTGGCAGGCAGATTTTAATAACTTTGGACAGAGCAAGGCTAGCTGATTTCCCTTGTTTCCATTCTTTGCGCTAAGCTAAGCTAAGCTAACGTTTAATATTTAATAGACAGATATGAGAGTGCGATTGATCTTCTCTAACTCTTGGCAAGAAAGGGAACAAGTATATTTTGCAAAATGCCAAACTTTTATCAGCCCTGTGAGAACGTACATGCAGGAGTAGGGACAGCGCCGTTTGTAATAGCAGCAGTAGAACTGCCATTCCCGGTCGAGAACCGACTCGAAGTACTTGCTTTGTACACCCGCTACCAGGCCGTTACGAGTGCAAGTTGAAGTCCTGCAAAGACAGAGTCAAGAGTCATTCAGTTGTATTAAACAGTTTTAAATAATGACGATGAAGGACACTGAAAAAGATCACCCCACACTCTCTTTTTACTTCTTTCAAATATTGTTAATATTGTAAGTTTATATAATATCAGAGGTTTTCAAAGTGGGAGGTGGGCCTCATCAGGGGGGCTCCGCCTTTTTCCAAGCTGTGCCTGAGGGGAGGCCCACAGTCTCAGACTGGTTTGTTGACAGTGTAGTTTGTTTATGGCCCATACATTTTGTTGTCACCACAACACATCCAAGAATACCCGGTCCAAGCAGCAGAAGCTGCACAATGTGTAGAAGTTTGTCATGGCAACATGGGTGCAGACATCAGCCATTCAGCCAATGGGGGTGTTTCCCTGCAGGGTAATGTCCTAGGTGTAATTCAAACAGACAGCCATGTTAAATGGGAGGCAGGAGTGGCAGTGGCAGAGAGCCTACACAATGTTTGTCTTTAAATCAGAGGGCTGGTTGCAGTTGAGCTGAACGCGAAAGAAATCTAAAGAATGCTATGTGTTCTGCTCACCAACCTACAAAAAGTAATCTGGAGCAGATATAGTTGAGTCAGCCATCTGTTTAGTTGTGTGATTCAAGCTGCTGTTTACACAGAGACGTCAGGCTGCAATTCTCCCCCCAAAAAGGTTGATCCAAGTCCTTTAATTATATCAACCTGTCTGTGCAGTTGATGGTTGGTCGAACGTGTTTATGTGAGGCTGTTGGGTTCAGGTGGTAATATTTAAAGATGACCTAAGTGTACGTAAAGGAAACCGATCATAAGAAGGACAATTTGCTAACTAGTTTTAGTGAGTGGCTGGAAACTGCTGTAATATGTGACCTATAAAAAAGACTTTGTTGCCCTAAATGAGAAGAAAGTTTGTGACAGAAACAAACAGATACACACATGCAAACTCTGAGTTGAAATCATGTGTTGTTGCGGATAGAAATTAAGTTTGCAAGATATAAAGACTGGGCTGCGCCGTTAAATCATCACTATGGCTTTGTTCGGGTTGGGGTTAGTGCCGGCAAATCAGATTAGTTTCTATAATCACATCTTTAAGACAGATTGTCTGCACTGTTGTTTGCAAGTGATCAGATCGGATTTGTCCGTACAGACATCACTGGCCTATCTGCATGGGTTGTTGAAGCTACGCTGGTGGCCTGACTTTCCAACTAGGAAGCATGAAACATAGGGATCCGTCATCTCACCCTCCAAAGAATCCTGCTGTCAAGTTGTGGAGTAGGCAATTTATTTCAGTGTCAGTTGTTTCATACTGCTCTGCTCAGCATGGATTCAGTTCAGCTGCTCTGGATTTGGCATCGTCGCTATGTGTCATGTTGAGAATGATAAAAAAAGACTTTTAAAATCTGATTTGATTGGCCAGATGGTCTGGACTGAAGCACATCTGTAGAAATCTGTGATTTGAATCCAGAAATCCATGCGGTCTGGTTGCGGTTTGCAAAAATTGTATCTTATGTGTTTGTTTGCTGTCCAGACTTAAAATCTGGTTACACCAAAACATGGATTTGGGTTGAACAAGGCCTACATTTGTGTGTGGAATCCTTCCTAAGTTCTTAGTAACAACAGTTTTAAATGATAGATTTATTGTATTAGCTTTCTCTCGCATGTAAAAGTTCAAATATATGTATGGGTGCCAGCGAAACATCTGTTGCACCTGTGATCAAAAACTATCAACAAAAACAGGATGTTATTGTTGTATCACGAGCTGTAACTTAACGCCCACAAATTACAGTTTTATTTTTGTAATGTACTTTGTTTTATTAATGCATACATGGAGAAATATGTTTGTTTCGGAGAGTTTGGATTGAGCAGGGAAAAATCAGATCATACTAACCTAGCTAACATTGTGTTATTTGAGGTCTGTCTGTGTTATTTTGTAAAATGCCATTTAAATCCCAGTTTCCATCATTATTAAACATTATAAGTATTCTATCAAGTCAATGCGTGGGCCATTTTCCATAATACCTCCGTTCACTCCAATTGGATCATATGTTAGCATGCTAACATTGTTGGTTAAGCTAGCTAGTTCAGTTAGCTACGCAGCAGTTATGCTACTTCTGTCAGTTACTGGGTGTATTGTTTTAGTAATAGCTTGCGTGGCACAACCTGTTTTAAGTTAGTGATGTGTGTACTACACACTTGTGTTAGTTAGCCTATGTTTTGAACTTTTAAAGAGCTGGCGCAGCATCTTTCACTGGCCAATCTGGTTGAAGCTGTATCGGTCTTTATGCCCTAGATGAGGACTGGAGGTCTTTAATTTTGTGGTTATATCACCCACCCACCGACATCATCACATGTTCATACAACAATTTCAGCAGCAAACTCCACACAGGCCTCATATGGGCCTTTGTTGTCTGCTAATACTGACCTTTAACAGCCTGTGTTGTTGGTCAAAGTATGTCCTGCAGTGAAGGGTCATAACTTTTTATCTTTGATCTGTACTTTGTCCCGTTGATTGAAACAATAAGTGACAAATGGACCTAAGATGTGTCTATTACAGGCTTTCACACGGATTTGTCTGTAAGAAATGTCTTTCTGAAATACGTCTTCTACTTCTTCATGCTCACAGCTGCTGTGCAGAGAAGGAAACCTGCTGACATTTTACTGCAACATTAACTGCATACGTGTAAACTGACTCAGATGTTCCCAAATGACCGATTAAACTCGTCTCTTTTCAGTGCATTTCTGAATTACGGCAGTTGTGTATCGTTCTGCTTTTTTAAAAATCACTGCTGGTTAATTTCCTGTCAAATAAGAGTAAATGTTTAAGATCTTCAGCAACAGTTCATCAGACTGAATTCTGTGCATCCTAAAACTGCAAAAATGAAACAGATTCCTAACAATCTAATCAGTTCAACTAACATTGCATAGAAACTTTTAATAAAATTAAGTGCAAACTACACTTACTGATTTTACTGCAGTGAACAGATGTGACTTCCAGTATAGCTCACAGCTGCACAGTCAAAGAAAATGGAAAGCAGGTGTTGAACAAGTAAGTAAATTACTGGCTACCTACCACTCCATCCCAGCACGGTTTATGTCGTCCCACCAACAGTCACTGGGCTCCCCCAGACCCTCAGGTGTGGGCTGGCACTCAAACGTCCACAAGCGGTCCGAGCCGTCCTGCTCGCTGTAGTAGCTCCTGACGGCCACGACGACCTCTCCATGGGGACACTGGAAGTTGAAGCTCTGGCGGTAGCCATTGACCCAGGCCATGTCATGATGGTCGTGAGACTGAGCTGCCACTGTTGCCAGCAAACATAACGCCAACACCACTGGAGCAGGATTCATGCTGAAGAAATCAGTCTCTCTGCTGTGCGTTCTCACAGCTGCCTGAGTTTAAACTCCCCCAAGTCATTTGTTGTCCAGATGTTTTATACCAAGGAGTGATGTGTAATTTTCTGCTCTTGGGACGAATCCAATAGTGGACCTCACTTGACATTTTAAGGTAGACTCTGAGACAGAGCATTAACAAAGTCTCAACACAGATTAGGGTTTACCTTAAAAGACAGCACTTTCGGATTGTATTTGACCCTGATGGTTAACACATCTGTTGATGTGAATTTCTCAGGTTTTAACTCTGAAGTGTGATCATCTGTTATGGGTTTTTTTTTCCTCCAATATATATGGTAATTTTGGACCATAAAGCTGTTGAATTTTAAATAAGCATTACATTATATCCCAGCAAACAGATATAACCCCCCCCCCCCCAGATATTCTTATGTGAATGAATTCTGATTCTTTTATTGAGCAATATTTCAATACCAATAATGTGATAATATTATGGGGTAGGAATATTAATATGTTAATTTATCAGACATGTAATAGGCTCAGAAATCAATTACCCTGGTGATATTCTACATTTTCCCCAACTTTTAACAAAGTCCATGAAAAGACCAAAACTCACGATGACCTGACTGGTCTCTGAATCCCTCCCCTTAACAGTGATAGTCCAAAACTACTGAGGCAATGGAAACTGTCAAGCTTTGGGTCTCTCTGCATGTTAAATTTTGGGCAGTAAAACGAGTGATACTTCATACAGTATATAAAAACTTTGGAAGTTGGTTTTTTTTTTTTAACCCATTCCTAAACCAAAAACATAAGAGCAAAAGTAAAATGAATGGATGCGCTAATGTAAGCTGCAAACCTCAGCATGGCTGGCTAACTAGCTTACTACCAAGTAACTCAGCATTAGCATTAGTTCTAAGGCCATTCATTATTTACGTATAGCCTACCACAAAGTGTGAGAGTGGCCACTTGATCAACATATGTAAATGTATGTATGTAAATTTATTTAAGCAACCTTTTCAAAATACTGTAACTTGCCGTTTTGCATCTTTTTAACTCTAAAGAAGTTGAACAAAACCATCCGAAATTGACAAATGAATAAATTTAAAATAAAGAAGTTGCATGTAACAAAACGTGTTAGTTTCACTCTACCAGTGATGATATGTGATCTGCATGATGTGCATATTTCACACTGTGTTGTTACAAAAAAGGCCAAGTCATGACAATCACATCCACTGTGTAGTTGTCCCCATTGTTTGTCTAACCCGGCTAACATTAACGGCTCTCTCCTCTTCTATTTGGGGAAATTTACAATCCACCAAACCCAGTTAAATCTCACATTTGATCTCAATGCTGTTTCTCTATGTCCATGTCCCCTACATGGAGCATCAACTGCTAAGAATGCTGACCTTTTGCCTGGTGCAGCTTTAGCTTTTAGTTTTTAAGCACAATATCATGTAAGTAGCAATCAAATGGATATTTACAGAGTTCTCGTTTTAAAACAAATCAGCTGGAAACATAAAAATGGTGTTTTTTCATCAACTCATGAAGCTAACTTTAGAAAATATCAACAGTCGGAGCTAGAAAGTCCTCTTTTGTCTACCTCTGTCTGAAATCAAAGACAGTTTCAAAAATTGTAATCTGCCATCGTTGTAAACTACATATACACTGTGTGAAATTTGAAAGCTTGACAGGCAGTCCAATTAGTTACTCATGAGCACGACAAATGTGTTTAAAAAATTAAACTATATATTTGTGACCTGTTTTTAAGATTTAAGTCTTTAGAAAAGAAACTATGTTCTTGGGGCTGAGAGCCACAGATAAGTCAATAAAGTGTTCCGAGACAGATTGGATTTGTCGACAATAATAAAAAATATAAGATTAAATGAACAAAAAGTTTTAATTTAGCATTATATTGCAGTATTACAAAAACTAAAATCTATAACAATATGTCATCCTATATCACATCAGGACTCTATCAGTCCATATAGGTCTACATTAAGGTAATCTAATAAAGGATCAATAAAGGTCATGTTACTTATGCTTTTACCCAGAGGACCATCCATTACAAACAATAATGCACATGGCTTGTAAATAAAGCTGCAAAGATCCAGATGACTGCACACAATTGAGTGCAGAATCACTGATCTATTCTCTTTACTGAGATAACAGCCATCTCACAGCTTCTCCTGTTCCTGAGAAACAGAGTTCTTGCAAACGCTGATTGTCAGACAAATTAGGCTCTGTCAGAAAATGAGTTCATAATGTTAATGGACTGTGGTGTTCGAATAACTTGTGTTTTGGTCATGCTTACATATTTTATGTCCTGATAAATTTTTTAGTTTTACCATATGTCAGAAGGGTTCAGTGGGGCATAATAATGTTGTTTTTTTTTTAATTGCTCAGGAAGTGTCACATCCATTATCAGCCATGATGACTTTGTGCATATTTCTGTGGAAAATGGCCAAAACCTTTGACGAACGACGATCAACAGAGCCGGCAATAGATTTCAAAACTGATGTCTTAATGATTTTGTAATGTTAGATTATCATTTAAATGTAATTCAAGATTTAAAATAAAAAAAGGTTTTATTTGTCACATGCTTATTCAAGGTGTGCTGTGAAAAGTAGGGTTGCGTAGTCTTGAGTCTACGCTAAAAGGCTTGTGTGTAATAAATAATTATTATTAGGATACGAGTAAAAATCAGAATTGAGTAAATTCAAACAAAAAAAACGAATACACGCAAATAGTAATGAGCCTGCAGTGTGGAACTTCTGTCTCCCCCTTTTGGCAGCGAGAGTAATTACACATCACTTTTGACATGCTTGTGATGCTATATAGGCTCCAATATGCTCCTTGTTACTGCAGTTAATACTGTGAAATAAGTAATAAATGCTTAGGGGGTTAAGGTGGGCTGTGCAGTTTTTCAGTATAAAAAATGTGATATTTACATACATGTAAACAAATTATACAACATGTTCTTATGTTCTTCAAATGTGGTATTTTAGAACATCTATATTTCCACATAGAAATGCAGTTTTTATATCTACATGCCACACCCGAGTAAGATTTACGGTAAGGCCAAATATTCTAAGTAGAAAATGTGCAAACTAATTTCAGGAAATACTGTTTTTGTGTTTTCTAATCCTTGCTGAAAAATCTACCATCAGCCACACAAGTTCAGTTTAGAGGTTTGACAAAACACCTTGCGGATATTTCTGGTTAGATTTCTGTGAATTAATACTAACTGTACATCTTAAACTAAACTTTAATGAACATCTAAAAAAAAGTATTCTGCACTTGCAATACAGACATGTTGACTATACTGAATAATACAATAATACTGCACCAGACATATACATTGTACACATTGATCGTTTTAAAATGTTTTCTTGCCAACCAGATACCTTTCATTGGCTTTGGTGGAGAGAGAAATCCATTTATTCGCTGTGTGCCTGAGAAATCTGATCCCATGTGAGAGATCATCCTCAAAGCATCTAAAAATAAATAACAGCACATGTTCAGGAATCGTGTGTGAACCACTGCGTGAGGACTTCCACAAAAGTCAAAATGGAGCAGAACTGGGAGGTATTAATAGACACTATCGTCTATTTAAAAATCTCTATTTAGAGTAGTGCTGTTGGCACTTGGAGAATGTAGGGCCTCATTCACAATACTTTGATCTGAGTGTGACATACAGACTGCACTGTGCCAAAGATCACACAGTGGAGGCGGCCAGGCCTCGGGTTGAAGGCCAATCCGCACAATGTTCAAATCAACCCACTAAGATCTGAACTGCTTGCAACAGAAACATCCTTTGACCACTAAAGAAAATGTTCTAATTCAGGAGTGAACTATGAAAGCAAGTCCCAGGTAAACTGAAAAATTTAGTGATTTGAATGAACTCCAGTGATGAATAAGTCTCTGAAAATGACTTACTAACACCTTTAGGGCAGATGTCCACAAATGAATGCCAGTCTTTTCCCAGCTAAATATTTGGGAGCTACAGTGCTACATCTGCTTTTCATTGAATCCAGCACCAGCTTTCACACAGTCCTGGCCCTATGGGAACACTTGCAGGACATTTCTCATTCCTTTTTTTTTTTACAAAGGCCACTTCTTCTGACAGTCGCTGTGTGCTGCAGATTGTCAGGTTTTCAATAATGTAATCATTGAAAAAAAAAAAAATCATCATTGAAAAAACAAACAAATGTCAGACACAATGTCAAGAAAAAAGTTCCGACATGAAACTGCTCACAATAACGTCTGTGGGTTATCTTGAGTAACCGGGTCGTGATCTCTGGAAAGAGACATTGCTGTTTGGCTTTGAGCACCACAAGCGAAGTGCCATCTAGTTCCATTATATTGGAAAGAAGGCAGACATCTCTACAGCCGATATCTCCAAAACGATCGCGATGGATCAGACCTTGTATTTTAGATTTTTGGGTGGAACTTATCTTTAATCATGGGGTAAAAGCATGAAGAACAAAATTATGCTTGTTTAAAGACTCAGTGGTTGTGGTAAAGATTAAACAAGTGTTTCACTTGGACAGCCCCTAAGCACACTTAACATTCAAAAGCCTCCTATTATGGGATGTCTGATGATAAAATACTCTACTGTGGCACTTTGTTTTCACAAGAGAAACATACTACTGTATTTATTATGATGGGGAATATAAACAAATATCCGAATTATTACACATAAAAACTGATAATCGCTCATCTCCTCCGTACAGATTTGTCAGCGCAGCTCCGGTCTTTCGGCACCAGGACAGACGTTTATTGTCCCAGTAGCCAAAACAAGGCTTATATTCAGATCAGGAGCCATTAGCAGTTGCCAAGTAAAGTGTCTCATTCAGAAATGTTTCTACAGAGATTACCTCAGGACCTGTGAGGCTTCCTACTGTGTACAATGTGTTGGACCAAATAAGAAATATGTTGGAAAATGATACAGCAGTTTTCTATCTGGGGAAAAACAAAACAAAACACAATAAAACTCTCCCTGGCACTCATATTCAGTTTGGTGCACTTCATTATCCAGCATGAAACTGTCATCTCTTGTTAATTATCACCACAAAGAAGGCTTTGTTTAAAATAGAGTGAACTGTTTCCCTGTTAAAAAAAAAAGAAAAAAAGACAAATGTGAGAAATTGAACAGTATCAAAGGGTCATAACAGGGCAGAGCTTTGAATAACTTCTCTGGTACAATGATGTGATCAACGCTGCTAGACAAACCCAGCATATTCTAGACATATCACACATCTAATATGCATGTCTGACACTATCACATAAAAGGAGAATATGTGATTCATCTGCTGATGCCAGTCCACTTTTCGCACTGGACAAAAACCCCCCACTTATACCCACTAACATTCAGCGTTTGTCAAATGACTCAGGCACGGGTATTTATCGACTCCAGCACCGATCGGAGACATGGCCCCCCGGGGTACATGACGATTTTTGCCCCTCTTCCAGGGCGACGCTATGACACGCGTTTAAGAGAAGGACGTTGGCGCTTAAATACTTTTCCATCCGTCTTTGTTCAAGACATTACATTAATTGGTCAGTCAGTGTTGCGTTTGACAGAGAATAAAGTAAAAGATTTTATTTTAAAAAGTAACCACTCGTTCCCGTGCTGCTTTCCTTGTTTTCCGGGATGTTTGTGAAATTGAATGTGGCACCAGGAAAACAAAACAGAAACTGGCAGGTAATGGCACTACTGTCTGCCTGTCTCAGATTGAAGTGGCCTTGAAATCTTCCCTCAAAATGAAATTTTTGGATCAATGCATCACGTGTCGTCACTGCACCAATTTAGCACATGAAGGTCAGTTTCTACTAACCTGTGCAGACAGTTGGGTGATGTCTCCTGTGGCTCTGAAAGCCGTGCTGCAATGTTCGCCTGATGACACCATCACGGGAGGACTGTCCTCCCCAGGAAAATCAACAGCAACAACATGTTTACGGTCAAGTTTCAAAGCCCTCTAGCAGCTGTAGCAGTTATGACTTTTGTCCGTCTGCAGTAAATGAGGAAGTCAGATAATGTCATTATAGAGCCACAAAGAGGATGGTGGTCATTGTGGAAGGATGGGTCCACAAGACGTCAGTTTTATTAAAACATACCATCAAAAACTAACATCTTAGGCTCTGATTATGAATGAATAGTGTGGTACTTCTAAAAAACACAGCCATCTCTGGAATGCAGACTTACGCAACCGCCACTGTGAGGATGTCAAAAGATCCCTCAGCATCCCATAAGACCTTTGCTGTTTAATAGTGCTTCACTGATGAAATTAAGGGGCCAGCCAAAAGGCCACCATAATAACGTCTACAAAACAAATCACTTTGCTTCAGGCTGCAACCTCATTAGAACAATGCGTCGTGGCTCAGAGGATGTGTCCGAAGCATGGCTGGTGAGGCAGGCAGGCAGAGATAAGCCTCACTGACAGTAGTGAAAATGGGAGAGCAGGAATGATCGCCTGGAAAATAATCATATCCAATGTATTTTCAGGCGCGTGATACCACGTTCTGATTTATTTTATTTGGCTGTATGGTTGCCACAACTTCCCTCAGGCTTCAAGGTCATCAGGGAGATGATGCGCAAGGGTCCAGATGTTTGAGCTATAGGTTGTGATCATTTTGTTACGATGGATAAATGCACATATCTGTGTTTTTCGTATTATGACACCGGTCCTCACAAATTGAGTGAGTGTATTTGTTCTGCTTGGAAAACCGGAACAGTTTAATAACTCTGTCTCATCCCCTCTGACAGATCCTGGAAAGACAGAACTACCAGACCGGAGACAAACTCAACACCACTGCAGCGATCTCAGTAATTATTATGTGAGCCGAGTTAAAATTTTAATTCCCATCGCTCTTTGTGAACGAAAACATAGTGAAACAGCAGCTATACAGCTAACTGTTTTTTGGACACATTAGTGGAAACAACGTCTAAGTTTCATCCCTCTAAGTGGTTTACCTTGTGGGAAATATGGGACTTGTTGTTGCTGGGAAATGCTGCCAACTTCCATGGTATGCTACTGACACAAGGAGAACATCATACTGAATGTTGATAAAAGATGTTTTTCCCCCTTTTTAAAGAAGCTCTCATAGTATTGGTTACCATTTGTGAATTAAGACACATTCAACTCGTAGAAAGCCTTACTGTATCATGCTGCTGAACTGGCAATAGACACGTTTTGTGCTTTAATGTATCACTATGAAGTAAATGTTGATTGCACAATGTATGGCTATATACTAATAGCTATAGCATAAAGTCTGCATGGGCTGGGGTTAAGAATGGTTTCTTATAAGCCTGTTTCCACTTTTAAGTTTGCATTTCACTTGGAAAGTGTAATTTAGCAGACTTGGCTAACTAGCTTCCACTCAAAAAGAGGAAGATAGTCAACCTAGCTTGACGACATTAGCAGTGACTGACGCCACATATTATTTTTCGTGTAATAATTAACAGATGTGTTATTTGCATAGATTTATGGAGAAGAACTAGATACCGGATGCAAAGATGGCGCCAACTCAATCCAATGAGAACTGCTCGCCTGGCGCACATGCCAAAAACATTTTCTAGCTTACAGGTTTACTTCCTGGTTATGTGGCCCACTGAATATGCGCAGTAGTGTTTCTCCCGCTGGCCCCGCCCACAAGATCCCATCCTGTCTTTTCTAATGGTGGTCTATGGGGAAAATGCTTTTTGGGCCACAGGGGAATTTTTAGCTGCAATACCGCTAGTGTCCACTGGGACAAATTGGAAGCAAGGCTGAGCGCTCTCACCGTATCCAGTTCTAAATTATATATTCATGGTTATTTGTTACTCATTGCACAAAGGAGGGGGTCTAGCTTGCGTTAGCTGTCTCTTTTTCATGGATCCAGATGTGTTGATGGCAAACGAGCAGACTGTCAAAACTCACAGTAACAGGTGGTCCTGTACCCTCAGCAGCGTTGCACCTGTGACCTGCATTTTCCTGGGGCGCACTGAAGCAACTTAAATTCTATTTTCACTGTGAAGGGCTCACTCTCTAAAAAAACATGTTGAGTAGCTGTTTCCTATATTAACTGCTGTCTCAGTGTCATTTAATGGGATATCTCCACAAACAGGCATGGGGTAATCTAATGTTCAGCAGAGAGAAGTGGGCTGGTCATAAATCATGGTGTGCAGTGGAAAATGATAATAAGTGACAGTGATTCTGCTAATGCGCCATTGTTTTTCTGCCTGTGATGTTATTCAGATGACAGAAATTAGGGATCAGAAGATATTTCACTAAGCAGTGTATTAATTTTCTTCCAAAGGCTCAGTAGTTTTGTAGCATGTTTGACATTCAAGTCAAACCTCTGTGATGTTAGCCTCCAAGGTAAACCATGTCCAAGGCCAGTTTTCATGCAGTTATTTATTTATTTACTATTTATTCACTGATAGCACTTTACTTGAGCTCTAGCATGCAAATGATAGGTAATAAACGCAGTTCTTTTGCTCCAAATTATCACCAATTTCATTTGATTTTTGTCCGACATGCAACATGATCAAATCCTGCAGATTCTAGTTCCATTCTAAAAAGATTCATACACTGTTTTTCCATTTCCAAATCGCATGCCTACATGGCATTTTAATTTCTTCACTGTGTTTGAAGAACTGGGTCAGTAAATGCTGAGAGACACTGCGTTATGGAGCTGCATGTCAACACAGCAACTGCACTCTACTGTTGAAGATGATTCTGAAAAATCTCTACAAGAAATTTGTGAAATAGTTTTTAGATTTAGTTCCGAATAAAAATACCTCAAAATACCATCAATTCGTCTTTATTTGTGGATGAAACGCCTGAGTTTTGTGAAGTTTCATCAGGCCAGAAAAACAGTAATGACACTGATTCATCTTTGGTTAGTTTCAGTAATTTCTCTCATGAAAGCACACCATGCTAAATAGTGAGCCTTAGATGGGCTGGTAAGTAGATTTATTTTACCAATTGGACACGACCAGGCTAGCTGTTTCCCTTTGTTCTTTATGCTAAGTGTAGCTAACCGCCTGCTGGCTCCATAGGTAGCTTAGAGACAAGCATTGAGGGATGACTAACCAACCAATACATCCCATCCATTGTGTTGTGTCTCCAGTGTAAAAATAACATATCAGTGTGCACTTTCAGTGGAGTTAAAACAGAGCAGCCCTGTTGAGTGACAACCCAGCACGTGCTTCCTGATGACTGAGCAGTGGCCCATGACCAATAGTCTAGTATGAACAAATGCACATTGAACACATGTTACAGCCCAGCATGATTTGTTTACCAAAGAGGTATATGTTGCAAAAATAATTATGGTATCCAAATAGTACTACATTGTCATTATACATATTCTTCTTTATTGGTTTTATATATTTAGTTGATTAATGTCAGGTTTGCCTTGACGTTCAGCAAAAGACTTCAATTAAACATAATAAAATTTATTCCGTATTTTCATCTAGTCTTACTAATTTCTGGCCATATCGATTATGAACGATAGCCATGTTTTCCATTACGATTATCCAATTAAATATGCACATTTTAACAAACAACGTTGACACCAGAGAGGAAGCAGCAGCAAATTATATGATTCAGAAAAGTTGTTGTCATCTTTTACAGCAATAAACACAGAATTTAATCCATAAGAAAACATTGCATAGAACAAGTATAGTGGAGCTGGACTGTGTAGTGATGCAGAATTTCACCCTACTGATGATTAAGCAGAGATTTCAACAATAGTTTTTTTTTAAAATCTTTTGAGAGGATGAAGTTTTGCTGTGGTCACTGTATGGAAAATAATGTGACGTGCAGTTTATTGATTTTGCCATGTAAGTCAGACAGTAGCTCCCCCATTTAGCCTGCAGGGCACACGCTCCATCGACATGCCATAGTAAACATCCCTTACTTCCTATTCTGCCTCAGTCTCTCTGTAATTGAATAGTGTGCTGCACCAAACCCAGCAAATTTAATCCTTTGTCCATTATCCTGTAAATAATTTTGTATAAAGAATTCATACTTTAAAAAAAATTTTTTAACTAAAAAGCAAGGACTATCCCAAATCCATTCTGTATCTGTCTCTGCCCAGTGTTTGTTGCCAATGATCTGCTGGATTGAGTTGCACATAATATGTGTTTAAAGTCCTTAAAAAGTTCTTAGTAACTGCAATCTAGTTCCAAAACTACAGATTTACTAAATTGGGTTGCGCCATTAAAACTTGAAATGTCTTAGACTTTAGTATAATATGTAAATGAGGAGCTATGACACATTGGCAACGCCATACAACTAAAAGTAATCAACTGTAAACAGGAAATTATCCCAACTTCACACACAGTTTTAGGGGGGCAAACAATATATTAAACTTGACTTTGTTTGGTGGAGTGAAACAAAGTACATTTACTCGAGTAGTGTATACTTAAGTACAAATTTGAGGTACTTAAGTATTTCAATTTTGTACAAGTTCTTCTCAAATACATCTTAGAGGCAATTATTGGACTTTTTTTTTACTCCATTTCATTTGTCTGACAGCTTTAGTTACTACTTACTTTTCAGAATACAAACCATGTAAGTGTTCCTTTATGCATTAAGAAAATTCTTCTCCTTCTTCAGCTAAATAAACTATTTTTAAAAAACCCTCTTGGATTAGCTGGAAAATGCACAAAGCTGAAAACAGGGCTGTTTGTCTGAGCTCATGAAAACTTGACTTTTTAGAGATGCACACAGACTTCTTATAGAATATTATTTTGCTGTAGATTAAATATAATCTACAGTATACAGTATAGCCAACAGTATAGTTAATATGAGCTCAACCTTAAACATAGTAAAATGCAACATACACATTAATGCAGCAGTAATATTAATCCAACATAGTAAAACACTGACAGGGAACATTTTTAGTAACCAATGAGTACTTTTACTTTTCATACTTTAAGTACATTTTGCTGATTATACCAACATACTTTTACTCAAGTAAGGTTTTGAATGCAGGACTTTTAGTTGTAGTGCAGTATTATTACAGTGTGGTATTAGTAGACTCCTTTTACTTAAGTAAAGGATCTGAATACTTCTTCCACCAGTGGTTTTACTTACATGTTTCAGAGTGATTTCAGTTTGGTATTTTAATCAGGTCAGATCTGGTTTGACTTTTAACTCTTAATGGAACATTTTAGCAAACTAACATTACTTTTTATCAATTTACTGTCAAGCAGTTGTTGGGTGTAAATATGTAGTTACAAGTCTCGAGGTAAGAACTAGCTAGTTGCATTTTAATTTAGTGATGTGTAAATCCCTATATACACATCACTAAGCTAAATTTATTAGATTTATTAGATTATTATAAATTAGGTAAATTTGAACTTATGAATAGCTGCCGCAACTGCTCTAAAGTAACCCCAAGTCAAAGACAGAGATGTAAGACTTAAACTGAATAGCCTCAAATCATATATTTGTAATATCCTATAAGGTCTTTAACACTGATCACTGATTCAGTTTTAAATCTAGCTGCAGCTAGCGTTGCAGTGTGTTAAATACCTGCATCTTTCACTCTCTCCTCGACTTTACATTTACAGCAACTCGGTTGAGAAGTCTCTGACATTACATAGTGGTATGCTTTGATCTCCCATCATCAAGTAAACAGTCAATTACCATAAAATGTTCAGCTGTGATCAGATCTATAAGATATTGGAATCTCCACTGTCTTGTTGATTATTTTGTACACAGCGTGATCGCGTGGTAAGGCCTGCTTATTCACAGTCGCAGCATGAAGGGGGTGGAGGTGGGGGCTGAATGTAAAGGTCAAACCAGAGGGCCCACATGTTGTTCAGGAAGTCAAGAAGGGAGGATGTGCAGGCCACTCTTTAATTAATCCTCAAAATAAAAAGTTCACATCAACTTTTCCGGGCGTTACTCAAACAACAAGGTGTGTAATTTGAAGGCTGGTAACAAAGACGTGCTTGTATGTGACTACAGAACAGAAAAAGGGGGCAACCAAGGTTAATGAATGCAACAGGAGTTTTATTCCACTAAATACTGGTAGTGTATATTTGTGAAAGATAATCTTACTTGGAATTTCTGTCCCTGCATGAATCAATTAATGTAATCATTACGTCATCTCGTGCACCTGCCTTATGTGAATACTGAACGGAAAGTAATATAATTTTCCGTCAGGTTTGTTTTTTAAAGTGCAGAGAATGTTGTGAATTTCACTGCCACAGCTCAAATTTACTGGTATTCCATCTTTAAAAAAATCATAGCTCAATATAAGAACTGCCTCTCTTTCCCCTCTTACATTCCAGGGAACTGAATTCCTGTCTGTTTCTTTTCTTCAAAGTAACGTCAAAGCAATGTCACACAAAGAAATTGTAGTGGACAGCAGAGTAGGAGAGGATCTGCTTGTAAGTGGCTGACAGATTAACATTCCTGCAACTGCGCATTAAGGAAGTGGCCATAAACTCAATGTACATGTTCTACTGACACTATATTTCACCTTCTATCAGAATGAAAACAGCATATATACTAATTAATTAATTAATTAATTAATAGAGCCTTCTGTTTTACAATGAGTCCACCCCATAATGTTTTCCACCTTAAAGATTATTCCTTGCTTTAAGTTAAAACACACACTATAACTAAAGTTTGACAGGAAAATATGTAGATTATGGCCGTTTTTAGCACTGATTTTTTAAAGATCAATATTTTTATATTAACAATGGATCGAATAACTACGTGTAATGAGACAAGTGTCCGTCATATAGATAATTAATACCCGATTCTGAATTTCGCTAAACTTCGTGAAGCATTTTAGCGTCTTTAAGCTCATTGTTTTGATTTTTGCACCACCAACTTACTGTTTCGGCGCACTCTCGGTGCTCTCATGAGTGTTGGCTTGGATAAGCCCACTGTATGCTACCTGTCCAGCACCAAAAAGCAAACAGACAACGTTAGCAACTAGCTGGCGAACATACATGAGCATTTAGCCTCTATAGAGCTTGATATCTAGTGGCTATCAAAATAGCAGAAAAACAACCCATTACAACAATGTAATGCTAATGTTGCTCCATATATCTAAAGTAGACAACTATTTGTTAACAAGGTTGTCATATCGACTGTATGAGGTGATAATATGTTTAAAAGTTATGGGAACATGCAAAAGGTGGAGACGCAACTAATTGCAACATTGCCAATTTCATTCCAGCCATGAATTTTTGTGAAAAATAATTTTCCTTTTTCTGTCAGCGGTTCTTCTCTCCTTATTTCTGCCAATAGTTAATACTCTCAGGGGATGTTTTGGCATGAAAACAATCACCACTATTACTGTAACTTGAATGAGAAGAGTTCAGTATTTTAAGTCCTTTCTCTCTCTCATCTGACCCTAAAAGATTGTTTTGAACAGAGGTGTTTTGCCCTGCCTCAGTATGTATCCACTGCACTGTCAAAGAGTCAGTCCAGGAGGCCGTCCAGCCCATTGCATAGACACACTATTGTTGATGAGCTGTCCAGCTCGCACATCGCATACCAGATTCCATCCACAACCTATCTCAGAATGCAGCACCTCCTGGTAATCTTGGCAAACCCTTGATATATGTAAACAGTGGTCCGCTATGTTATCACTGCAGAATCAATAGTCTTACAAAGAAGTGTATTACATCGTTTACTTACAATGTTGTGAAAACAGGCCAGCGCACTGGCTGGCTTTCTCCTGACCGTTCATTCTGATTACTCAGATAAAGGAAACAAACTGTAGTTTACTCAAAAGGCATCCCATTTCAGAACAAAAGAGGAATTTAGATCAGAAATATTCTTTTTATGTTGTACAAAGAAATTTCACTTTCTCTGAGCAAGAGGATTTGAAGGTACCTACGTTGTGTTATATATATGTGCAGTAGCAGATGTAAAACCTTGTACAAGATATAACAACATATTGCAATTTAGTAAAAACAAATTAATCTGCAATCAATAACTTCATAACGTACAATGGTGAGTTCATGATAACACTTATTGGGCATTGAATCAATTGATCATAGTTAAATGAGAAAGCAGCATATTTTGTTCTTGGTCTGCACTACATTTGAAGCAAATCTGCAGAAGTCTGCCCTTTACTCTTTTAGAATGAATAAAGTTACAGGATATACTTGTTTTGTACTGTCTAAGTCAATAGCAATGACTCATGAGTTTGTTTATGATAATACGAGAGGAATAGCTGGAAATTAGTATTATGCGGTCTAATTTAGTCCTCTGCGAACATTTTGATCTAACACAAGGTGTATTCACTAGGCTTAAATAAACACAGTTAGTAGTGGCAAGCTTCTGTGAGCATTCACAGCACACAGTGTCATCATTTTATGACTCACAATCAAGTGACACTGAGCTATAGAGTACCGAATGGAGTTCACCAATCAACTGTTGGATCCAACTAAATACAACAAATCAAAACTTTGCAGATTGTTTAAAACAAACACACACACACATACAAAAATATTTGAGGATTCTGCAGACCTACATGTTAAAAGGCTTTTGAATTCCACTCCACTGTATTTGCCAATCTCACCAGTTCTCACATCCCTTCCTGTTTAGCTTCTAGTCCTGCGCAAACTTTTCTCTATATTTTGTCATACAAGAGTTCATTTCATCAGCCTTCCTAAAAAAAAGGTGGAATATGATATTAGACTTTTGTGTGAGTGTATAGTGTACATACATATTCTAAACTATAAGAATCTACTCGACAGTGACACTTGAACACCTAATTTTATTCCAGATATAATGATTATTTTGTTAGCATTTAGCTACCACAGGATTGGGCATATGTGTAGTATCAGAACTTTTAGTGCTAAAATTATAGTATTGGTATGTTATCAGTTGTTCTACTATTTATCACTATAGTGTGGACAGTTAATCCAATTATAATGTAAGCTTTAGGCCTATAGAAGGACACAGGTTAGGGCAAAAAATTGTCTAGCTGAGGCTAGTGGAACAGAAGCTAGCTTGAAAGTGGGGCCTGTTTGCTAGTTTTCAACTTGTATGTTGTTCCTCTTCCTCAGTGTAGTTTATTTGTTTGGTATTGTTCCAGTCTTTACCTATCTTTGATATTAAACACATTTTCAATTCTCTTTTTCAGCTATAATTTGTGTGTAAACATTTTGTTTCTTTTAAAACAAAAGTGCTAACTGCCAGACTTTCATAGCTGAAACGTGCTTCTGACACTCAAGCTAACAGTGTTTAAAATGAATTCCTTAAGTACTTAGCCATACTGATGTGTCTGAATAGTTTCCTCTTTTAGTATAAAATACTAAAGTGTGGCAAATTTTTACTTAGCTTTATAAATATGCACATTTAAACACATGTATAGCTTTAAATATGTCGCGACATTTGAGACTGGAGACTTGAGTGGGTGTAGACGACACTGAGGTAAGGGTTGGACATTTTCTGTTGGTCCCCACAGTGTCTCTAAGGGTGCTAGCCTGTAGCAACCCGCCCTCCGTCTCCCTGTTACGCAAAAGCAGCGGAAGGTTGTGATTTGCTGCACTCAGCCCTCCCCTCTTCGACGGGGTAACTTATTACGAGTTTACAGGCGGAGTCGGTTTCCCTGAGAGGTAAATTGTGTGTGGTACAATTGGTGGGGTCGGGTACGAAACCAGTCCTTTCCTTTTTCCGTTGAGCGGCAGTCAACAGTCCAGACCGTTAACGAACCGTTAAAATCAGAAAAAAAAACAAAAACGAAAAGGGGGGATATTACCGGGAGTTAAAAATGTCGGGAAATAAAGACAGCGACGGCGGATGGAGGACATTTGTGTGGAATTCAGAGAAGAGGGAGTTTCTAGGACGAACGGGGTGCAGTTGGTGTAAGTACTCATTTTCCTTTTAATTAAACTGTGACTGTTTAGTTACGACTGTTTAGAGACGACAGTACAATGTCAAACTGATGTAACGTTCGCACGTTTGGCCGAGAGAGTGGAAACTGTCGGTGCTCAGTGGGGATTTTTTCTTTTCCTTTTTCTCCATTTCCTGACTGTACAGACAGCACCTGTTAGATCCCACTGGCTTTGGCATGCTGCATCGTGACTTCGATTTTCAATGGAGGCTGTGTGTAACGTTAGAAGTTGGTCTGTGGGATCAGGAAAAAAAACAAACTCTTTTTGCGAAAAAACGAAACGGGCTTATGTCACAGAGTTAGCTTAGTAAACATGCTATAGGTCGAAAGGTAGTGGAAAATTAGGCTAATTATTATTATTATTTAAAAAAAAAAAAGCATCAATGAACTCGCACTATGAATTATTTGTTCCGTTTCGTGTTTTGCTTTCACTGCGTAATTTATCGTTAGCACGTTTAAAATTTGACCGTTGGTTTTATATGGTGCCCTAATACATTAGCAGTAGGAACTGAAGTGATGACTCGAGGCGTAGCCCATATCGGGCCATTCATTAATAAACGTCCTTTATGGAAAAAGGTCATCCTGAAGGACGGTGTGCGGTGGGCCACTGTTCACCAAACCAAATGGTCAAAGTTAGGTTTGGTTAAGTGCCTCGCTGGGTCCACGTCTTGTATTTTACCCTAGTATTGAAAGTAAGTTAGAAGAGAAACGGGGGCATTTTATTCCTCACAATAATAGGCTGAATAGCTAATCTCTAGCTCATGTATACAGACCCGGTTATGCTTTTCCTGCTTTCACTCAAACCCGGGATTAATCGGCTCTAATCGTTGTGTACTGTTTCCAATACTTTAAGTGTGTGTGTGTGTGTGTGTGGGTGCTTGCCTAATACGGTTACCACTGGTTGTTGATTTGATAGGATAACTACACGGCATTATATAGTACCAATTAAGCTCACTAAAGCCATTCAACAAAAGTATAAATGGTATTTCCCCCCTCCGTGTGAAACAGCCGTGTTCGGCCAGACACTGCTTGGCAACACGGTGCTGAGGAACACATCACGACTCGCATGTCTCAAGGGCCGCCCCCCTCCATCTCCCACTTAGGTTTTTTTTTTTTGAGACATTGGCTGGCACGTCTATGTCTGTTTAAAAAAACCGTTTATCCATCTCAGTATAATTAAAAAAAAGCAAAGCAGCAGTTTATAGCAGAGAAAGGCTAATTTTCTGGCGAAAAATCACAGTGATTTTGCCGTAGTATCGCCGTCGTGGCTGGTGTCTGTTGCCAATGGCGAGTCTATAGCAAACTTACTTTAAGGTTAAAAAATAGAAACCATCGCAGGCTATTCGTGTAGTAATGTTACCAGACATATAGTTGCGCTGTTAGTATGCATCTATCTCAGGCTTATTGTTGGTATTTGTCTTCAAGTAATGATGTCGCACTAACTAAAAGCGGGCGATGTAGCTCTAAAAGCAACAGGTCTGTCTGTCTGTGCCCTTGAGTTGCTGAAACGGTCCGCCGGCACAGCCCATTTGCTCATAAATAACGTTAGATAGCGTTTGGAGTAAACAGTTTCTATATCTGTTTCTTTTCAATGTGTATAATATGGGGAATGACGGAAGTCGGTGTCATGCACGTGGCTCGTTTCTTCTCCCCCCGGGGCTTTTGTGCATTAATTTCGACGTTTAACACAAGCTGTCAGAAAATGTACAGCGGAGCTGGTAAAGCGTCGACAAGACTACAACAAAAAACGTCAGTAAAAGTGGGGAGACATCAGTGAGGTGTGAATGTGGTGACGACCCCTTCACAACATGCTGCAGCAGTAGTCTGGTGGGGGAGGTGCTCTCCATTCAAACTCTGCCTTTCAACACCAGCAGGCCACTTTCTGTGCTATTTACATTTTTTTGCTGGCATTTTCTGGCTACAAAATGGGTGTTGTAGATCACCCACGTGCACTCACAAAAATGGATGTCCTATCTTTCTTATCAATCTGAGGTGATTGGTTATAAACACCATCGTGCCCACATAGGTCCTGCTGTGCTTTTAACAAGCTAAGAAATCTTATTGAAACTCAGATAGTCAAAGGGCTGACAAACGGTAACAATGGCTATAAGTGAACACTGTCTTGACATGCCTGTTTGCCTGATTTTCACTTGCATCCATAAGACAAAAATGTAATTTGTTTTGCAAACGCAGCTTACCCATACAACAGGTGCTTATTGCAACATTTTCTTTATTTCTTAGATGGCCAATCACTTCATACGATTGTAATTCTACACAACTCATCATCAGCATGAGCGTCTACCTATAGTTTCCTTCTCAACGGGTCTCAACAAAATGGCTCGCCATGTAATTTACATTGGTAGACAGTTCTTTGACAACCTGTAGCCATACTGGAACACAAAGTCAAGGCTGTCCTTCTCTAAAGTGTTTAAAATTCATTCAATTCTTAAACTTTGTATATAGACAACGTTCCAAAGATGTCCATGCTTATGCACAGCTTTGTTACAAGATAAACTGGCCCATATGCGCAGACAGCAAAGCGTGAGCATCTGAGCATAAAATGAAGCAATGCGGCTCTTGGTCGCATGTGCTGGAAACAATGCTCATGTTTCACAGTGAGCTTTAAATGCAAAAACTGACATTATCAGAGTAACAAAAGGTGAGCCAACTCCTGCAGACCTCTCTGTCTGCAGTCTACCGGAGAAGTCAAGGCTGTGGAGTCTAACCTGTTCTCAACCCGCCAAACTAGTTTCGCAGTGGCTGACTTGGACATGCAACTGGTAGTGGCAAGACATTTTAGGAAGGTGCCATACAAACAAATAGACAAGCAACTGGGGCATTGATGACGATCCTGCTGTGTGTAGGCCTGTTCAGGAAAAAACACAGAACCAATATGATGCCGGATGATGGCTGTTTGCAAAGTGATATTAAAAAGTCTACCATCAAATGCCAAATGAGATTTGATATTGACAGATTTGTGGTATATAGTGCTTGTAGAAGTCTTGGAGTAAGACTTGTTTCATAGATTTCAAGGCCCTGTGCTCGGAACAGTCACATTCACAGAAACATAAATATACGGAATTTTAAAAATGTTCCATCATTTCAAAATACATGTTCAGGTATTACATTTTCGAAGTAGTCACAGAGGTGCACAGAAATTCGAATAAATTATTATTATTGTAAAAAAGAGGTCGGTAAAATTATTCTTGGGCTGCTTTTAAGGTACGCAGTGGTATCAGACTATAAGTTCATTTGAGCTTAGGTTGTAAGATACAAATCCCACAAGAGGTGTTTGTTTTTTTCCTCAAACCACATGCTGTTTCTGGACTTACTCTCATCTCTGAGATTACCTCAAAAAACTTTTTTACACTAATCAGGACTACAGTTTTCCCTCTCAGAGTTGTGGTATGGGTACATTATTGTATATGTGGATGTAAATATAAAAATTAGGTGTTTCTGTCCACAGTAGCTGCATGAATAAAGCTAGAGAGAAAAAAGTGAAGCCTTTTTGTTCTGATAAGTGAGGACAGAGTGTTTATGCCAAACCTGTTGTAAGTGGGGGAAGGGTCTGTGTGAGAGGTGGCTGTGGTGCTGCCTAGTGACTCATCTTGTTGAACTGGAACCTCCTGCTGTTGCATAATTGGAGTAAATTTTAAATTAGGTTAAAAAAAACCCCCACATCATTCTTAAACGGCTTCCACGATGAAAAGAAAAGGGGATCATACTGTGTAGAGTAGTTTGTGAAAGATCTGCTACAGGCAATTCCAAAGGTTGTTCTTGGGTTTTGTCCAAATCTTGTTCTTGAGCTCCAACAGTTAGATATAGCACAAGCCAATGTCGCTTTTTGGTAAACTATAATCTCTACTCATTAATTCTAAGGAGCTGACCATATAGTGGTTAATGAAAAGATGTCATGAAATTAACTTTTTGTCCTTTTAAGTATGTTGTTTACCGAATTAAAATGAAACTGCTGTGTCAATACAATCAGTCTGCTTTTCCCTAATCCATCCATGGTTTGGTCTGAATTTGTTTTAAATCTATTTTTTAAATAAACTTTTCTCTAAATATCCTGCCAACAATGCAAACCTAAAGATATTCCATTTACACTGATACAACAATTAGAAAAGCAGCAAATACACACATTTGAGTGAGAGAATGTTTTTTGCTTCATGAGTGACTAAAATTGCACAGATAATCTCCTTGTTGTTCTAATCAAAACGTGCCTTTTCCCCTACAGTTAAAATCATCTTGTTCTACGTGATATTCTACCTTTGCTTGGCTGGAATTTTCGTTGGGACCATCCAGGCACTGCTGCTCACACTAAGTAACTACAAACCCACCTATCAGGACAGAGTCGCCCCTCCAGGTAAATATATCATCTCCTTTTTAATTTGAGCTCATAGTGATCTGCAGCAGTAATGCATTGGTGTTTCATCAGTTCACGCGTTGTAATAGAAAGAGTAGCTGTGGTTTGGGCTCTCTCAGACTGGTTAGAAATGCTTTCAGCTGTAATGAAATGGCTGTGTGTGGCTCATATCGTTAAAATGACAGTTGGGGTGTGCCTTTAAGCAGCTACTCTATCAGGAGTCTTTCTGACCTTAAATACGTTCAGCCATTTTGTCCTTCACTCCTCTCAGCCAGTCAATGTTTCCCCCCTCAGGCTACAGGGAGACTGTTGTAGCTTACACCCATTGTGACTAAAACGATTCATGTGTGCTATGACTGTGTCACAGTAACGTGGTTAAATATATACATGTGTGGCAGCCACAGTTTGTAGTGTATTCTTTGACAAAATCATTTAGCTTTGTCACGGCTGTTTTTCTGGAGAAAAATTCAGAACCTTTCATCTTGTGAAAACATCAAACACTGCTACCGTCACACTACAAGCGTTTAGAAATTTCCTGCAAGCTTGGAGACCATGCAGATTTTAAGGTCCCAGCCTTGTCTTGTTGTGCCAGTACTTGTTTGCACAACACATGCTCGAGCCTCGGCGGTATTTTTAGCAGTCATTGTAAATGACTGGTTTCATGCACACGGGTTAGTTTGCCTGCCGTTTGTCTGTCAGCCCTCCACGACTGTCGAGAGTCAAAGAGTAGCCTGGCAGTGTGAAGCGCTTTGAGCTGAAGCGTGTTTCCAGTAGTGGCAAGATAAAGGAAGTAGGGAGTAGGTAGATTTTTTTTCCTCAGAGCTAAAGCCTGCCTCTCACTCAGGGGCTAAAAGTTTCCATTGTGAGTGAGATCCACGTGAGAGTGGATGGGCGGGGGCAGGGGATTGGTGAACTTTCACAAGCTACCACTGAAATTCAAATGACTTAAAGTTAGTTCTTTGTTTCTGTTGCACAAATGCCTTCGAATCTCGGTCATAACCACTGCAATAAATAAACAGATGAGTGAGCGGTGAGGCAGGGAAAAGGTTCATAAATGTCATGTTTCCTTTCACTCCTCTTACACATCTCATTCTCCTAATGCCACGCCTCACTGTGGAAAATTACTGCTATGAAGAGCTGAGACCATCTGAGGAAATCCCCAAGACCCCACATCGTGTGTTGTCCTAAGATAATAGAACAGCTCTCGTGATACACAGCCTAACTTCTGTCAGGAACTTCACTTCACAACCACAGAACTGTTTTACATTGTGCTTCTCTCAAGTTGTTGCATTTAACTCTCTTAAAGTCATATTTCCTCTTCGTAGTTTCTTATTGAAACATTTTTGTTTTTCAGGTCTATCACACACCCCACGCTCAGAGAAAGCTGAAATTTCTTTCAGTATGTCTCAAAATGCTACATTTAAAAAGTACATCGACAGCATGAGGAGTTTCGTGGAAAAGTACAATGAAGATCTTCAGGTTGATCAGAAGAAATATGAAGACTGTGGAGGCAAGTATAAGCCAATCATACAGAGATAATCATACTTTCTGGCTGATCCCTGATGAGTATGTAACAATAGTCAATTGAGATTAGTCTCTCATATTTATGTATTTAGATCTATTAACAATAAATTCTTATAAGAAACACCAAAGCCTACAATAAGGCTTCTAAAATATTTGATGTTCTTCTACTTTAATGTAAATACTAGTAAGAATGTGCTGTTGCTTTGTGTATATGGTATTCACTTGGGTTCACGGGTCTAAAGTATCTTTTTTGTACCATTTGCAGATACTCCTCGGACGTACATTGATCGTGGAAGTGTGGAAACTGATGCAGGACAGAGGAAAGCTTGCCGTTTCAGCAGGTCTTTGCTTGGTAGCTGCTCAGGGGAGAGCGATCCCTTTTTTGGCTTCAAGGAGGGAAAGCCATGCATCATTGTCAAACTCAACAGGATCGTCAACTTCAGACCAAAGGTAGGTTTACTGCGCACTTAAAAGATTATGGCTTTCGTAATTACAAGTACATTCGCACTGATAAGGGCACAATAAACAAACAATGAAACATAATTGAAAGTCATGAAACCAGTTGAGATTTTATGGCATTTTGTGGCCTTTTTATGCACTATATAATCATTAATGTCCCAAGTTGTTACTGAACTACTTGTCAGAATTTGACCTTTAAAATAAATTCCTGTTGCTGTTATATACGTTTGGAACCTTGCTGCATTCAAGGTGGTAACATAGACCCCGTTTTCACCTGGTATTAAAATCCGATCCGACTGATCCGATCACAAGTGGACAGCTCTAAGTACAGGTGTGAATGCACCCAGGACGCATTGAGGATGCATTGAGATCCGATCACTCGGACCACATTCGGAGGTGGTCTAGGCCACATGTGGCCACATTCTTATAGCAGTGTGTACGGTATGTGTCCCGGGCCACATTGAAGGACCGGCTACTCAACTAACGTCCTCTGCGTTAGCGGAAGTACGTACTCGTTTGCGCAAAAACGGCATCATAAAAGTGCACAGAGGCAGGCAAACAAATTAATTGTAATTAATAAATTACGAGTGCATCGAACATCTTGGGCGATGTGGTCTACCTGGAACATGCCTATATTGTTTTGATTTCGTCTTCTTCTACTACTTCTACTTCTTCTTCTTCTCTTATTTCGGTCAGACTAGGCACGGGAAGTGCACTGCTGCCTCCCGCCAGTTAAAAACAACAGCACACCAAGTTTTCCCATGTAAAACCATGTGTTGCAGCACTGACATGGTTCTGCTGCCAACCACAGTCAAATGTAACATAAGCGCCTGCACAGGATGTTGTTCATCAACCAGTCTCTCTCTTTTTAGGCTCCCTCTAACAACGAGTCACTCCCAGAGCCTCTGCAGGGCAAAGTACAGCCCAACCTGATCCCGATTTACTGCAAAAATAAGGTATGTTTGATATGACAGCATCTGGCCATGATGTTTATCATATATACTAGTAGAATGTTTGTCTGTAGGATTAATGCTTTGAAAAGGTTAGATTTTAAGTCCACTTCAACTGTTGTTTGCAGCGAGAAGAGGATGAAGACAAGATTGGAGAGATCAAGTACTTCGGCTTGGGCCAAGGCTTTCCTCTTCAGTACTACCCGTACTACGGCAAACTGTTGCAACCCCAGTACCTGCAGCCCCTGGTGGCCATTCAGTTTAGTAACGTCACTTTGGATCACGAGCTGCGCATCGAGTGCAAAGTATACGGAGCAAACATCATGTACAGCGACAAAGACCGCTACCAAGGACGCTTTGATATTAAGTTGACAGTCAGCTCGTGACCTCAGCCATGATGAGCACTCTCATTTTGAAACAAATAAAATGTAGAGAATAAAAGAGTTCAGATATACACCACTAGTCTTTGAACATTCATAATATACAGGACCTACACTTAATCTGTGTGCTTTACACCCGCTTTTCTGTGTGTTTGTCCAGGGTTAGAATGTAAAATACAAGAGTAGCAATAGCAAATATTTATTCTACTGTACAAGAAAATATTCCTTGAGCCATGGGATGTGTTCATCTATTACTGTAAAACTGCAATTCCACTACTGACGTGTAGCGAGCTGTGTTTCATTCTAATGTGCTTTCTATATATTTTTGGAGTGTCCAGTGCTGTAGTCTAGTCCTGTAATCTCTTCTGTCCTCTGTCAGCTTTAGTGGTCCAAGGTGTGTGTGCGTGCGCTCGTGTCTGTGTGCAGGCGTGTTAGTTTATGTGAGTGCGTGGGGCGTGTTAATGTGCTCTGACTAACTGAATTACTAGCGTGGTACTCTGAACCTTTAAGACCCATGTATGAGTAAATAACTGCACTCCATGGAATCTCTTTTTTTTGTGTTTCTTTATCTAAGTTGTTTGAGTTGATTGTGGAAGGATCCATTTGTACACCTTTTCTTTGTTGTTCACCTTTAGCTGATTTGATGACATTTCTGTTTGATACTCTGAAATCTGTTCATTCTTAATTCATAGTGTAGAGCTTTGTGGGTCCAGCCTAGAAGACTGTCACCTCCATGGAAACAGTGGCAACTCAGTGCTTTGAAATCTGTTTTGCTGGAGACGTCACACAACGTGATGCTACTTACTATTGAATGTTTTAGCCATTTTCATGGTGGAAGAATTTTATATTTATGCAGTTGTACATTTTTTTCAAAGTTTAATGTATAAATCCAATACCAAAGTCGCTGGTCAAAAAGTTAGAAAATATCAGAGGCAATGCAGTATCCCGTGTAATAAGATGTTTAGTTGGTGTGAAAATACTTAATTCAATGTTGAAGATCAAAACACTTGTCAGGAGTCTGCTCTTGTCACTTTATTTAATCTGCATAAGGCTGAAACAATAAACTGAAAAATGAGACAACTGTCAAGTCTTTGAATATGTAGTTACACACGCTTTCTCCTTTGCATTCACCCGTCCAAAATCTTGAAGAAATACTGCACCTGTAAACAGCAAATTGAAAATGAATTGCAGTGCATCCTGAATCAAACCTCAACATCAAAGTATGAGCCAGTTCTTCCTCTCTATCAGAATAGTGACATTGTGAAAATTCTCCTCTGCACAAGCTCCTTTCTTGGCCACTCTGTCCCAGTCTTGGGAAAATGGCAGCTCAGTCAGTCACAGGCTAATGTTTAACAAGGAGGTATTTGTCCAAGCCACAGATCAGGAGTTTTCCTGAACAATGACGCTCGATGGGTCAGACCCACTCCCTACAAAACAATGGTTTTGTTTCAAATTCCTCTGCCATGCTTGTTTTCCTCAAAACCAGTGTGCACTAAGGTTGCCCCAGCCCACAGGGCAGAGTCATGAGACTCGTCTAAAGACACGGCTTCACAGAGTCGGGGGTTTTGTTCTTGGCTAAATGCAAGGTAGTTATTCATGCATGGACCGAGAGACGCTGAGGATCAGAGGAACTACACAGATGAAATAATGTGGGTGTATTCCACATGGAATGGCACATAGAGGGTAAAATGTGTGTGTCAGTGACAGCACCCACCTCCAGGACACCGTCTTCAGGGAGGTCTGTGCAGTGCACAGCGTTTTTCACTTTGTCTTTGCCATAAAGAGCACGCAGTGTGTTTGGACGAAGATGCCGTGAAATTTCCTGTTGAATGAAAACATCGAGACTGTGAATCCCTCACTGATGAAACAGGCACGACTCATCTTATTAGCATTCAGCTCAGCATCACAAACGATGATATGACACACTTTCAGTTCCTGGGCGGATGATACAGTGGATTTATGAAACTGAACATCCTGTACTGTTATGTTAGTGAGACAAAGCTTACTCAGCAATTGGACATGTGATCTGGTAGAGGAAGTGGCAGAACACTCAGCAGACTTTTTCACACATTGAACCGTACTTCCTATTTACATTTCAGCGTGTAAGAAATGTTAACGGCATAGTCTCAGTCTGTTGCTATAATACTGCAACAGGTATTTATACTACTAGGCTTTTTACATCATCGCCATGTTTACATTACATAATCCAGATGGCAGTTCCCATACATTTCAACACTCATTTCTATTTAGGGCAGTTCTTAATCTAATCAAATACAATTTCAATACCTTTAAATATTTTCCCATCACTGTACGCAACAAATACATTATGGAGACACAGAGTTCTCCTTTTAATTGCTTTTCTCCAGGCGATAGTTTTATCTTGAGTGTCTGTCTATTTCCTCTCAACATCAGAAACTCCCAAGGTCAGAGCCGGGTTCTCTTGCCCCTTTGCTACTCTGTGCCTCCAGGAAATGTAACCCTCCCACGGGGTCCGCTATCAGAGGAGGGACAATGTGTGACTAATTAGTTCACCAAGACGACTCTTAACTAGAGGAATGCGAACATTATATATAACGTTTAGCACTCGTCTCATATTTGATACATTGTGAAAAGGTCTGTTCGATCTTATTTGAGCACATGGAACAACATCAAAGTGAATATACTTAAAACTGATCCAAAATTAACCACTGTAACTAACTGCGTGTCCTTTTTCCTTTTGTTAGAAAATCAACAATGTTATGAGTACATTCACACAACACCAGATTTGTCTCAGATTGTATTGAGGAAAACACTTTTACGGCAGGGAAACTTTTCCTATGACAACGTCTTTATCCTCCTGTGGTTTATGAGCACGCACACAAAAGGCAGGAACAAGTTTCAAGGTCATCAATCAACCTGGCCTCCGCAAGCCATTCCTCGTCTCCTAAAACAAAAACCTTGTGGAAAACAGGTCTCCTGGTTCAAATGATACTATTACACAACTCTGAATTGACTATGAAAGAAAACAATTGTTCAGGTTCAAGGGCCATGAGTACTGCAGATCATCCGGGAATTATGGGGCAACCGAGTTCTATTTTAGCTCTTGCTCTCTTGCATTTTATGTTTACACTTTTGTATATTACTCTTTTCATTATTCATATTTGATTATTATAGCTGCACCTGTATGCAAAACTGGAATGTCAAACTGACTGGATGCCACATTTTGGAGAATTAATAGTGTACCGTTGTATATTAATGTATTTTTCAAAAAGGCAGGAAAAAAATCACAGACAAGAGTTATGAGAAAATTATTCAAGATCTACAAGCAGAACCAATACTGTATGGTACTGGTTTTATTAAAACTGATGTGCTGGCACATATTGGGTACTTCAAGAAGACCAACTAATGCAAGAGGGTCTATAAGCTGATGGTTTTTGATTGGCAAATGGCGACCATGTTCATTTGATGTCAATAGGTCAGCCTAACTGATCAAATGGTTTTGGCGTTATAAGCGTTTTTAGCCAGGATAGTGGAATGGCTCAAGGGAAGGCAATGTTTGCCTGCTGCTCTGACATCCATGGTATTCAGACGATGAAGCCACAAGGTCAACAATTTAAATAGTCCAAAAGTTTGGTTTACGACCAAATACTACATTGAACTAATGACATTCCAACATTAGTATTTAGCTTTCAGCACTGCTGTGTCTAAGTACAAGGTTCTAGGTTAATTTATTTAGCAACACACTGGGTTCTACACAAAATGTTAGTTGTAGTCCATTTATGCTATATATACATACAAAATATACTATACATGTATATAACAAAACTATATAAATGGATGAGTGTGGATGAATACTGGAAAAAAAAGCTGCTTCATATGGTGGTACAGCAGCGGATACTTCTGTATTGCTTGCCAGACGGCAGCAGGGTGAACAGGCAGTGGCTCAGGTGGGTGTTGTCTTTTAGTATGCTTTGGGCTATGAATGCAAAGATTTGTGGCTGTGGTTAATTTTGTGTTGTATTTAAACCCCCGACAGCTAGATAACAGTGTTATAATGTATCTTCAGCCATTTGACTCCAACATAACAACGTCAACTGAGACAGAAGTAAGCACACAAAGAACAAAAGCCTATGAAACACTCGCCTTGCTTTCAGTCTGGCAATATATTGAATCGTACATCAATACAAGGTGTATTATATCGTGATACATGTTGTACCGCCTGATTGCCAATACACAGCCCTAATTATGTTTTGGCCCACCAAATATCTTGAGACAAATTTAGTTGTCATCCAGTGATGTTGCTTGGCAAACTTGTTTTTAGAAAACTCAAAACAACTCATTGCTGGCTAAACTGTAGCAGCTGTGTTATGTTCCATCATCTGAGCTAACTGGTATCATTGTAAGCATCAATCATTGTCAGTATAATGATACATGTCTGTATGTTGTGGGTTTGTCTTGCAGGAAACTACATACAGCAGCTTGTGCATAACAATCTTCTAGATGGCTCTGACCAGGCATTAGCCTGTTGTTTATGTGTCCCAAGCTACATGAGACTAAAGCCAAAAATGGCAAAGGGGAAAAATAATGGGTGATTTACTCAGTGATAAAAGAATTCTTTGCAAAGCACTGCTCTTTGTAATTGCATTAGTTACCCATGAGTGACCTGCAGTCAAGAGTTTAATTTGATTTTAATGAGTCCCCTAGTTTACTGGACTGATGTTCTCGTAACAACTGCTGGCTTTTCTGGACTATAATGGTGCGGGGGCAGAGTGACCTGGCTGTTACGTGAACGTCCAACAGTTAAAAAAGTCTCACGTCTGATCCTTCATGCAACGCTGACTGTCTAACCCTGCAGAAGTGATGGAGGCAAAAGCTCACTTCATGTCAGGCACTATGTTATTGAATAATTCTTCTAATCTTGCTCTAACCACTTAGAAAAATACAATACAGTGCACACATACATTCATATGCTAGTGAAGGTGAACAACTTTTGGACACAATTAGAATACTACTCATAACTACGTATAGCTTGGTGATGAGAAAGACTGTTGGCTGACTTTCCAATCGATCAAAAATAAAAACCCCAAAATGTGTTTTTTATTTCTGCACCTCACAAAGAAGACATCAGAAGGATTATTGTATGTCATTTTAACAATTAGGCAAAACAATATAAGTGCAATCTACATCTTGTCTTAGTGATGAAAATATAATTCGACAATGTGTGTGTTAGTGTGTGTGGTGACTTTTTAAATGTTATAGTTTGTTTTAAAGAAATACACAGAGAAATACACGTCTTGCCATCACGTGTACAAATGACTCAGAGTGTTATTACTGATGAAGTAGGGCTGTTCATTGGCAAGAATCTGGCGATACAATGTGTTATCACGATACAGTGGTTTTGATTCTTTGTGTTTTGATTCAGTGCTTAACTTCCGTCTCAGTTGATGTTATGTTAGAGAGGAATGGCTGAAATGACTCAAATAGCTGAAGATAGATTACAAGTCTGCCATCAAGGTTTAAACCAAATGAACCACCGAATCAAATCTTTGCAGGTAAACTATTAATAAAACATCAACACACTGTTTGTGAGAATCGATACAATATCACAAAAGAAAAAAAAACTGTGACAGTGAAGAGTGTACCAACATTTTCTTACAACCCTATGATGAAGTGTCCTAGACCTTAACCTCTAGACTTGCAACTCTCTATGACTGCATACTGCCTTTTATTATTTTATTACTTCTACTACTACAACTACTACTAATGTCTGTTAGCTTCTTACTTTTATTGCACATAAACATTGGCAAGATAAGAAGAAGAAAAAAAACTCAGTCTATTATTGCCAAAATGTAGAATGTATATAAAATGTAAACACAAAATTCTTCCAATCAGGCAAACATGGCAAGAACTGTGGAAACTATTATTCTTATTCTAGAGAGCTTGAAAGGACCAATTCCAATATATCATTAGAATTTGTATCATTAGGTTTAATCAATAATGCTTTATTGGTTTTAAAAAAGAACACTAACTTGTGTAATCTGGGTAAATCCATCAACACTACTGTTCTACTCGCATGTCTCTTTTGAAGGTACTGCACTAAATTTAGCATGGCGGCCACCAGGGACAGCTGATATCTTTCTCCACAGAAGCATGACATAGATGGGCCACAAATCAATAGGAAAATCCTATTTTTGAACAGCATGATGCAGGGATAGAATCTTAGCCTGATGAAACAGGAAGTTCAGGCCTATTTCAATCAACTATCACACTCATCATCTACTGTAAGACAAAGTGACACAACACAGCAATTTGACCACGATGCGCTGCTTGTGTGTCATGGAGTGCACCGATGATTTAATAAGCTGCTGATTTAAAAGGCAAAGTGTATTCCTGCAGACTTTTAAGAAAATGAAACACCATGAAGGACGGTAGAGAGTACAGGCTGGGGTCATGACGTGCTCACAAAGGAGGATATCAGGACACATGAGACATCACAATCTCATGACCGTGAGAGGGCAAAGCAGGGCAGCTCAGGGTGTGGAGGTATGGAGCATAGGAGGGTCGTTTATGGCAAGATGTATGACACCTAGGCGTCAAATACGTTGTGTCATACATTTTGATGTTTCTGCTTTCGTCTGTGAAGAAAAATTACAGCTGGATTGATCTACCAACCTTATGTGACCAAGTGTATTTGAGGTCACTTAATCTGGCCATTCAGTTGTACAGTCATGTGTTTATGCACACAAGACTTGTGTTGTTTACAGATTAGTCTTTAGTCAACTGGAATTAATCAATAGCCTTTAACTATTAATAAACTCATGACCTACTCATACAGTCTCGCTTTACAGTGTTTGTCCTATCCAAACTGTCAGCCTGATAATGGCGTCTGGAATGTCTTTAGACGCAGTTTTTGACAAGAAAACATACTGTACTTTGGTATCTAGCAGAACAATGTTACATGGACACACACTTGAACACACTGATCTGGTCTACAGCATTTCTTCTCTGAGATATGAGGGCTGCTGTGACTTTCCATTTATCTTGTGTATCAAATGACTGAGCTGCGCTGAAGAGTAGGAGTGCCAATGTTTAGGCTATTTGTCAGATAATACTGAGGTCAGGCTGAGGTCATGGAGTGATGAAACTTCTTGACCTCCCGAGGCAATCAAAGTGGTAACAGAGGTTGTAAAGGAGAGAGAAGTTTGTATAAACTAACGCCAGCAGCTGAAGGAGAGGACCTCTGGCAGCGGCTTGAAATATATCAAATATATCGTAAAATTTAATAGTAAATAATGTATACATTTCCCTTCGTATACATGGATGCCACTTTTCACATCTGATATGATATCCAAGCCCTCCGGCACTATAACCTGATATAAATTTAAACACAGCCCCAAAGTAATTCCCCATAATTTATTTACAATTTGTTTTCTTTGGAAGTAATTAATAGGCTCCCTCACTGTGATTTTATTTTCATTTTTCTGTCAAGAAGATTTGAAAGACAAAACAATCACATAAATATTCTGGGGGGGGCGGCGGCTGCAAAGGCTTAATTATTTTGGCATTAATGAGCAGTGGCAGCGTAATGTCATGTGACCTGGAAATCATTAGACAATTAACTAACCCTCCCTGCTCTGTGGCTGCACAGTCAGTAACATTTTGACAGTGGCCTGAGAGGACTGATGGGTAAAGACAGAAAGCACAACAAACAAATAAATCAATTCAAATAAAAATCAGAAAAAGAGGGGGGGGGGGGGGACTATTTGCGGATATGCGCAGGTGTGTGGTCCCTCATTGTATGGTAGCTCAACAGTGATTGGAGGCAGAGCATCTTATCATTAGATTTCACATCACGCACACACTAGCCCTGCAGCACTGCTCCCACAGCACCGCAGTTTATTTCATGGGCAAACTCTTTTATCTAATCACATAAGCAACAAAGTCATGTGTACACAATGTACACAGGCAAGGGCTAAAACAACATCATTCAATTCATCATGTGCTTATTTTGTCTGGTTCAAGGTTCTTTAAAACCAACAGGTATGTGTGATCAGCTTTAAACCAAATACTGAGCTCAGTTCATATTAAGAATATGGGGCTCCTCAGTCATAAGGCTTCCAGCTGCAAGGATGAATGACTCCTCAGCAGATGTGCCCCAGACTGAGCTTATAAAAGTAAACTCAGAAGATTTAATCAGAGAGTGTGCATGACTGGGCGCACTCTACGTTCACAGACACATAACTTAAAACATTAAAGGAGACTGAGAATAGATTTATTGCAGGGCTGTTGTGATAGAATGCATTAGTTTTAGCTATGTGCACCAAGTAAACTGGCAACTGAGTGTATGTTATGTATGAAACTGGCATTTTTAAACATGCTTTCAGTTGCCAGCCTTTGACAACAAGGGCATTTTATAAACTCGGTTATAAAGAAGGACAATGTAATTATTTAAAGATGAAAGATATATTGATTTTCACCACATTTAACCCAACTTTTGACATTTAACTTTTCGGACAGGCTTCTGGTATTGAATATAATGAGGAAATAATAATAATTTCATGTAATTTGACTCACAGGATCAGCGGGGCCACAGAATTCCCTGAATGACTGCGGTGTGTTGGTGCCATGGATCTCTAGGACCATGCAGGGTCCGGAACACAGCTCAGTCACCATACTCTGCAGGGAGAGACGGGAAATTTTTATTATCTTCTGGACAATGTGTAGGCAGCGTTTGTGTTATTATTATCAAAAGAAACAGAACTACGGTGCAAGTACTCACTATGATGGCACAACAATGTAGTATTTATACTCACGGGATATTCCGTGACAACACCTTTGTAAACTTCATAGAACTCTTCTGCATTTGCCCGGTCCACATTGAACTGGGAAAAGGAAATATTACTCATGAAAAACAATGGAATACAGGTTACGGTACACACACTTTGTGTATGTGCTTTGTACTGTGACAACAGCTCCATTATTACAAAAGACCTTTAGTAATTTCCATAATAAAATCACTAACTTATTAAGAACATCGAGGATATGAAATCACAATCACTGCATGAATTGCTAATATATACTTACTTTATTTCCATTAATGCACAGCACGCTCTGCATGTGGCTACTGTGATAAAACCCTGATTGATTTACTCTTGTCCTATGACCCAGAATGGACATCACATCTGATGTGGCACAATGAATGGACTGTGAGAGGCAGTGACCTTAGCAGCGGGGATGCCAAGTTCAATTATGAGGTCAGGTTGTATCAGAGAAAGTCTGTGCAGTGGGTGTATTGATTAAACGTGAGCGGAAAACTAATATTCTTGTGAAAGTAGTTTACATGTGCATGGTGAAAGGATAGCAAGCACAACAAATGTGTGACGGACTCTACATGACCATAGCATATGGAATTACTTGTTAAACATTTACCATTTGAAGGGCTGAGATTTCAAATCCAGCAGCAGATATGGAGTTCAGGATTTTCCCCGTCAGACCTGTAAACACATCAAAGCTGTTGATTGATTGATTGATAAGTAAGGTGTTTAATGCTACAATAAACTCTTCAACATGATCCTGTAGCAGCAGACACAGTTGATTTAAGTAAAATAGTCTGGATCACTAACTAATAACATTATTCTTATTTATATTAAATTACTCATTATTATTACTGATAGTGCTATGGAGCCACCATTATGCTCCTACTCAGACATAAATGTTATCTTCTGTTGCAACTACCTCCGATTGTAGAGTCTCCTTTGGACAAAGAACAGTGAGATTGTCTTACAGATGTGCTGTCTGTTATAGGAGAGGAGACATTATTTTTGTTCAAGCGGAGATACAGAGCGGTAGTATTTGTCAACGTGACCATACATTATTGTGAAAATGGCAGAACCACAGTGAGGAAGGCGCAACAGTGACAGTGAAGGTCAGACTGCTGCAGACACATAATTGAAAGCCGGTGCCAGTCTCATGGTCTCAGTCTGACATCCTGATGAAAAGTAGTCCATGTACACGTCAGGCAGGACACCAGGTTCATTCTAAATGTGTCTAATCAGGACATTCAGTTTGGACCAGGTGCTGCAGCGAGTGCTGATGAGTTTCTCTCGGGTTTTATAAAATGGCTCGGTCACAGTCCTGTTACGTGTGTATTAGGTAAGTAACCACCTCCGGAGTCCTCTGTGGCCAAGGATAGGCACACACTCAGCACACGCAGCTCCCAAAACAGCTGGTGCTGTTGCTAGGAGATCTTATTCTGGGTGCCTGGCAACAGAAGCTTCTCTATTCCAGTCATGTCTCAGAGCATTTTCAGTCGCAACGTCCTCTGTCACTATTGTGATTGGCTCCTGTGTCCTGTACGTGTAGCTGTAGCGTCATTTAGCCTCTTCAGTGATCTTCAAGGGAAATCGAGGCAAGCTTTTTGATACCATTTTGTTTTTGAACTGGCTGACAATCCCAGTTTGGGCTCAGCTCTCCAAACCCCTCAGAATGGCTTACTATTTTTTGCCTCAGACCAAAGATGTCACCTGACATCTGAAGGTAAACATTGTGCTGTCACATGAAAACGCTGACAGCAAAACAACTGAAAATGCAACGCCAGAATTATTCTCATTAGCTCAGTTTTTGCTTTTTACTACAGGACTTAAAATTGACTGAAAATAAACTGAGTCAAGCAGACGGACATCAGAGCAGTCAAGATATTATAAAGAGAGACCGGGACGATGGCAATACTCCTGCAACTTCTCACCAACTGTTCAAAAAAGGTTTTGTATGCATAAAACACAGCAGGTTTCTCACTTTGAATTTGCTCATAAATTGAGTCTGTTGGTTACTTTGACAATATTTTAAGATAGGCTGCCATCTCTGTAAGATCACAAGACTTTTAGCAGTATAGTAGGTGTGTTATGGAAACTGCCATTATCATGTCTTAGTGAGCAAAAGAACAGTTACACTGTACACAGCACAGCCTGCTTGAAATGATGTCTGCAAATAAGCAAATACTTACAAAGCTGCCAGACCACAATGAACACAGAGAAATTTGTGGCCTGACATTGTAAGGAAACATCGACTCCTCCTCAGATAAAACCCCTCAGGGGAGAAGCTTGTATAAAATCCACTGTACCATCAGGAAGAGATCATACATAATTAATAGCTCTTAAAGTCAACAATAAAGTTCTGAGCTGGCTGTTTGATTTGAACTAATAACAAGTAGCAGGATATATTATTTTACAACACCACTAGTACTAACCATCAGTATAAATTCAAACATCCATCTGAGAAATTTGGAGGAATTTAATTTTACAGTCGATTGCGAGTTGCTCAATTTTGCCCTGCAGCAAAAGTCATTCTTTCCGTTGTTTTTTTCTTTTCTTCTCTCACGGACCTTTCTCATGGCAAACATTTCAACTTGTCATAGCAGGAAAAGCACAAGTGTAACGACAGTAATAACAGTTATGGATGACGTCATTCCGCTTAGGTGTGGCAGTCACACCAGCAAGAAGCATGCACAGTAACAGGGTCCAGGCGTTACCCGATAGATCATACAGACATTATTAAATGTTATTTTGACAAGTCAAAATGTCCCACCATGAGAGAGGTCTACAGTAAACACTGAATAAAATAACCTTCAGCACATGAATACCATTAATGGTATAATTCCTGCTTGCTCCTTTTAATTATGTTGCTTCCTTTCTGGTGTTCCTTTTGAATAAACATTGCAAGCAGGGACATGCATCTCCCAATCAGAATGCCATCTCGGCTTGCAGTGCGCCCAAGTACAAGACTAAGAGTCTCCAACAATGCTTCCTGATGCTAAACAAGTATTATGTTTACCATTATCACCATCTTAGTTTAGCATGTTTGCATGCACTCCAACCAGAAATAAGGATTAAATGAATTTATATGGGACCGTGGTGAGCTGGTTCATTTAGATTAACTGCCTCTAGAGGCTTATATGTCCAAAACAACCAATCCAGGTCTCTTCTCAGTCAACAACTTTTTGTGTGCATTCTTCAGCTCTGTCCGGACAATTTCACATTTCACAGGTCAGAGCTCTAGTGGCATGCTCCATGAACAGGGATCAGGGCCGGGATTTGGAAAAATCCAAAGCCAAATTTGGTAACCATGTGCCTCTGTGTGACACAAACACATTTACAGCCATAGGTGGGAGGGAATAACAATTAGTCGATGGACTTGCAACATAATAATTTATGAATGTACAACCCCGATTCCAAAAAGGTGGTACACTGTGTAAAACATCAATAAAAACAGAATGCAATAATTTTCAAAGAAACTGTGTTCACTGACACCGGTGTTACAATAATGTGTTTAACAAAGTGGTGAACCTCGACCCATCCTTGCTTGTGAAGGACTGAGCTAGTTCTAAGTAGGTATATGTTCCCTACCTTCTGAAATGGCATGAGGTTTGATGATGCAGCATGTGCAGTCTGTATAGATGGCTGTATTAGAGGGACCGTGGCCAATCGTGGATGGGAAGAAGAATTCAAGCTCCTAATCAAACAAACAGAATAAAAACAATTTAGAGTGCATCATCATTTCTGGTAATGGGGAGCACAGGGTGCGAGGGCACATACGAACATGATTACAGCCAACAGGCCGAGCTTCACATCCTTACTCTTGCTGCTGCAGCAAGTGAGTCAGAGCCATGTCCAACATTTTTGATGCCATCTGTTCCAAACTGGGCACGGACACTCTGCGGTGCTTCCTTCCGCGCCACAGCAGAGTCTGCAGGTCCCAGGAGCTTCCTCCAGATAGACACAGCCTCATCACCCATCAGCTCCATGGCAACCACAGGGCCCGAGGACACAAACTGCACCAGGTTACTGCAAAATGGGGGCAACGACGGAATAATTCCGGAGTGGAATTCCTACCAGCAGTGGGTCAGCTGTGTTAACTATGTTTAAATGTCACTACAATGTCATTAGGATTATTGTCACAGGTTCTGTTAATGATAGTGGCTGTTCAAAACTGGCCAATCATTTACAGGCACTCACTTGAAGAAAGGCTTTGACTGATGTTCCACATAAAAGTCTGCCGCTTGGCTCCTGTAATGTAAGAAAACCATAAACTATGGAGTTAATGAGTGGCCAAAGTAGGTATTCAGTGTGAACTCTATGTACCAAACTACTGACAAAGACATTTACAGAGGTCAATGATGGATCTGTCATTTCTTTCCAGAGTAAAAGGTTAAAAAAAACAATGGTTCTGATGTGACAGTATTGAAATAAAATAACATTTTGAGAATACTAATGTCATGTCCTTGGAATTCTGGAGGAAATTATTTTTAATAGTTAATTGAGTTTTTAAATTGTAGTATATTTAGACCCAGTATTTTAATTCCTGGCAGTATGGAGAAGGCTTTTAAATAGCAGTTAGACCTTTGTATTGGGTGATATAAAAGTAACATTTTTGAAAAAGAGATGTAACGTAATCTATGGCACTGATACTAACTATGGAGAAAATAGAGACAAAATTCTGAGACCGTTTTTTTACTTAGGATTTAGTTAGCTGTGCTGAGGAACGTCCTTCATAGAACTGCTCAATTGAAATGAAATATGCAGAAAATTATTTTGTACAGTTAACTGAATAAATTAATACAAAAAATTCCCACTTTAAAACCCTAACCTCCGTTTCTCGAAAATAGTTCCTCATCGTATGCTTTGAAACATTTTTAATACTTGTCGCATCCTTTAACATACCACAATGGCCAAGTACTATTAAAAGCAAATGTCTGGCACTCAAAATTTTACTTACGTAAAATGACAGAAGGATCAAATGTAAAAGTAAAAAGTGCTCTTTTTCCTTATTGCTCAATCTGAGACTGGGACTGGTTTAATAGTATAATTGCATCATGAACAAGCACCTGATAAAACCGTTAATTAAATGCCAACCTCGTCTGTCACTTGGCACGCCATATGTTCCTAATGTGTGTGAGAGAGCAGAGCCACCCATCTGTTTATGTGAGGACACTGGCACCAAACAGCCTGTGTCTCCCTCTTTGACAAGCGTTTGTCTGATACGTTACCACAGTATGACTTGTAAGCACTCTTATCGTTGAGGCTTTGACCTTACCATGTAAGCTTTGTCATTTTGGCTTTGGTCACAATCAGGTTGGAGGAGTAGATCAGTTCAAGGACATCTCCAATCTTGGTAACTACGTCTGGCTTTATCAAAGCAAGAGTTCTGAGAAGAGATATTGAAAAACATCTAGATAAGCTAATAAGAGGAGGATCAAACATACAATAATGAACACTTTAAGATGTGTTTATAATGTGTAGGGTTGGGTATTATACCTCAGTACCTCAAATAGGAGCAACAGGCAAATTATCATCAAATACTGCCTGATTTAGATCACTGTTTTGTTTATAATGTTTTCTTATTTAGGCATATTTCTTGAGTTTGTGGCTTATTTTGGAAACTAAATAACTCAACTAGGAAATGTTTTGAGAAGCACACGAATAAATAGAAGATTTTTTTGTGTGAGTGTTTTGTTTACTGTAAAACAAATACAGTAGGCCTATATCACAAATAAAACATCATTCATCAAGTTAGTCATCATCAAACACATACAGCCAAAGTTATATTGCTTTAGGACTGCCACTAATGATTATTTTCATTATCAATTAATGTGCCGATTATTTTCACAATTACTCAATATATTGTTTAGTCTATAAAAAATTCTCATCACAATTTCCCATAGTCCAAAGTGACGTCTTCAAATTGCTTCTTTTGTCCAACCGAAACCCAAAGACTCTACATTTACTATCATAAATGACAAAGAAAAAGCAGAAAATCTTTACATATAAGAAGCTGGAACCAGAAAATGTTTGACATTTTGCTTTAAAAATGACTGAAATGATTAATCGATTATCAAAATAGCTGGCAACTAATTGTCTTTCGATCGACTAATCGATTAATTGACTAATTGTGGCAGCTCTATATTGCTTTTTTATGATAAAAAATATGATTAACAGCTGTTTAACAGTAGATTCTGCTTGATAAGCATCTAAGAAATAATATATAAGAATCTAAAATGATCTTCTTTTAATTAGGACAATATGTAGATAAAATGTGTATATAACATAGACGTTTCTACAACATTTTTACCATACTGAGCACTAAATAAAATGTGCAGGGACATATAAAGTCTGTGAGCAATCCCAGACAAAATAGATAACTGTGAAAATAATGTTAATAAAGATTAGGAGCCACAATTACGGGGATCATTTGCATGGTAATGTAAAGCTGTGAGGCATGTAACTGGAGAGGATCAGGCAGACTTATCACACAAACTACACAATCATACCTTTCTTTTTTGCTGCCAAGTTTGTTTGCTGTGTACTGATCTCCGTAGTCAATCAGATTAAGCTGTCGTGAGAACACATTCACTCGATTCCCAACGAACAGGTCCTCCGGATGGAGGTCATCATATTTGGTCCTTCTCAAAAATATTCGCTGGTTTTTCACATCAAACTGTGAATAAAAACAAACACGTTGGCAGTTTATTAAAATTAACTAGTTGCTAACATAAGCAATTCATGATTATCATGAAAAATATCGCAGAGAGTATACAACCTGTGTTGCAAACATAATCAGGGGAATTTTTTTCTAGATGCTCTTATTATATAGCACTAGAAAAACTTAAAATATCAGCAGTAAAAAATCTGTTCTTGCATTAAAATTCTATCCACATTTGATTAATATCATTCACAATTGTTTGACATAAAAATACATAAAGAGAATAAACATCTTGCCCTAGAAGTATTCTTAAATGATCAAATAATCAATGCTTGAGACTAAAAAGCTTGATAAATTCTACAGTAGCCAAAGAAAGCTGCAGCAGCTAGTGTAACAACAAATTTAAAGATTATTAACAGCACTAGTAAATGCTTACCATTTCCACTGAGCCATCTTTGGGATAGTAGAACAGTTGGTAGCGCCGCAGGAGGGCTGCCGTAGGGTCATACCACTCAGTGAGAAAGGCGTAGCGATCCTCCTAATAAAGTCAAGGAACAACAGATCAAATCAGAGCAATAAGGAGGCACAAAATAACCCATATTTAGTTTTAAAAAGGCTGTAAGGATACCATCAGCTTGAAAAAGATATGTATGATATTGTAACAGTTTTAGATTTTTTGTCAAATATATTTGTGTAGGCATGTAGGTCAACATTTAATTTTGTCATAGTTATGTTACTCATGCAAAGAAATGCAGTGCAGACTTATCAAATCAGACTTTCTCAAATGCATAACCACACAACAAAGTGACAAAAATAAACGTAGAATTGATCTTCACTGTGTTGTAATACCAAACCTTAAAATATTTAATGTCTCTGCAAGTTTATTTAAAGCATCCAAAACCACCAATATGGTTATTGTGTGGTTTGAGTTTTCCTTATTTAGCAAGTCTGGCTTCTTACAACCTCAAGGTTAAAGGTGTCAGGAAATTTCTTGTCAGCATGGCAGCTAATTTAAAAGCAAAGAAGTGGGATTAAATGAGGATGACTTCTCTAATATCAACACTTGATTGATGACAGATCTGATTCTATTCATCTTGTACATCAAAAAGGATTCAGAGTTCAAAAAGCAGTGAACACTAATATTGCCTCGAGTTAATTTATCAGTTTGTCTGAAAACTGTCACCTTGTGGTAACAGGGGCCAGTTTCCTCCCACAGTCTAAAGTCATGCAGGTCAGGTGAATAGAGGACTTTATCCTGCCTCTAGTGAGCGTGTGTTTGCCTCTGTGAAGGACAACATGTCCAAGGCATTTCCGTGTCTTCTGCCCATCGTTAGCTTGAAAAAGCCCCTGTGACCCTGACTGAGTAGGCAAGGGAAAATAAACAACCTCCATCTTCTGCTCTACACAAACGTGGGTACGATGTAAACTCTCAGTAAACAAGCTAGCGTCCAGGCTAAATCATTTATCTTCCTTCAGACTGACACTCAAAATGTACTGACCACCTATCGCATATTCTGACATCAGGCTTACTTCATACGTAAGCTGGTATGTGAACGCAGAAACTACAACGTCGGGCGTTGAGTTAGCAACTCCTCACGTTACAGCTTTAGCTAACCAGTGCTCACCTAGTTAACATAACTGGACATTGGCTAGTTAGTTACTAAGTTACCAACTATTGTTAAAAAGCTGTCTTAATATTGTATATTACTTGAATTGGCTACTCCAAAATGCCTAACCTGGTAGCTCAGCGCTAACTATCTTTGACTGTTATGCTAGCTAATTGTTATAAACTTACCCGGTGTTAAACAACTATGCATGTTCGCTACGTTCAAACGTTCAATTGTGCTGAGTTTCTAACAAAGTCAATTAGTTGGCATCATTTTTATCGAACAGGGACATTACAACTTACCATTTTTTAGAAATGAATAAAGTCTACATGTCTCAATACTCTTTCAGCTAGCAAACGTTAGCCGCTATCCCGGGCAATGTTTCGTTTCTATAGTAACTAGTGACAAGCCATGGTGCATTCACGTACATTCACCTAATAATATACATAGAAGTTCTTGCTATAGGAAGCAATTTCGCCACTACACTTTACTAGTGAAACAACATGCTTACAAACGTACAATTTCAAAAGTATCATTATGAATACGACACAAAAAATATAGTAGCCATACGCGTCAGGATCACCGCCCAATAAGATACATTTACATAACTGAATATGAATAAGTTAGGTGAGTGAGTGAAATGAGGATATCTCGTAAAAAATTCATAATTACATGATGCTGTTAACTTTTTTCAAGTTTTATTTTAACACCTCAGGGTAGAAAGTCACAATAAGTGACTAAATCATTAGCTGGACTACGTTATATACAAGTCTATACGTCTTCTGGCTCTATCTCATTGCATTGTCTGTGTTTAATGCGCTATCTAGTGGTGGTCTTGTGGTATTATGGACGTCGAATGCCGCTATATTTTTGAATTTCGAGCGTCTTTAAATGCAACCTTTGAACCTTTTTTTTTTTTTACCCCGGAACAACAACAGTCTGAGAAATACCATCCAACCGTCTCTAGTACCATGTAATACTTAATGTACATTACTATATTTTATGCAGTGGCCGTTTATTTATTTTTTCCTGTTTTAATGTTTTATCCCCTCGACTGTATGTGTTCAGCGTGAACAAGAGTATTGGACATATCTTCAGTTCCTCTTAATTAAGGTGTTTTCATGGGTCCCTCTGCTCGCCTAAGACATTACATGAATGATGACGGGCCATTAATCTTGGATGGTGGACTGGCAACTGAGCTGGAAGCACAAGGAGTCAATTTACAGGTAAGATATAAAGATATAAGCAAAACAATCTATTTTTGTTATGAATATTTCGACCTTATAGCTACATCTCCGCGCCATTGACCCTGTGTTTCTCTGTCTTGGGGCCTGAGATGCCTCATTCATCATGAATATTTTTGGAACAGGAGCAAAATAATGCAAATAAATATTATTCAAAGTTTGTTTGTGCATAAAAAATAATCACAAGCCTGTGATGGCTTGTCTAATCTAAGATTTTTGTACAACTCAGGCATTTTGAGGGTATATATGATAGCCCATATATCTCTCTGAAATGTTATTGGAAAAATTGGGATTGATATTTCTCCCTCAGTCATCCAGATTTTAAAAGCTAGAACTGAAATGTGTGTCTTTGTGCATCTCACACACCTAGGGAGATCCTTTGTGGAGCGCCAGGCTTTTGCACACTAATCCCCAGGCCATAAGAGATGCTCATTACAGGTAGGTCGATCCAAAATATTCATCGATTAGTCGACCGAAAGAAAAATAACTTCAGCAAAATAAGTCTTTTGATAATCCTTTTTCCAAGCAAAAATGCCAAATGCTCTCTGGTTCCAGTCTCTGATGCATGGAGTTGATCAACCTATGCAGAAATGTGTTTTAAAAGTGTGACTAGCAGTTCATTGGTGTGATACATCAACAGGTTTCTCCTCAGTGGTGCTGATGTTATCTCAACAGCCACATACCAGGCAAGTATTCCAGGTTTCATCAATCACCTGGACGTGAGCTCTGAACGCGCCAGAGAGCTGCTGATGTCCGGAGTTCAACTGGCCAAAGAGACAGTGGAGAGATTTGCCTCTGACAGTCGTCCTGCAGGTACAAACACACACGCGCTTTGATATTTTCTCTATAGCCTTTGAAGCTACGTCATTCTGTTTCCTTTATTTATCTCTCAAGGTCGGAGATGCCCCTTGGTGGCAGGCTCTGTTGGACCATACGGGGCCTTTCTGCACGACGGTTCCGAGTACACCGGGGCTTATGCAGAGGACATGAGTGTTGAAGTGAGTGGCTCTCAGCTGCTCTGCTCATAATGGTTACATCAGACATAATTATGCATGCTGTGTGAAAGTGATAGCTAGAAAATTAAACTATGATAAAAGACTATTTTGTTTTCACTTATTTATGATTTATTTTCGGGTTGTCCTGATACCAATACCAGTATCACAAAGGCCTCTGAGACAGCCTGAAATTGCTGGATCGGGTATCAGAGAGTATGTGAGTCTATGCACAGATCCTATACCAGACCCTGCTACTTCTCGTTGTCCTGCACACCTGTATGGAACTCAACGGATTTTTTTTACTGCACAAGCAGCCAAAATCCATAAATGGAAAATTATGTGTAACTTTAAGCATGTCGGCAAGCTTTTGTCCTCTGCATTTCCGTTGGGGTTGCAAGTGCCCAAAGCTCAATCTATACATAATAACAACATAATATATATTTTTAACACACTGATATTATAATACATCGGTATTGAGCACCAGTCGATATGCAAGTTTAGGTATCGAAATCAGTACCAGGAAGGAAATATGGTATTGTTATGGTGCATCTCTGTATGTTTGTAGGTCAGACGTTTCATTTATAGTTCCATTTACTGTAGAACTAAGCTGTCTTTGCTTTATTTTCTTTCTCTTCCAAGGAGCTTAAAGCTTGGCATCGGCCACAGATCGAATGCTTGGCAGCAGCAGGAGCTGATCTTGTTGCTTTTGAAACAATCCCGAGTATCAAAGAGGCGGAGGCACTGGTCGAGCTGCTCAGAGAGTTCCCGAACTCTAAAGCCTGGCTCTCCTTCTCCTGTAAGGTAACTATTGCTGCTGAACAGAAAAACTTGCTTTGATTCATTGTTGACATCCGTGCATCAAAATGACTCACGCTTTGTACAGGACGGGAAGTGTGTATCAGACGGCAGCCCGTTCACCGATGCAGTGCAGATTGCTAATAGATCGCCACAGCTCGTCGCTGTAGGGGTCAACTGCTGCTCACCAGCACTGGTGGAGCCGCTGCTGGACTCTGCCGGGTCACTGCTGAGCCCAGACATCAGCTGGGTGGTGTACCCCAACAGTGGAGAGGAGTGGGACACTGAGCAGGGGTGAGTCTGTCGTCAAGGAGTTTTAATAGTGAGGTCACAGCTTCAACTATCACTGTGCCATGTCACAGTGTACTTAAACAAAATACTGGACATCTGGTAATGCTTAGATGGAAGAGAAATATTTGCATGAACCACTTTTAATAGTATTAATATTATTAATAGTATTTAGTTCATGTTGCAGATGAAAAGAGGCTGAATACATTTTCCCAGTTCGTGCCACAGAAACTTCACACTGGCACATTCATACACGACACACTACAACTTTAAGCTGTAAACATTTTTCTTTACTCATTTTAACTCATGCTAGCATCTATTATATTAGGAAAAATTTATAAAAATATAAAAACTAAATATCAGATCAGACTCACAATCAGAAGATACTCAATAATAAAGGTCCAGGAGCACAAAAGTGTGATCAGGACATCCCTACTTTTGGCTTTAACAGTCACTGCTAACCCTGTCCAGTGAATCATCCATGGCTTTTTCTTTTCTTTAAATGAGGCATTGTCCAATCTTAATATATAATATGGAAAAATTTAATATATACTGTATAAAGTTAATATTATATAATAGTATAGCTTTCTGAAAGGATCCAATCTGCATGATGAGTGTTATTGCTGCCTTTGTTTATGTAAAGGATCCGAATACGTCCTCACTACTGCTGACTAGTTTCTTTTTCCTGACAAAGATGGCTTACATCAGGGAAGGCATCAGCATTAATACCTGAGCTCAGTCGTACATGGGTGAGGCAAGGCGCTGCTTTGTTAGGTAAGGTGAACCGTCTGCTCTTCCATTTACTTTTGTCCTATTTTTCTGCGTTTCCTCTAATGACTCCCCCTTCGTCCACTAGGAGGCTGCTGCCGAATCAGTCCTGCTCACATAGCCGAGTTACGGCAACAGCTAAAAGGAAGCTGCATGTCTCCAGCTTCTGCACTGTGACTGGGTTTAAAAATGTAATGGGTGACTGTTGTGAAGAAAGGTGTCTGTTCCAGGAGTTTATAAAAAAAAAAAAGTCTTAATTTATTGGAAAATAAATAAATATACCGCTACATCAAATGACACAATGGCATCTGTGTTGGGTCAAAGACAAACGGTAAAGGTGCAAAACGTGGCTGTACATAAACATGAAAAGGAACCATGCAGTCTTCACATTTTGAATGATTCTGAGAGATTGAGGGATTCCACCATCACTTCTGTGCAGCTCCGGCCTTTGAAATACTGGGATCATCTACACAAGTCTTACTGGAGGTTTCACGAAGCACAACGAAATGTCAGCTGCTTTCACAACACTTGAACTGGACGGCATTTCCACTGAACTAACCACTGAACGTCAGACGCAAAATAAGCCCATTTACCTGTACAATGAATTATGGGGAAATGTGTCGCATCTTTGAACAGAATTTACAGCAAACGTGTCAGCGTTGTGTATTCTAGACAGCACAAGTTGTATATAAATGTGCACTCTTACAGCAGTGAGTTTAAGATGATGCGGTATAACCATCTTTAAATGAAGAGAAATGTGTTTATGATTAATGGGAGGATGAAATAAAAAAAAAATCCTGTAGTGAGAACAACTAATCTCCCTCTTTTAGTATAACAAGGACAAAATAACAAACACCTTACAATACAAGCTCATTTTTGAGGCCGTAGTTTGATGTGATGTTAAGAAAATGTCCATACGTCATCGTAGTTTTGAAGCTTTTTCCCTTTCTTTCACCGAAACATACTAACAGCAGTCTGAGCCTGTTTTCTGCCTTAATGTGGCTCATTTCCATAGCTGCCATTTTTGATTTAGACTAGTTGTTGGTGCATCATTGGCAGCCAAGGACAGAAAAGTGGCAAAAGAAAATGTTTCGGTTGGCAGACATGAATTAAACTGAGTACTTCATTAAAAGCATGAAACACTACAATGTGGCCCCAAAATTAACTGTTGGGGTTGAATCTACATCTGACAGTCTTAAAAAACAGTAATTCGCCAATATTACAGTGTAAGCCCGGTGATATTGCAGTCAACAAATCCCATTAAAAGACAACAATGTATTGATCATAAAGGTGCAGTTAGAAGCTCTTTGGGATGGTAAGTGTTGGTATTTGATGACCTGGGAATGAGCCTCAACAATCAACTATCTTTCTCCAGAATCACGTATTGCACCTTTAACTAATGTCTGTGTATCCGAAGCCTGATAGATCTTATTGCTGTGCCAAGGAGCTCCTATGTTAATGGACTCCAATTAAAAACACATCAATAAATCACACTGTTGCACTGGAATCCTTCATTACAATAAACATTTGCCAGAAACAACAGTGCCAAGCTGTTTTGGTAAATTATTTAACCTTTTTAAAGCAGCTTATAATTAATGTTTTATATATATATATAATCACAGTGTATTAAATGATCATGAAAGCAATATGACAATGTAAAAGAGGCTGCTCCTATTGATGAACCTACAGAGAATCATCACCTGTAACAGCAGCTCCCCTCATCTTTATAGTGAGTTTCAGCTCATTGTTCAGCTGCCCAGCTCACTTTACTGTTTTGGTTCACTTTCACAGCTCTCATTGTGTCGTTTTCAGCAACTGTTGTCAGATTAAAAACTCTAAAAACAGCAGACGGACACAGTCGGTGACCAGCTGGTGAACATATTGGAGCATTTAGCAAATTATAGAGTCAGATATTTCCCCGAAGAGTTGGCAGAGACCAAAAACTGAGCTGAAAGGGAATGAATATGGGACGACTCCAAAACGAACGTTGCTCCATAACTCCGGGTTGAGTGAATAAGGAGCTGTGCTTTATAAAATTCACCATATGTCAGTGTTGTGTTCACAGCTTGTTCTAGCTGCCCCAAACTGGACAAACAAATAAGTTACTGCAGTGGGAACAAATGAGCTGACTGCTACAGACGGGGAGAGGATGTCAGGATGTAATGAGAGACTAACATGTTGATGGTCTGTTCATGGGATTTGTTGGCAGCAAAATATAAAATAACACCAGACTTATCTATTTAAAATGTATCTTAGGGCTACTGTACTGTATTGTAAAGTCTGTTATTTAACACCCCGCCCCTAGTATGTCCTAAGAAACCTTTTCAGTCTGTGATGTCTTCTTCAAGATCGCTGTCAGGGGAGCTCCTCTGTCTGTACTCTGTAGTGTTGGACAGCCGTTTCCAGTTGGTGTCTTTCTGACTTCCCATACTGTGCGAGCGTCCCAGGTAGGCCAGGCGCTTGGATGACGTTCTCTCCTCCGTTTCCTCCGCGACGCTCCCATGGGCGCGCTCTGTGCCAGAGTGATGGAAGTCATGGCGCAGGTTCTCGAAGTTTAGAGCCCACGGGCCGAGCTTCTGCCAGTTCACCCTCTGGAAGGCCATGATGCAGTGCAGGTTGCCCCCCACCTGTGAGCAAGGGAATTTTTTTTTCAGTTAGGCTCTGACCCAGATATGCTAGCATCATAAGCGACATTTCAAATAACAGGCGTGAGACGGAGAACCTTTTTGGTTTTACGGCGCTGAATCCCCCTCTCTGTGTGACGAATGTCCAGGTATTCAGGATTTTGTGTGTTGAGGTCGGTCACAATGTCCATCCATCTGAAAAGAGAGGCTCCATGTTCAAAAGCTCAACTACAGCACAGGAGCAAATATGGCAGAAACTGAACAGAGACGGGTGCTTACTTTTTACAGTGAATAGCTGGATGTTTCCGACTGGGCTCACCAATAAGGATCCAATATTCCATTTCATTTGTGGGGAGAGGGCCCCTTTACACACAAAAAAAGAGAACAATCACCAGTTAATAAACTCGTTAGGAATGAAACGATTAGTCAATCAACAGAAAAATAATCAGTTGATATTTTGATTCATCGTTTAGCCATTTTCAAGCAAAAAATTCTCATTATGGCTTCTCTTACGTGATGATTTTCTGCTTTTTACCTTTACAATCTTTGAATTTTTAACTTTAGTTGAACAAAACAAGTCATTTACAATCATCACCGTGGACTGATGTTTCATAGAATGACGAAACAATAATCTTCAGATTAAACCATAATGAGAATGAATCAATTTAAATTGCAGTGATGTAACCTACCTATACGCTTTTGCTGCTTTGAGTGGCGTGGCTTCAAAGCCCACTGGGCAGAAGTAGTGGTTCTGGCAGTGGTAAATGTAGGCCATAGACTCGTCCTTCAGCCCTTGTGTCAGTTTCATCAACGCTCCTTCGGCTAAAAATATTTGAGAGGTCATCGCTTCTGTTCGATCTCTGTATGAGCAGACACGCAGATGAGTGCGACCGCTGAGGGACTCACCTGTCTCTCCGGCTGTCTTGTGTTTTCCATGCGGTTTGTACAGAATGTAGGAGCAACCTCGCACCCGGAAATTGTCGTTGATCTGTCGGAACCACCTGTAAGAAAAAAAATGCACTGAGCTGTGCGCATTTCCAAAACCGAAGTGGCTGTTTAAAAAGACTTTACGTGCAGCTTTGTGTACCGCATTAGAGTAGCATTGCCAGTGAAAGGACCGAACTTGATTTCTTCAAAAGGCGGCTGGAAACCCAGAATGTGCAGAGCCTCCTCCTGAGAGATCGGTGGAAGACTAGCAATGCAAATAAATACACACTTAGCGTCTGAGGAGCTGTATTTTTACATGAAGCCTGATGGGCGGCGCCGTTATGTGCTGCTCACCTCCCTGCACCCAGAGTGCTGTACAAGAAGTTCCAGCAGGACACCAACGAAGAGATTCCACATGAAGTCTTGTACTGTGGTCGACTGATGCAGTACCTGAAGCAGAGAGTAAACCTCAGAACACAGATTCAGATTCAATATTATATTGGAACTAACAGCACTCCTACAGCACAGTCCCTCTTTAAAACTTCTGAGGCGCTAAATATAACAACATTACCATCTTCTGAGGTCTAGCACCTTCCTCTGTTTGATCTCCTCCAGTGAGGCATGAGGGGAGACGTCCTGCAGATTTCGGCTGGGTCTGTCGAATGACTTCATCTTCTTGGTGCTGCATTTCTTCACATTGCCTGAAACACAGCATGAGCCAATGTTGCCTGACCCAGGACTGAAACTGATCTAAACATTTCATGGCATTTAAAACAGGAGTGGTTGCAAAATGATGAGTTAAACTTGTATACATTTATACAACAGGCTTCCGTAATATTATGTTTCTTACTTGTTCTCGTTTTTCTCGTGAGCACAGCATTAAAGTCTGTGGTGTCGATTTCCCAGGCCAAAATAGGCTTAGTGTGGCCAGAGGACACTTCCACCATGTCACAGTCCCCATCTGATCCCACATGGGCCCCTCCTGACTGGCCAGCGCTCAAGTCAGCTGAGGGCTTGGGCTTCACAAGTGATGGCCCATCATCCGGCTTGTTGGGGACCACGTCCCTGGCTGTGTTTGGGGGATGATACACAGAGGCAGCCTGGTTGAGAAGAGCATAATCGGAGCACACCGTGTAGAACTTCTCACGGGAGTGCGTCACCGGGCAGGTCCACGGCAGGTGGAGCTCAGCACTCGAAGCCCTCCTTACTCTTGCAGCATCCCGGGCAAGGGAGCTGATCAGACCGCGTTCCTCCTCCCCCCCATCGGTGGGTCTTTGCAGCCCTGATGGCTCTGCTGGCCCAGATACGTGTGCTCCTTGACCTTCTGATGTATTAGGCATTGAACAGCCACTCATATGGTGGAGGACAGAATTAGCCGACGCTGACTGTGATGCTGAAGTGATTGGCTTGTCTTTTCTGGGGATGAGAGGACAAACATTTTTTTTAGAAACACTACAGATATAAAAGGGAGTGATGGACTCAGGGGATATCTGATCACATAAACAACGTTTTTTAAAGTCGTACCACTGAATGTCACTGTTTTAACTTACAGCGACATTAGACAGCATTATAAAATATTACCTTTAACCTATAAGTCACCTATTATGAAAAACGCGCTGCATTGGCTGTCTTATTACCGGTCATTACCAATTGAACATTAACTAATATTTCACCTGTACAGCCGCTGTAGTCGAGCAAACAGTTACCGATATCAGTGCTGTATTGTAGTTAGCAGATGTAAACACGCCCAGCTGTTACGTTATTTTCTATTTTCATCATACCTTGTGTAGTGTCTTAGGGGCCAAACGGTGCGGACAATTAGCAAACCGTCAAGCTAACCACATAATCACCACCTAACCTAGGTACACATTAGCTTGGGACATGTTAAAAATTCACGATATTTCCACGAAACGTTGTCCCGCAGACCCACATCCTTTTCCTGTTCCAGCCTCAATGGACTGTACCATTCGAAGTAGGGACCGGGGTGTCACACAATAATTAAAGATAGATAACAATATATAAAACACTAAAGTAAATAACGGGGTTAAATACAAGCGTTGTAATATACAATAATAATTCAAAACCGCATTTTACTTTATTATACTAAATTTACTTCAAATATACACGTCACTTTCTTAGCGCGTACACCCCGCGTTAGTAAACCGTGGAACGATCCAAAAAATTCAAGCCAATCACAGGAACGACTGCGGTGACCCTCTAAACTTTACCCCACAGACGGAGGGTAAGTCTGTAAATTTTCACTTTAATTTTTTAAAACAGGACAATACACCATCTTTTAACAACTTTATAAACAACCAATGCAAAACTATGCAACTTTTAGTTCAGGAAGTTGATTTGACTGACATGATAGTACCGAAGATGATGACGGCGTCTTATATAATGTTAACAGAGAACCTCATACAACGTATAATTAATCCCAGATAATTTATTAAATTTCCACTACATTAATAACAAATAGTTTGGAAGCCAGTCAGCATATATAAGTGTGATGTGGAAACTTGGAAGCCTCCAGTGCACATACACGTATCCTACTTCGCTTTACAGTGAAGTAAGAGACATGTCAGCAGTTATATTATATTGATTTTTTTTTTTAATACATTGGTTTTTACAGAGGACCATGGCAAAGAAGCAGGTGATCATCGACACAGACTGCGGCATAGACGATGCTCAGGCTATAATGATGGCCTTGGCAGCACCCAACATTGAGGTGGTGGGTGTCACCTGTGTGTTTGGGAACACAGCAGTTGAGAACGTGTGTCAGAATGTTCTGAGGGTGCTCTCCGTCTGTGAGCGTGAGGGGGTAAGTTTACCGAAGCCTTATTTAAACTACAAGACAAACAAATAGGTTACAAATTATTCATATGACTTTTTTGTGATCTACCTTGGTGAAGGTTTAGGAGTCATTGTTGAAAGAAAAGAGGATCCCTGTCAGAAAAATGTAAACAGAGGTCATTTGCAGTATTTCAACGTTTTTTTCTGATGAGAACAGACTTTTTAATTTCACCATCTTTCTGTTTTAGACCCACAATGCCACAATGAAACCAATGCGGAAGTGCCATTCTTTCTAATACCCACCAGGGGGCAACTCTAACTGGTTTAAAAAATAAGTCTGATTGCATGTAAGCTTACAAGAAAGTGAACCTACTTCTCACTTGATTTATTACCTCAGTAAACAGTTTCCTAATGAGTTCATGGTCTCAGTCGCTAGTTTCAAGTCTTCTTCACTACAGCACGATGTTTATTTTGTAAATGATGGTCCAGTTTACAGTAAAAAAAATAGATGATAAAGCAGGGTGTGCTTTGGGGTTTGGCTACCTTGTACACTGGTCAGACAGTGATGTCGTATCCCTGGCGAAAAATGGCCAAATGTGGTTGAGGTGATTCCAGGAACCAGGAAACCAGGAAATATTGATCATATTATTCCTATGAAAAAAGCAAAAGCATTTGTCTTTAAATACATTTGCTTGACAGCTTATTTGGTTGTGATCAGACGTCCACTCCATGTACAGACGTCTTAATGTTTTTCCTGGGTCGCTACCACGATGGTCCTCGAGTTCCGAGTCAGATCTAATCAGGATAGAGGTGTCACACCACGCATCTTCCCCAGCTCCACCCTCTCACCCAAATATAGTCACTTCTGGCACTCAGTAGGGTTCAGAGCTCCGCCAGGTGTTCTGGGGCTAATGGGTGGGGAACAGGGAGTGCAGAACAGAGAGTAGTGGAATGAAGGTGAGACAATATGGAGGTTACATCATCAAGGTGCATGGAGACAAACCTCTGACACAATGTCAATATACCAAAAACATCAGCGATGTAAAATGTCAATTTCAAAGTGAAAATTCCAACAAAAGAGTCCGCCAACACGAACATGACCACTGGAACTGAAGCATTTGTTGATAATTTGCACCCCCTACTGGCTGGTTATGGGGAGTGAGGATAAAACGCACGAAGACAAAGAAAGAAAAACAGATTGACTTACAAAACTTTAAATAATATATATTTTTTTTAAAACATAAATGAAAATGAAAATGCAGTCATAGTAATTATAATAATAATAAAATCATGCAGTTACCATGATTTAAATTAATGTAATAACAAAAATGTGTAATAATAATAATCTAATAATATGATTGTTATCAAAAACAAATTTGACTTCCTCCATTTTCACATAAAAATCTAATTTCACATCGAGCTGATTAAGAAATAAAGTAGAAGTAAAAGCTTCTTCCACATTAATATACAGGCTGTTGCTCTGGACTGGATTTAAATTACAGTTGCTCCAGATGGGATTAAAAACCTCGACCAGCACAGGTGACGTCGCAATCACCCCACCTCTCCTCAAGAAATAAATCCAGTCTGACTGGAGCTTCAGAAAGTACATTTATAGCCTGAAAGTTTTTTATTCCATTTTGTAAGTGAGGTTTATACTTCAGAATTGTGTAAGCAGAGCCCATCCAAGCTTTATTTCATACCTGCCTCAATGTCTGTCAGAACAGTCTTGCTGTAAACTGCGCTGAGCAGAACATTTTTCTTGCAGATTCCAGTCTTTCGAGGTTCTAGTGGTCCTCTGGTTGGAGCTAGCAACCCATTTAGTGACCACTTTGGAACTGATGGATTTGGGGATGTGATTGAAGACAAAGACCCACAGTGGGAGGAGAAGATCCAGAAAGAGCATGCGGTCAATGCAATGATCCGGCTGGTGACTGAAAACCAGAACCAGGTGAGAAAACTCTGTCCGTAATGTGTGGCTGCTCTTCGGTGCTGGACTACTAAAATGTACTTTCCACAGATCTCCCTGGTGGCCATTGGCCCGCTCACTAATCTGGCACTGGCTGTCAGACTGGATCCATGTTTTCCCCAAAAGCTCAAAGATCTGTACATTATGGGTGGCAACAAGGAAGGTAACACCAGCACATGATTGCAGTGTTTGTTTTTGAAACATGTAGCCTTGTATAACTTGATTTTGTCTTTGTAGGAATAGGAAATGTAACACTATGCGCAGAGTTTAACTTTGCAATGGATCCCGAGTCTGCCTATGTTGTTCTTGAAGAATTTCTCTGCCCTACATACATGGCATCGTGGGAGTATTCGTGCAGAAACGCACTGACGTGGGTAAGACGTGTTCTTGTTTAGAACTGCATAACAGTGCATGGCCGTTCCATTTCAGACTGATTTCACAGCTTTCACTTTTGCAGGAGTTCTTTGAAGAGTTGATCAATCAGGACACACCTGCTGCAGGCTTTATGAAGATGATAACATCTAAATGCTGGGCTTACTCCAAAGAGGCTATGATGAACAAGAGAGACGTGTACTTTGGACCCGGCTTCGTCTCTTACGATGCCTATGCGATGGCAGCCTGTGTTGACGGCA
>JBBPCS010000375.1:1537746-1573497 GCA_037974645.1 Hollardia meadi
AGATTCCTGCTGCCAAATTAAAGTAGAGTGTAACAACTTTAAAGCAAATGACTTTTAAAACCAATATTTATTTATTTATTTTTTTACAAGAAACCAATAAGAACCTAAATGATTGTGAAAACACATGGTTTAAAACTTGATGTCTGTTCCAACAATAATACTGATATTTAGAGCTTCTGGGCCATGTACCAAACTTTTAGAAGGATTGCAGCATTACCAGCTTTTCTATGACAGCAAAATATCTGCACTGGCATTAGCATACCATGCTGTCAACATTTTTAATTCAGGGGCACCTGTTAAAATAAATCCAAATAAAAAGTTTTCTGCCCCATCAATATAAAGCTGCAGAGAACTAAATTGCCAGTTGGGTTGGTAACCTAAAGCACTGGGCTACCAAACACATTACACTTCAGGTAACATTGCTTTCTGTTGGGTTTCTCTGATTAGAAAATTGGATTTAGCGTACAGAGTACTGTTAAGTGCAGTCATTTGCTGTTTAATTGCCGTTGTCAGAGGAGCTAGGCCAGGGCTCAGAGCTGCGCCTGCTCAGGGTGGGCCGCCACATGCTCCATGGGTTGTAGGTGCGGCTCATCTCGGTGGAAGCTGGTGGCGACGGGGCAGGACTGTTGACCAAATCAGTCAGAGTTGTTGAGTTGGTCGTTGGAGGAAAAGCGTGTAAGGCTGAATCTGCGCTTGTTGACCAAATGGAGCTACCAAACGGTGCGGTTGCAGACCAGGGATTGCGGGTGTTTCCCAGGAGTGACTGAAAAAAAAAAAGAGGTGATAACACCTTGACAACAATATCATGCGCAGAAGAAATATCTACATTAAAAACAAATAAAGGATCGTACTGCAGTTGGGGCAGTCGGTGAGCTTGAGCTGCTGTGCCAGGAGTGCAGAGAGTCATTGCTTGGTATGTCCCAGATGGAGGAGGGTACAGGGGTCAACTCAGGCCAGCTTTGCTGAGGCTCCAATGACTTTGGGAGATTCATTCCACTGAAAACTACAACACACACAAACACACTTCAGTTTGAAAGCAGCCAGTCACTGTTAGAACCAGTTTCTCTACATTCTTCTGTGTGTTTAGAAACCTTTGAGCAACAGAGGTTACCTCCTGTCAAGTTGAAGGAATTGTTGGGTCCGAAAGCAGAGAATGAGTTGCCAGATGGGAAGTTTGGAGTACTGGCTGTGTCAATGGGACTCCATAATCCAGAGCTACGGGAGAGAAAAATATATACAGAATATTACGTCGGGATTTCATATTGATGTCATGTCAGAATGTGAACAAATTTTATTTTCTCACATTACCTGTCAGAGCTGTCACTTTCCACTGATGTCATGTGTGCCAGACTCTTTCCTTGGTTGTCAGTTTTACCTGGACCAGAGCCCCCTGACAGGCATAACATATGTGTTATCTTCTAAACAAACCACCAGAACAACAATTTAACAACTTTGATCAAGTGTTAGTTCATTCAGTTACATATTTACCTGGGCTTTTATCATAACCAGCAGCTACAGCAGCAAATGTAGGGTTCCCATTCTTGCCTGGGAGTGGAGTGGCTGCAGATAATTTATTTCCTGGGGCCTTCTTTTGGTTTCCCTCACTACAAAAACGAGAAATAAATTCATCAAATACAGTATTCTGCATTAGTTTTAATAAATAGTTTAAACCAAAATAAAATGCTGAATTAAAGCAATAAATATGATTTACCATATTTATAAACCATTTGGGTCATTCCTTACCAACTAACCTCGGACCTCCCAGTTCATGTCACAGATGTTTTTGAAAAAAATCATCATCAAGACTTCTATTAAATTCATAGGACCTTGCAAATTCCTATAGCTGTACTCCAAAAACTTTTTTACTTATGGATTTATGAAGTTAGACTCTCAGAGATACATTTCATCATTCTTTTTTTTTTTGTACTCGAAGCCTCAAAAATTGCGCATTTCTCACTAGATTGGGTTGAAATTTGTACTAAACATCCAAGAGACCAAGAAGAGAGATTTAAATAGTTGTTACAGAATGTTTTACAGTAATCAGTTTACTACAAGTAAATCATACCTCTTTTGTTGTCCAGACACAATGAATAATGCTGTATATCATCATCTGGTATGCAACAAACCAAGCCAAGCTGTAACTTGCAAATTTCTCGAACCCAATGAAAAACAGGCTCAATATCACACAAAGATAGAAAAAATATCTCCTATGAAAGAAAACCACTGAATGCAATATTACAGCCAGTGAAAAGCACGGAAAACTAGCTATTTTCACATTATTATCAAATAATGAAGGGGTATTATAACATCTTTAATCCAATACCTGTGGCACTCAAATTTTTCATGCAGGACCAAATAACTTCTACATGTGGTCGAACAATTTTAACACTACACAAAATCCAAATTTGGTTGCAGGAAAGTGAACACCGATGAAGATATTAATTTTTGAAAATGAAAGATTCTTTGTTCAGGTAAAAGAATTATTTATTTCATCTGGAGGGACATCAGGTCATATTTCAAGGTAAAACATTTTTGATAACCGATTAGATCAGCATCAGACAGTATTTTTTTTTTGTATTTTGTCACATCTTCAAGAATATTTTTATCGCAAAAATATCCTGAAATATCCTGATTATTTCAGGGCCATGTTGCCCACCCCTAGTGGACGCATGACACAAGAAAACAAAGGGGGCCAAGTATGGAGCCTCGGGAAACACCACAGATCAGAGGGTCTGTCTGTCTGATGGCGTTTTGGTAAGTGAACATTAGTTCTTTCAGTATTTAAAGTGGTATGAACAACAATTGTCGGTTTTAAAGTGAAGCGACTTCAAATTTGACCAAGTGGATACCTGTTACTGTTGAGTACACTGCTGTAGCTGCCTCGGGACAGTGAGCTGGGGGAGGTCGGTGGAGGGGAGCAGGTCCCAGCTGTGACAGATCTCTTCAGGAAAGGGTCTGCGTTTAATGTCTGGAGGGAGATCTGCTGAAGGCTATCTGCTTCTGCACGTGGAGAGCAGGAGAAAATTTGAATCTTTCCAAGGCTGATCAGCGACACACTGGATATGGCAGGATGGTTTTGACTTACGGATGCTGTTTTTGGAAAGTGGCACATCCCACTCTGGAGATGCAAACTCCTTCTCCCCCTCAGAGCTGCTGCTGTGGCCCAGCTCCGGCACTGAGCCACTGGACAACAATTTGGCCAACAGAGCGGGGCGCCCGTCTTCCAGCTTTCCATCTACTGTCACAAACATATCTGGTATTGAAGCAAAGGGCAAAGTGACAACATTTAAGTAAACATTTCAGTAACTCACATCTCTGTTTCTGCACAGGTCTTGTCTTTGGGATGTTGGTGAGAGGGTAGAGAGCTTTGGAAGTGAAGCTCTTGCGTTGTTTGTTCTCCAGAGGTGTTACATATGGCAGCTCCAGAGAACTGAGAATAAAGATTTGTTAAATGAACATTAAAAAAAACCACAATAAAGAAAAAATGATAGCCATCACCTGTGATTAAATAAACAGACCTGGACTTTTCTGCTTGGTTCTCTTTCTTGGTGGATTCTTGTTTCTTGGTTTTGGGTTTGATTAGGAAATTTGAAGGTTCTTCTTTCACTTTTCCTGTGGTTACTGTCCTTCCTTTCTTTTTCACTGGTTCCTGGAAGAGATATAATGTCATATCATATGTCATTTCCATGCTGTAGGTGACAGAACTGTTTTTAAGTCTTTTCAAGACTTACAGTCTCCAGTCAACTCTCAAGTCTTTGAGACTTGACTTGCTGGTTGTCAATGCTAGTATAAATTAAAAGTGCACAACGGCCAAAATTATACCAAACACTCTTTTTATGGAAACAGTGCATTTATTAAGTCCCAAGTAATGCATCAAAGAATCAGTATGTGTCAAATAGTTCAATGAGGTACAACTGTGCAAAAGCTTCCACATCACTGCTGCTTCATTTAATCTGAACACATCTCTGCTTGGTCACATTGAACCATCGGTTTATCAGTCTTGGAGCTATATTACAGAAACTTCCTATCTTAAGTCTTAAGTTAAGATAAGAGGAGTCCAAGATAAGATTTTTCCAAATTTGTTATTACAGAAGCACATCCTAACTAACTCTAGGAGTCCTATCTTATCTCATCCTATCTTATCTCCGGTTAGGAAATCCTAAATAGTCAATCCAACATCGCTAATGTCTGAGCTTTTCGACTTTAATGTCTGTTACCGAGCAACCGACGCTACTTTTCTCACCTCACCTCATTGAAACACATTGAAACATGGAGCAAAAACGACGGGCGACAGACGAGTCAGAGGTCGCCTCTTAGAAACTGTATGTAACGGACAGCCACCTCAGAAGCCTCTCTGAACAGATTCTGCCTGTTGACATTTCGTTTGTGTTGTAAAAGCAATAAAATAGCATCCATATGGATTAAACAGTGGGCTAACATTGCCTGAAGGAAAAGTGAAAGTTAGGACAGCTGAACAGTCATCCTAAAATTTGGAGGGTTCATTTAAGATTTTGGGAAGTTAGGACGCTTGTGTAATACATGTTTCCCATCTCAAGTTAAGATATGAACATTGACTTGAACTGATACGCACTGCAGACGCTTTTCAGCAGTTGAGCTTATTTAGCGATAGGACAACTTATACAAAAACATTTAATTAGATATTTTATCACAAATTTCTTGCCAGTAGGCGCCCGCCTCCTCCGACATCTTGAAGGAATGTGGACTGAGTACATGGTACCATCACACATGTGCAGAGTGTACATACAATGGTGCTACATGCTGACAAAATAATTTCCAGGAAATATGTTTATAGGTTAATATTTGTTCAAAGAAACCTTCTTGCGCTCTCATTAATATTTTTATACATTTTTTATAATCAGACCTGCTAAATTTCAGGTGCACTGGTGCGACCAATGAAAATGTTTAGTTGCACTTCACAGACTTTTGACCGCATGTGCAACTAAAGTGGTCGCACCCTGGAGCCCTGTCGAGTCAAGTCTCCTCAGCATTTTGCCTTCAATTCTCACGTAACTCAAGTCTCACAGCACACAGGTCCAAATTGAGTTGCTAGTCCTCCTTTTTGTGACTTGAGTCCAAATCTCAAGACTGCAGCTCTGGTAGAAGCAATGCATCTTGCACAAAGAGTTGACAGATAGATGTAGAACACAGGATGTGAGGGGGACTGTAACATACAAGTAGTTATTTCAGTGTACCTCTTTGATGTTTGTCTCCACGTCTGGATTGGAGGTCTCTGTTGTAGTGGAGGAGCTGTCATCATTGTCAGCCAGGTTATCTTTGAGCTCGTCTCCCTGAGGCTTGACTGTTGATTTTTTCTCTTTCTCTTCCTTCTTCCTCTGGGCTTTTGCTTTGCCCCGCAGCTTCCCTTTGGATTCCAACACTGCAAACAATAGTAACAAATACCTCAAAGACCTGTCAGTGATTACAGAGGCCCTCTGCCCTTCCAATGTGTTCTGAGAAAAACAAATGTGGGTACCTTTGTTTTGTATTGACTGAGAGCTCTGTTCCTGTAGAGTCTCGCCACTAAGGGGCTCCGGACGGTCGAGGTCGTTGTCCATGGCTCCTATCAGATTGGCATATTCTGCATCCTCAGGGCCGAGGCCTCTGTGAGGCAACGATGAACCAGCTAAACTGTGGCTCTGAAGATCCAGCGGCTTGCTACCCCGAGCCTTCCGGTTGGTTAGCTGACAGGCTGGAGGGCCTTCTTGGCCTGAGGTTGTACTTCCTTTGGTCAGCTGTGAGGAAGTAGCTTGCATAGATGGGCGGCTAAAGCTGATCTTGGACCTCTTATCTTGGCCGTCTGAGTCAGATAAGGTGCGGCCGTTACTTTGTCGGCCTCCAACTCGAGCTGCTCCGTTGCTGGACGCATATACTCCCCTGGAGTTCTGTGATGAGTCGCCGTAATCATTCAGCCTGAATGGTGAAAGAACAGTCTATTACACTGCACATGCTGCTTCTGCCCTCTGCCACTTAAACCAACTTTATTTGAATCCCCTGATGAATATATAATGTAGTATTCTTGTAAACAAATTTTTTTTTTAATTTTTGTAGCTGATTTCCTTAGATTCAGAAAGGAGTAAAACGCCTGTAAGTGAGAGCTTAACTTCTTAAAGTTATTGAGTTTATTGTGACATCAGTAAAGCTATAAATGCAATAACCTGAATGATCCTAGGGCCTCTTTGACACACCAATCTGACTTCACAGAAGCAGTGCCAACAAAGCTGACTGAATAAATGCTTTGTGTTGCTTTACACCACAATTAACAGTTGTTTAACAAACCAAGCTTGTGTCTTCTCACCAGAATACAGCTTGTGGTCTAGTCAGATGCCTGTATTCATTATCCAGAATACAAAGACAACTAGAGCTGCCGATTAGATGATCAATCAATTGACATAAAATCAATCTGCCACAATTTTGATAATCGATTAACAGCTTAAGTGATATTTTTTAAACATCTGATGGTTCCAACTTGAGGATTTGCTTCTTTTCCTTTGGGTTTTTGACTGTTGGTCAGACAAAGACATTTGAAGACATCACCTTGAGTCATTTTTCGATGTTTCCTAGACTAGACTAACAATAAACATAAGGTTTTCCAGCACAGTTAAATTGTTACAACAGTCTCATTGTAGGCCAGAATACAAACTGAGAATATGTCTGATAAGTAACAAGTTTAAACTGGCATTATAAATCTTTGCTCTTAAAATGTTTGAAAAGAGAGAGAAACTACGCTATATGGGTGAAATCACTTATTCACCTGGCTGAATCCGATAGTTCTCACTCAGCAACTGCCTCAGGTTAAACATGCAAAATGTCCTGAATGAGAACGACAAACTGAGGCTGTTTCAGAGTAAATTAAATGGCGATGTGTCTCTCTAAAACCTGGAATGCTTGTTTTTAGTATCAGATCCGTCTTCCTCTTTGCAGGATTACAATCATGTTTTTCTGTACACCGATGATGTCATATGGTAGGCTCAACATCTTGCTCGATCAACCTTTGCATAAGATGTAATTCAGCCTTTTTCATGTGAACACTTACTTTGAATCACTGTGAATTTGCACAATTTCCCTGAGATTAAACGGTCTCCCAGTCTCCAAGGTGGAGTTGGATTCCACTGACACACGTCTCTTGAAAGGCTCCCATATGCTCTGAGCCTCCAGGTAGGCCGTGGCCATCACCAACAGGAACATAAAACTGAAGAGACATAACCAAATGTGAACTGGAGTGAAATACAAAATAAAATGGTGTGTAATTGCTTGTGAAGCCGTCTTAATGCTGCACTACAGACCACAGAGCGATACTGACCTCATAATGAGAGACACTATGATGTGGAGCTCCAGCTCCCAGCTCGGCCTGGGCAGGCTCTCTGCACATGCAGCTAACATGTGGTAGGGCAAGGAGGCGTTCAGGACAAACACAAACTCAGAGCCTCCACATGTCACCAATTTCAGCTCCCGGATCACTCGAGATGAAGTGAAGTCGGGTGTAAACCTGTTCGGAAAGGAAGGAAATGTCAAAAAAGTTTTACAGGCTGTTTTGAACAATACAAAAACTTTGTGAACCTGCATCTGAAATCAACTAGTTGTATATCAATGTTGCCACAAAGTAAAGACAATTACAGCCTGAGGTGGTGGCTTTTAAACTGGAAGACCAGAGAGGTGTCTTTCAGAAACTATGAGCACCAGGAATTTTTTTTGTAAATGATCATAATGGACTAATTTGACCTGTTAAATGATCTGACCAGTGATGGTGAGTGTGTGGTTGGTTTTTGAAGACCCATTGTCTCAACAAAAAAAAACTGAATGTCATTTGCTGACTGACAAACCATTGATAAAATGAATGAGGCATGCAGCAAACCTGTTTGGGAAAGGCATTTGCAAAGCAGATTTTCTTCTAGTGACCCACAAGTCAGAAGCTAAGTGCACATCTTTCAAATAAGACTTTTACTCTTTAATGATATGGACTGATAAGGGACAGTTTACAGTATGTGCCCATGTACAAACTCTTTCAATTGTCAGTATTTGGTAAATTTAAGTTCAAACAGGTGTCAAGTGTTGGAAGACACAAATGTATATGCCTTTTTCAGAAATGTCGACATGTGATAGCACGGAGGAGGTAGAGTTAATAATAGAGGTGTAACAGAACGTTGTTAATTCGTGGTCTGTACGGGTACATGACACTATTTCAGTAGTTCAATAGTTTAAAATTAGTATCACAGCAAAGCAGAACTGACCTGTAATCTAGTGGCTAGTTTCTATTTTATAGTCATTATTTGTCAGACGGGAGTCTGACTGGCAAACCCGCTACAAAAAAAGTTGTCAAATTAATAATCCTTTTCAAAAAAAAAATCATCTGGTGAAAATTATTCACTTTTTATTCATTTATTCAATTATTTTTCGTATCACAGTATATATTTGCAGAAAAGAAAATATTGCAATGTCTCTATGGTCTCCTGCACAGACGCTTGGAGGCATGCTGGGAGCACTTTGTCCCCGCTCCAGAGATGGGGAAACCTAAATTTGCTTTAAACTAAAACCACTACAGTGCCTTTGATTTTGGACAAGAGGAATTTGGACAAAGAGACAGACCAGAATTTATAGCCAGAGAGACTGAGGACAACATACACCCCCCACAGCTGGTGTCATTCTGACTTTTGAGTGAAAAAAAAACAAACATCCTGGACTTAAATATTTGAGGTAAACGTGTGCATTTTGAGCATAGACTTGAACTTTAAGTGATGCAGAAAAATGAGACCTGAGGGGAGCGAGCAAAGAGACAAAGAGCCAATTCATCCTCTTACTGAGGGCTTACTCAGTGAAAGAGGCTGAGGAGAAGTATTAATAGACCTTGTGGGTGATGGGGAGAACACACACATACAAACACACACTCTGAAGTTCTCAGGCAGTACCCATATTCTTTCTCTTTTCAAACTGCAGGTTCTCACTGACAAATAGAACACACGTTTGTTCACTTACAGTATGATGAGGTCTTTTGAAGTGTTTGGCTTAAGTGCAAATTCTTGACAGTTGAGAACTTTGAATCCATATCCTTCGCAAGCTTGTCCGTTGATTTTCGCTGATTTGATGGTGATTGGGAGCAAGCCTGTGTTCTCCACTCTGAAGGTTCTTTTGAGAGTGAAGTTTGGCTCCTTGACTTTTGTCTCTGAAATAAAGGGATTTTATTAAATGGACAATAAATTTATTGCAAGAGAGACAGAAAAGTGTGTAATTAGTCTGTGTTTTAATTAACAAGGAACAATTTAGAGGGATTTGTTTTATCATTATGATCATCAGTGAGATTCTTGGGTGAAACAGAATGTTTTTATCTTATCACTCTGTCTGATGTGTGAAGGCACAAGCAAAAAGTGTTGGGAAACAATGCACAAGTGTATCGACCCATCAAAAATATGCATAAGCTTTAATGCAATTCTTGTTTGTCTTTGACAGAAATATCAGGACTGAAGTAAGTGAAAGACAATGTACTTTTTAACAATAATAGCACACTAATCATAACTTCAGTATATGGAGACACCAAGAGGAAAACCCATCCACCCACATGTCTACTTGGCATTAGCCATGACAAGCAGGTAATCTGTATCGGTTGATCAAAATACATACTGCTCTTCACTACACTTTACGCAGATTAGACTGCTACTCGTTCTCCAAAAGGCTTAAATAGATGCTCATTCTGAACTTGATGCCAGCAACACGTTTCAAACAAGTTGGGACAGGGGCAACAAAAGACTGGGAAAGTTCCAAAAACACCTGATTGGAACATTCCACAGGTAAAGAGGTTAATTGGTAACAGGTGACAGTATCATGATTGGGTATGAAAGGGGCATCCTGAAAGTCGTTCACAAGAAAGGATGTAGCGAGGTTCACCACTTTGTCAAACGCATGATTAAATAAAGGATATTACTACATGTTGTAGGTAAACAAAGTTTGTTTGAAGTTGATCACATTTTGTTTTTATTTACATTTTACATAGTGGTCCAACTTTTTTGGGAAATGTGACCTAAATAGCTAAAGTTAGCTAATATAGCTAAATGCACAAGTTATTCTTCCTCTGGAGTGCGGCCGACTTGCTTTAGATATAACCCACGTTGACCCAGTGGACATGTATGGGCTTGAGTGTAAATGAAAGTGTATTAAATCGCATCTGAATTTTTTCTGGATACAAAACACCCGAAATAGACGAGTGAAAATGGGGCTACATTGTCACACTGATCTGAACAGCAAACTCACTCTCTGTGCAGTCTTTCAGCAGGGCCTCAGTCATCTTGAACCTCAGCGAGCTGCCTTGGCCCGGAGACTTCCCTGCAACTTTCAGGGTCTCCGTCGTGCCTCGGCCGTGAAGTATGATTGTGTCGATTACAGTCAGGTTATTCCTAAACGGATTCCCAACGAAGTGCACAATTTCAGCAAAGAAAGAGATATTTACTTAAAGATAGTGTTTGGTTAGTTCTGACTTTACCTGACTATGAGGAGGGAGGAAACACTGTGGTTGCTGACAGGTGTGAACCTCACGCTGAACGACTTGACTTCTCCGGGCTGCAGGAGGAGGTTGTATACAAAGGGTCTGGTTGATCCCTCTATGAACCCTGTATTGCTCTTGGTTAAGGATGTCTAAGAAACACACACACACACACACACACACACAGAGGGCCTGTTAGAGACAAACTGCTTCCACATGCTGCCTCCGTCATGAACAGGAGGACTGTGATGTAATTATATGTCAACCAGCTGATTCTCTAAATGCCTGGATGATGGTGAATGTCAACCTTGCAACACTCACTTGATTTCTGTGAACCTGAAACTCTAAGGTATTTGTGTCAATGTTGATGTTGGACAAATTTCCTAATGGCAACCTGGGAAATCAGAAAAGATCATCGTCAGAGAAAGATGAAGGGTTAAAGAACAAGAAGGTGCTGCAGTCGTGGAGATTTCTCACCGGTCAGCCAGCTTTCCAGAAAAAACTGAGGGGTTGGGTAACAGGGCCAAGGGGAGAACTTGGACATAGACAAGGACGTCGGCAGGATTCTGCAGAATCACCTCCTCTTCCTGCCGAGATACAGAAAGATGTTGCACCGCAATTTCAAAACACCAAACTTTAGCAACTCCTTAAAATATCCCTGCATGTATTTGTGCACTTGTAGTAACAAGAGGCTGATTGTTTCTACTCACAGAGGAGCTGTTTGTGTTGGTCAGAGGGAACATAATTCGTTGGGAGGAGTTGACCACTGAGGGCCAGGTCAACTGCGCCGTTACTTTAGCTTGCACGTTTTTCTGAAGGTCCGTGTTGACTTCAAAGATGGCTTCAATCCTTCGGTAAGAAAAGACAACATCTTGTGACATTCTGTAAAATCGCCCATCTGTGTGGGACAACTAGTTTAACAGTGAAATTTGATCAATGAATCCTAAACCCTGACGTGCTTACTGGTGTCCTGAGCGCTCTTTCAGCTCTTTCCATCGTCTGAGGAGTTTCTGGTGGAGGTCGACATCAGCGTCCCAGATATCCTCCTGCAATGCCAGCCCGTGAGGCTTGGACTCAGCTGCCAGAGAGAAAAACATTTACTTTTAAAAATTTTGACCCTTGTTTTGTGAGATTTAAATGTGTCACTCACTCAGCAAAACCCCCTTACATTTAAGCACAAATGGCAGCCCCACATAACAGTGATCACCACACTGCAAGCTGGCGTCAAAATAAATATTTGCCACCTGAAAAAGATGGAGGAAAGAAAATAAGTTCATGTTTATAACAGACGTGCATGGCTCACTAATGTTGGTCGGTGAGATGAGGGACTACCTTGGATTTACGTCTCGGCTCCAGCTCGTCTTTGTTGTTGCGGAGTCGTTTGTAATAGAAACGTATATCTTCTGTCAGGGAGCGGATCTGCTGGAGCCTCACTTTCTGTGTAAAAGAGCTCTGTATGCTGTAGCTTTGATGAACAACTTTCCCCTGGAGAAAAACACACGCATGAGTAGGGCTGCATTTTTTATCTCGTCTTCTGCTGGTTGCTAGTACAGGACAGGTGTAAAATCTGAGTAGATCTTAATAGTTACTTACTGGAAATGTAGGTGGTAAAACGATGTGTTTGGGAGAGCTGCTTAATGTACCCACTGCAATTACAGCTTTCACTGGGATGGTTAATATCTGAGGGAAGAGAAATACAGTCCCGTCACCATAGGACTGGATGCTGGTTGTGCATTTGTTTGAGAAAGAACAACATAAACAGTAAACAGCAGACCTGACTGGCTACCTACCTCATAATCTGTGGTTATGTGTATTGCTCCATCATACAAGCCCTCCAGTGCCTTGGCCACAAGCGTCACTCTGAATGCTGCGTAATAGCCAGATGCTAATATCACCTTGGTAGAGAAAAAAATGTAAGGGTTAATTTTTTTTTTTTAAATTTAAAAAACCCCTCACGGTGCCCATGCTGCAGATTCTCTGCATGAGGAAGTGGTTAGCTGTAGAGCATCTTTTTTTGCAGTCACCAGCAATTTTGTGACCTTAACATAGCTTTTATCTGTGATCTCAGTGGTTTTGAGATGCATTCAATTTTCATACCCTATATAGTAAAACTGACATACAGTAAAGTGCTCTTTCATTGCAAAATAACAGGCATCCTTATGGTATTCCACAAATATAATAAAAAAATCACATATTTAAATTGTTTGTTTTTAGAACCAGTGTTTTGCCGATACTTTCTGATATGGAGAATTCATTTTCTGCTTGAAACAAGGTTCTGTCCGGTGAGGCACAACAAAGTTTGGCTTGTTTTAATATATTTATGATATGATATAATATTTATGATATAAGACATCAAACAACAATTTGAAGAAACATTTTAAATTCAGAAACAAAAATTAAAACTTTTCAATGACACATTTGAACTGACAAAACAAATAATGCAATTCAAAACTATTAAAATAATCCTCCCGTTTGTCCTTCATCAGTCTGTGTTTCTGACCACTGTCAGTGTCTAAGCTTGTGTGCGTCTGCTGCAGCAGCACTAGACAAGTTCGACACAAAACAAATGTGGGCAGGACAGTCGAGTTTGCATGACAGTAATTATTGCTGGCAAATGTTTGCAAGAACATAACACTGGTAAGCTAGATGTCTAGCAAAGAGGAGGATTCAAAACAAGTGCTTGCGCACTATTTAACAACCTTTTCAGCTCTGCTTTAATCTCAACCACAGAGCAGTTAAAAAAAGCTGACCTCGACTGGTTCTCCTGTGAACATTCCGAGCATCGATTGGCTTTCACAATTGGAAACTTGTAGAAACAAGTTGAAGACTGCCGTTGGATATTCAACCTTCTCATTTTTCAAATTATAGGGCCAACAATGTGACTAAAGTAGAAGTAACCTATAAAAAATGTTAATGACTCATCACAGAATAGTTTAATATCCTTTGAGAAAACTTCAGATAGGATTTCCATTCTAAGGTCACCATCTGTTGAACCAGACTGCATGTATACAAAAATAGTAACCTCATGCGTGTGTTTGCAATGTAATGAAAAAACGCCAACACATCAATCTCCAAAATGTCACTGTAGTCTTATTCACTGCTCTATATTATTCCCATGTTTAATGTTACCATTTTATATAGTAATTAGACACTTCTTTGAAGTGTGTTCTGTGTCTCATCTTGTCTAAGTGTGCAGGTCAGCTCTCAGGTCAGGTTGACCTCTGCTGTGCAAAGACCTTAAATCAGACCATCCTCCTTTCCTGTGAGAAGCTCTTATCTTTTCGCTCTCACACACATAAATTAGAAAACTCTGTCTCTGAGGAGAGATAACACCTTGTTATGAGCGCTTGTATTAGAAAAGACCAAAGTCTTTTGTTTTAGGGAGGCACAAACACCTTATGCATATGTATAACTCTAATTAAAATCTTTGGATTCACTTTATTACAGACATTTCTACAACGATAACCATGATGTTGAAGTGCGGCTCGTGTGACACAAAACTGAACATGAGAAAGCTTCATAAAGGTGGGATTAAATGCCAGGCCTTTGTACTGGATTGCATTAGATTGGCGACACGACTCTCTACCAAGCTTCAGAGATGGAGTTTAGGATTTCAACCAAATTTAATGTGATCAGAACATAAAGCCAAAAGCAGCTTTGGAAGAACACTGTGGAGGTCTTACTGTTTTGTGATTGGGGGCTGAAGTGTTCTGCAGCTCTCGCAGGCGACTCAGAGCCACTGTTGTGTTTCCTTTCTCCGTTTTCAGCAGCTCCATGGACAGACTTTCTCCTGTGACCAACCAGGACTTGATCTCCAGCTGGACGACAAAATGTAGATGGAAAGGGACTAAAGGACAAATGTGTATAATACTGTTTGTGCGATGCATCCCTTTGCTGAATAATGTATGACTGTAGTTGAAATTGCTTTGCTTGCTTGCTTTATCAACTACCACTGTGGAAATGAATATGTTGGCATAAAGGCTTATGTTGCAACAAGTTTAACTGTTGTAGTGGAAATATTTACAAGTCAGCATATTCAAAAGACCAAGTAGAGGTGCCTTACACAATGGACGTATTGGGCAATGGATAATCACAAAAAGTTTTTTAACTTTCCGTCCAGTTTCGTTTTAGGTGTATCATAGCAATACATGCCGTGCAATGCATCATCTCACCTCTATGGGATTACTGTTAACCACCACAAATATGATGCTGCTGGTGTGTGTTGCACTGCGAACACCAAAGTCCAGGAGGTTGTCCGTCAGACTGGGAGGCAGGACCAGTGGCTGTTCACACCAGGAGACAAACAACAAGCACCTCATTACACACAGACACGTACCCTACAAAGGCAAAACAGTCTGATTTCTTGATATCCTGTTTTACTATATAGAAGATTATTATGTCATAACAACGTATGATTTCTGTGAAAACAGCTTTTTAAATTTGCTGCGACAACAAAACGGAGCTAAAAACTGAGGGAGACCGCAGTAAAAGCACTCTGTTTGTAGTTACTGCATCCTGGATTTGTATTGCTGTCGAGGCTGCAGTAACTAGCTCAACTATAGCCTGTAGAAGCCACCACCAAGAGAAACAGACAGCTAGACAGCCAAAGCAAGACAGCTAGATCCAAGAATATCTACCAGGTGGATCTGCGGCAGCTAAAACTAAATGTCCCTACTGATTTTCCATACATTTAAATAACAAATATCCATTTTGATTAACTGACATACTAATATAAATGAAGAAGCAGTTACATCCAATTATTACAGAGAAAAAAACCCAGCTACATTTCTGAAAGGTAACTAGCTTAACAGATTTCAGCTTTTAACTCCAGTGGAATTCATGCAATTTAGTGTGGTTAAACTACATTTAAACAATAAAATGCAAATGTATTAAATTCTTCATTTTTTTCCCCCAGTATAAAAATGTATTGTATTTCTGCATTACTCGTGCAGAAATACATTTAATTCCTGTAAGGTATGACTTAGAATATTTGGTCAAACATGCTGTTTTACCGGTAGATCGTTTTTTCCCCATTGCATTATGTGACCATTATCATTATCTGCATTTCGAGGCATTATGTAGGTTATTTGGCTGTATTTTTGGGGGTAAAATAATCACCGTATAAATGAATAAAATTTGTTATGCAGCCAGCCTCTATGAAGAATACAGACTTTCAATGGGATGAGAGCATTTTCTAATAACATTAATTAGCTCTGTATTCAGTATTACGATATCATGATTTTTTTTTCTAAATAAACTGTATGTGTCCAGTGTGTACCTCCAAGAAGCCTGTGTAGGCCCGGACAGGCAGGTGAAACTTTGATGCGTTTGTGATGAGCAGGATATTGCTGTCTATGTGAATGGAAGGTCTGACTGGCCGGAAGAGGAGGGAGAAGATGTAACGTGACTCGTGTGGGGGAATAACGATGGGTGCGCTGAAGTTCTGCACCTAAAAGCGAAAGAGGAAAAAGTGATGTCATATTGATCTCTGTGCATATATCACATTTCACAAATCAGAGCAACCTCTGTTTACTCATTCTGGTGACAGTCGACCTTAAACATGGTTTTGGCCTCTTCGGGCAGGGACACGTTGTGTATCCGGATGGCAAAGCTGAAGGCATTTGTGAGGAAGATGGGTCTGTCCACCGGGTCGACAGGGCTGTCCCTGATGTGGAACAATGTAGCTGTGTGGTCAAAGCCCAAGTAGCTGCCAAAAGAGATGACCAACCACAGAAACTTTGACAAAAATCAAAACTTTTATAGGAATATATTTTTTCTATATAAGACATAAAGCCACACACTCCCCATGTATATACACAAAATAACTCACCCTTCTAAAACTTCTGCTTGGTAGGGGATTTCAAGCTTGGAGTAACTCTTTTCTTTCGCTTTAACAGTTATTTTACCAGAGAACTGATATGGTCTTCTTGCTTTTGAGGCTGTGTTGGGAAAAAAAAAAAAGGAAAAGATTGAAAAAAGAAAAAGAAAAGAAAAGTAAGTAAGTACGCTGCAAAAGGACACAAGGCCCCACACAAGGAAGTTGTGCAATAAACCAAAAAGTGTAACAAATTTTGAGAGTAAGGACAAGATGTAAAACCCTTAAATCTAAAGAATGTTGAGACCATTATGAATAAACAGCCAACATCTATCATTAGACACACACACAAAGGGAAAAGATGTTAACTTCTGGTTATTTATTTATTTTTTACCAAAGTAAATGAATGAACCTAAAACAGAGGTAAAGGAAAGAACTAATAAGGGAGTTGATGCACGACAAACTGTTTATTAAAAACACATCTTAATATTTTGTTAAGATGATTTTTTGATGTCTCTGTCTGCCAGTAAAGATATCAGCGAGGAAACTGAAACTGCTCTATTTTAAAGTGAGAGTAGCTGTGTTTCGATTTAACTGTCAAGCAAATTTGAAGCCAAAAAAAAAAAAAAGAAAGTAAGGTTTGTTTCCATCAGCTGGATTTCTAGCGAATAAACAAGGACACAAAGCGTTATTTCATCAGAAGGTTGCGGTGCAGGCTACATGTCTGTAATAAAAAGAGTAGAAATACTACTTACTTAAAATTTAAGAGCAGAAGTATAACTTGTGACATGGAAACAAAACCAGTTGTTTGACAACCGCTAATGAATCTAATGCAATACTTCAAAATGCGTATCAGCAGGAATGTGTCTCCCTAATAAACTGACAGCAGAGTATATTTCAACAGAACAAATATATGTCAAATATTACCACACACAAAATACTACTTACCATCAAAACTAATACTTGCAACTTTGGTATATCTGCTTTCTCCAGCCTTCAGTGTGACTGCTTTGAAGTCTATTGTGACTGCTTCATTGGATGGTGTTGTACGTACACTCTGTAAAGCATAAATAAGGGGTGGGGTTACATAAGGGTTAAGATTACCATTTAAGGATTTAAAAGGCCAGTAAGGATACCTACTGTAATAGGAACATCTTTTGTTCCTGAATTTAAAAGGTGTAGATTCAGCAGCTTGGGACGATCTGTAAGACAAAGTAAAGCGGACGGAGAGTGAACAAAGAAGCCCAGAGAAAGATTGCTAAAGAAAAACTTTAAGATGGAGCTTCTTTTGTAGGAGTCCATACCTTGTGATCGCAGGGTACCAAAGTCAAGCATCTCTGTGGAGGAGTATATACCAGGGGCTGCGAAAAAAAAAGCAGAAAAATATTTACCTGACAGGATTAAAAGGATGTCAAGTATTGAACTAAATGTATTCACAGGGCTTGGTAGCACACCTGATGTGACCTCCACCTCTACAGGGAGGATGATGAACTGGTCCTCATTGGGGGCATTGGTTTTGATTCTGATGAAAGCCGTGTGGTTGTCGACATCTCTCGACGAGAAGCTGGCTCTCATCACCCCCTTCGTCTCAAAAGGGGGAATCTCCTGGAGGGAGAAGGGCAGCATGTGTGACAGTGACTCGACCTTCACTGCTATTATTGCTCATCTTCACATCAAAATAAGACTCGACACAAAACCCTGAGACAAGGAACTAACCCATAATTTCCCAGTGCCTCCTTGTTGACCTGTGGGAAGCTCTAAATGTAGATCCCCACCACTCGAGTACATCTCCACAACCTGGAGTAAGGCACGGAAAAGGAACATGCCCAATACGTATCAAATCCATGCACAAAACCAAGTCAAACACATGCAAATTTAACCATCAGAGATTCTAGTCATTCTAAATTACCTGCAGTGGTTCACTGTACGGGTTGTGGATGTGTATTAGAGGTGAGAAGCTGCTGTTTACTGGGACTCGAGCCCCGATGAAGGGCCGCAGTCTGTATGGGTTTGGGATACCAACCCCAAAAACCTTCATGATAGAGATGACAGATCAAAATTAGCCACATTTCTTCTGGCACTAATCATGCAACTTAAAAAGTTTATTTGTGTCTATACCTGGTATGTGAACACTCCATGATGTGATGTATTAATAAATAAAGTGTTTTCTACATTCCCAACTACTCGAGCGAGAAACACAACATCAAATGACGTGTTCCCTCCTGGTGGAATTATCTGTTGGAAGAACGGATGAAGAAAAAAAAAAATGGCACAATATAAATGATGATGAAGAAGTTGGTGCAGTCAACAAACACATACAGGTTCTCACAATTGTTCACATGTACTGACCCCTAAACAGCTGGGGCTTATAACCTGAAAGATCTTAACACTTATTCCCACAACTCCTGACCTTAAAGGTCTGCTGCTAAAAAAAACATTACAGCTACGTGCTAACTTTAGCATTTTGGTGGTGACTGTGATCGCAAGCAGTGACTGTTCAGTACAATGTACACAAACAGCTAAAACATCAAGAATATATTGTTGGCAAAGACACTGTGTACACAAATGTAACAGCACAGAATGGATCCTCTTGTATCACCTCTGCTGCTGCAGAATGTTCAGAGAGTATCAGAAATGCTGATAGTGGAGGGAGTTAAAGGGCAGAGGAATTTAGAAAACATTTTTAACAGTCACTGCAGTGGGACAAAGTCACTGCCCACCAGGTAAATGCTTTGTGGAAGTGCAGGAGTAAAATGTATAACAGGAAACATACACTCGGACCTGAGCATTATTAAGTATTATTATTACTATTACTATTATTATTATTATTAAGGCAAGTATTTCAAGCAGCAGGAAACAATTTATAAGCTCTGAAATTTTCATACCACACACAGGGAGTGTAGGTTTGGTTTCAGAAGTGTAAATATCTTCCGTTTATATACAAAACTACTACTACTTCCTCTTTCTCTAGATGTTTGTTGGGTAAAAAAGAAATTATGCAGAAAATTGGCTTTCCATAGTCTTAGTATAACTTATAACTATATACTAATACATTATAAACCTTCTGCGTTGTTAATCCACTTACACCAGCTCTACTTCTTGCTCTAAATCTTGTTTGGTTTCCTTGATAGATACGAGAGATAATCTCCAAGAGCCCTGTTCTTTATTTCCTCTTTTAGCTTATTGCCCTGAGCGCCAAATCAGATGAGATGCCAACATTTTCATTGACTCCTCGCTTCTGGATTGTGGCAGCCCGGACAGCCAGAGAACAATGTTCAGGGAGATTTTTAGCAAGATAATCCACCTGAAAGTATAAAAAGTGGAACAACTGTTCCTTCTAAATTTCCCAGATGCTTAAAGATAGTTTGCAAGTGTGCCACAATGCAATGCACACAGGAAATAAAGAAGCTACACATAGCTACAAAACAATAAGGCTCAAAAGAAAATCACTTGTAAAGTTCTGATGCAAAACATATGTGCCACTGGAACATGTGAACACAGCAGAGATATCTGATGAATGTGGTCCCTGACTATATACGGGCAACAGTGTATAGAAGATTCCTGGTGCATTTACAGACAAGCCAAAACACAGAAAACCGTAAGACAAGTGGCAAAATAAACAGCAATAGATACACGGTATGCATCATTTATATGCAGTTATGTCAATGTGTTTGGCATATATTAAAGAAAAACACCCACGTCAAACTGAAAGATGAGTAACGCCTCCTGAAATACACTATCAGGTTTTTATGATGGTAAATTGGCTCTTGGGGCAATAAGAATCTGAGCAGATTGAGCGCTGATAAAAATCCAAACAGGATATCAAATATAATGACTCCGTGAACTGCAAACAAACTATAACCCTGTGCTTAAAGTTGCGGAACACTGAAGCAGGCCCACCCATGTCGAATTATGTTAATTACCACATAAAACTATACATCAACACTCTTTCATTTGATGTACACTAATTATTCCTGACATTAAAGAACATTTTTTTTAAATCTCTGAAATGAAGGAAGGATTTCCCTGGAGCTCAGCTTTTTTTTCTCTACCCTTTATACAAACATATCCCATGACAGAAGACTAGAGGCCTCAGGTTGTCATCATTACTGAATGTCTTTGTGAACCACAAGTTGAAAGTTAATATTCTATTAATCATTAATATGCATATTATTGTCCGAGACTTTCGTCCTATGGACTTTTTTTTACTTAAATTTGAAAAAAGAAAATGTTTACTTTTGTCTGTTAAAAAAAACTCAGACTGCAATACCTGATTTAAGATTATCCTACGACTGTGCTCTCTTAAAATGTGGATCAGTTTACATTGCAGGAGCTGAATCACGACTTTAAATACACATTTCTTTTGACAACAACTGCTCATTGTAAAACTTTTGGATTAGGATATTTCTGTCAAACTCTGTAAATGTAAAACTAAATGCAATCAAAAGTTCACAACAGCTTGTCAAGCAACAAAGCTTATCAGCTACCTATCTGAAAACAAATATCTGAAAAATGTCCTCCCGACAACCTAGTTAATGTAATCAGAGTCTTAAGGCAATTCAATAAGTACAGCTACACAGTATCAGGAAGTCACCTAAACAAGTACATATTTAAGTGTGCAGCAACTGTTTCTAAAGCGACAGAAAAGGCCTTTCCTGTAAAGGGAGTCTTAACATTCTGGACAGAAAACACAGTTTATTTGCTCAGCTGTCAACATGAAAAGCATCACATTGCAGCTTACAACAAACCTGTAAAAGACAAGTTCTTTATCATATTGACCTTATGAGATTCAGCAAAAGGGAGGGAAGCAGTTATTTTTTCTCTTAAATTCTGGCAAGGGGAATGTATTGTGTTGTGCAGGTGGACATCTGCTGCTTGTGATCACTTTGCCTCGTCTGCATTTCGGTAAATATCTGACCATTTCTAAAATATAGTGTACAATGTAAAGAACTGCCACAGCTGGAAAAAACTGTCTATTACAACAGTGTGATACCACTTTCTTTGACATGGGCTTATTATTGTGGAACAAGCCAATTATGCCAAATTATAACATTGATGTCATTAATGTGCATGCGTGGTCCCCAACAGGACAGAGATGTTTGACTTGTGCTTCACAACAGCAACAGCAACTGGAGATTAAAGTTCCTTTATGTGACTAAACCGGACATGGGACAAACAAATGATTTGGGTGGGTGGCCTGCATAAGGTCAACAGGCCCTTCCCTTCGATGACTTTTCTCATACATAGCATGCACAGTGCGAGTTTAACTTCCTAGTCAGTTATTTTGGACCCATCCTCTTGGGACACTGCATCCGGTGGGTTTAAATTACAATTTCCGTGTTTTAAATAAATGTGTCACGTTTAACACTTTGGAAACCATAACCTGATTATATTGCTGCTTACTTTTCCTGCTCTTGTTGACTGTGTGTCTAAAAACAAACAGCTGGAGACTACAGTCCCCAGAGATCTTTGGTGCGGTCACATGTTCTAATGACACGTATGATTTGCATTAAGACTCTATTTGCTGCTGTTTACTTGTTTGCTATTGATGCCTGCAAGGGTTCTTGACTATTTGAGTCTACTTGAGTTGAAAGCAAAAAAAACAGAGAAGGCAAATGCCACCTAAGACACAGGAAACAGATACACTGTGTTTCCTGATCAGTGTCTCAATTATACCAAATTGTCACACCCATTAATTAAAAGTTTAAAAATGCCTCATGACACACGATAATCAAATAACATGGTGAGATCAACACAAAGCCATGTGACTAAACATCAACGGAACTGTGTTTTTCCATAACAGCATGTTCTGCTTCTCCATAGTTCTTATTAGACATTTAAATTTGCTGTCACAAAAAGAAATCAATGTTTACAAAGTGATTTTAAAGTGATGTGTACTTACCCTATTCTGGAAAAAGGATGCATGAAAATGTGCTGTTGTTGCTGATATTGATATCAAACTAATTTGTTCTGAGCTAGGATTATGTAAATAAACTTTCTCCATTTTTGGCATTCCAACGGGCCTGCAAATGAAGAAAAGAAGCCTTTGTAAGAGCAAACAAAGAACCATGTATTTAAGAGAATAAAAAGCAACTGAAGAAGAACAAATGGATGAAGCATATGAACAGAAACTCTAATAAACCCTCCCTCAATAACATAATTGACACAAAGGTCGAAACTGGATTTAGACTTGAACAGAGTAAAAAAGTTTGGTGGAGAATTTAACTGTTCAAATAGATCAATAATGTCAAAGACAAGAAGAAGAGAAACAGGGAACTTGAAGAGGGGTCGACAGGTTTGGAGCTTTTCAAAGTCCTTCCACTATAGCCACTAACCACAGTGATTAATGACACTCTTTACGTTCCTCCGGGTTATCCTCAAAGTTTCCAAGAACCATACGACTGGTTTTGCATGTTATAACCCATTTATTGTATATACTGCACTTTACATGACGGCAAATCAAACTTCAAAGCATACCATGAACGCTTTGATTTCCCTATCTTCCAGGCAGCCTGTGGTTTCTTTCATTTCAATATGGTATGGAAATAACCTTGTAAGGACATGAAACTTTTTTATGACTCTCCCTGCTCACAAATGCAAAATCGCTCAATAATGATTCTGAATAAAGAATAAAGGCCAGTAAATGTTCACTTTTATGGATTACATAAACACTAGCATGGTCCTTTTAACAAAGTGGATAAAGAGAAATGTTTGGTTGGTTCCTGCAACACAAGTAAAGTAAGGCAAATGTAAACATGTCCATCACCTTACCATCTTAATGCAGTGCATCTAAAGTTGAGCCTTTATCTACTGTATATGGTAATTTAATAATGACCATTATTCGAAACCTGCCTTCATTTCCAGTGTATTAGAGACAGGGTATGAATTTTCTCAAGGTTTCTTTTTCATGCCCTCAGAACATTCACAGCTGATAAGTGGATTGTTTATTGAGGAAGTAGGACAGGGGAGGACAGGCCGAGACAGCTGAGTATCTCTCTGTGAGCTGGTGTAGGGGTACGCCGCACCCTCCTTGAGCTACTGAGTCATTTGCACACTGCACCCTGGTAAGATCGGCTATGCTTGAAGCTAGGTAATACAACATGGGTGTGCACCTCCAGTGGAATGTGATCTATTAAGTCTAGCCTTGTTTAAGCTAGGTGCTGTCACTGTAGATAAAGAATGTTTTGTTAAGTGCATTAAATGTTACTTCATCGTTGACAGTTTGAGCTCAGCTTAAAGCAACTCAAAAGACTTTATTTACACATAATGGACAGCTATAGTACACTGGTGAAACTATCTACTGGGTTTTGAAAATATTGTTTAATATGGCAGCTGATGCTTTTATTCAAATTTGAGAAAAACATATCTCTACATTTTAGAAAGAAAAAAGCAAACTTAAAGAGCAAGTGTCGCAAACAAAATGAAGTGCAATAAAAACACAGATTATATGAAAACAAAACAATAAATTAGTTTGACAAACACTCACTGTTCGTGAAAGTCCAACATTGGAGGTTCAAATCGTATAGGTCGGCAGTTCCCACGGTGCGGGGACGTGCTGTGAGAGACAGGAAGATGTGACAGCAGCAACAGCGTGACGGGAAAAAAAGCATCCATGTTTGTGGCCATTTCAAACAAATTAGAGGCTAAATACACAAGCACAAACACCATAGTCTGTGAGCATGCTTTAAAATGGCCATGGGACCACTCCCATCCACAGTGCACTTTATCCATAAGTTAAAAACCTCCATGAAAATCCAGATTTAAAAAAATCAACCACACAAGAAAAAAAAAAAAGACGTTTCTCTTGTCATCACCTTCAGAGTGTGACTTCTCTCACGCGAAGGCAACAACTTTCTGAGCATCGGCTGCGCCTGCCTGCTTGTAGGACACAGGCATAACTCACCAAACCTGTTTAACAACAGGTGTATCCTGCAACAATAGACAAGCCTGTCTCTAAAGAGAAGAAGCTCTCCTTTGGAAGAGGTGAGAGCCTTTATTTAAATCTCAACAAGAAGTTCATCAGTGATACAGGTGAGGTTTGTGACCAAGCTTGTAAATCATTTAATGGTTGAAAAGGCAAACACCCGAACGTCACATGTTAATTTTTGCCAAGAATGTACAGAACCTTTTGTGGAAAAGATGCAAAGATGTATGTTTGATTCTCCTATTGTTTGCACCTTGAATTGAAGTAGTAGTACCCACAAATACGTCATCACTCACTTCTAATCACTAACATTACTCTGGAGTCAGACAATTTATCAGAGATCAATTTCACCTATTTACTACCAAGCCTCACTGCTACAGAAGACAATGGCTGTAGCAGTGAGCTCCAATAGCAGAGGTGGCTGGCTGCAGACGGGATGGATTTCCATCCCCTGGGGCGCATGGTAATCCACACAAAGCCCCGACCATGCAGTGTTCCTCCTGGATAATCTTTCATCTACAGCCTGTCCTCAATTCTCTCATTAATATAACAGCTACAGACAAAATTCTTGTGGGATTAAGATTTCAAATTAATCCTGGCTGTGAATTCTGTGAGGCGTTTCGCACTGTGCTAATGTGTTGAATGTTGGTGTGTAATTGGAGTAGCCAGGGAGATCGTGGGGAGGGCTGTGCCTCTTGGCCTCAGAGTCGCATACATCCTGGGTCAGGCTATCCTTAAGACATCAAAAAGTGACTCTGAAAAGCCTTTTAATTCCTGGGGAAGTGACCGGCATGCTGCCAACTTTGTTCACAAAGGAAACCTAGTAAAAGAGCGGGATGATAATTAACAGTTAAGAGATTTCCCAACACTACACACACACATTGAGGAAAAAGGGGAGAATTTAAAAAAATCTGAATCAATGCAGTCAAACAGAAGAATATCTAGCTGTTGGAAACAGCCACATAACCCTTTCCAGACAGTCACACATTGACACACACACTTAATACTGAAAAATCTCAGCATTATCAAAGCCTTTTTAGCAGACTCATTACACAGGTCTTAGACTCTAATTATTAAATTTCACTGTGCCAGGATGTCAGTGTGATGTCTATCTCTGACTGACACACCTGCCCGTTTGCTCCTTGCAGCCTCGTCAGTGTGGGACATGTGTGACATTAGCTGTCTGAGCGGTCTGCCCTGCTAGACTCATCTCTGCCAAGTAGCTCTATCATGGTCTAACAACAGGTGACACAGAGTGAGCAGTTCCCCAGATGACTCATTTCACCAACAGCACACGTTTCGGAGCGCTGAGGGGGGCCGGTGCATATGGGTGTCATCTCAAAAAAGAAAAACAAACAAACTGGTTTTTGCATCCCTGTGGCTTTAATTGATTTAATTCTATTAAAGAATGAGGTAATTAGGTAGAATCATTCAGCACTGCCACATGTACTATAATTATCGTGTGTACGATAAATTTGCCCCCTTCCAAAAGTGTCATAATTCATGATAATTTGCCCATTGTCAGACCGATGAACTTATGGGCATATACACACTTCCAATCATCGCAACTACATCAGCTTGCCTTAAATAAATGTGTTGTGTAAAATAATTACCCGTTTACGCCTGTTTGTTATAGTGGTTATGTCTAGTGTACAATAATATTCTGCAAAGTACACTAATTTTAAGCCTCTGGTACAATAGTTTAATTTTCCCCATCAGGCAATGCTGGTTAGCATGGCTTCAAGTTGTCGTCTTGCCTTGTGGGCTCTGGCAGCTTTTCATGATGTAGATGATGAGCTTTTTATCTTTAGATGTTAACTGATACTTTGTAGCCTGCCGCATTCAAAAAACAAACATTTCGTACTTGCTTACGGATAATGCATTTTGCCAGTTTCTTTCAGTGCAATTTCAGCAGCATCTTTGTTGTTTATTGAGCTTAATGGCAGAGTCAGCGATTCTGGAGAAGGACAGTTTATTGTTGAGTCTCATTCCCAGGTTGTCAAATACTGACGGTGGCTTGGACCAGGCCACAAGCAATGGTCTTTTACGACCTGGGAATGAGACTCAAAAATTCTAGAGACTGCCGTTCTCTTGAATAACTGACTCCACCTTTAAAAACAATTCAGACACGTCTCCCTGACCTCAGCCAGTGTCTCAGACTCATTGTCACCTCTGTCATTAGATCTGCTTTTTGAAGTCTGCATATTTGGCCACTGTGCTTAGATGGAATTATTTTCACCAGATATTGTGACAGAAGAGATTTAAATATGTCAGACTTCAACAGAGTTAAAAGAAAGGTCAATTACCAGATAATTGAAAAACCCTCCTTGGTCATGTTAAAGCTGGAAACATAACAAATTGTACTGCTGCTGTTTTGTTATATCAATTCAGTTCAAGACCTCTTCAGGCTATAGTGTATATATTATGACCTCCACTGTACATTTACCTTGCAGCAACACTCAAGAGTGCAATCCAAGTACGGCACATACAAGTTGTACAACAAAAGCACCTGCCTAGCTGACAACACCCACACTAATGTAATGACATTTAACTATACAAACATTCATTTGTTTGGAGTTCTAACTGCAGAGCATGGAAAAATATTTATGAAGTAAAAAAAATAAAAACTTACCTTTGTTGATGATATAAACTAAAATCAATGTCAGACTCTGCCTGCCAAAAGAACAGAGATATATGCAATCATTTAAATGTGATTTAACTAGACAGTACATTATTGCATTTGGAGGTAGGCCAATTTTAAAACAAGTAAACAGCTTTATGTCACACCTTGCTGCTCTGTAATAGTGTAAATGTTTCTGTATCTGTGGTAACTGTACAATTTTAATGGAAACAACAAAAAGGGGAAAAAAGTAATATAACACATACCTGTAAAAGTCTTCCCTCATCAAAATGTAAAACTTCTAGAATTGTGTCTGACTGAATGAATGCTGTAAAAGTAAAGACAGAAAGACGTTATCAGTATTATCACCATCACTGAAAAGGAGATAAATCTGTTTCTAATTTCAACGGAGTTTTAACACTTATGAATATTTGAAGGTGGCACTATAGTAGAACTGGACATATCTGAAAATAACTCTGCTAGTAACTCCTCCTCCTAAACCTCCCAAGTCATCAGTTATTATATCTACCTGAACTAAAATTATATTACGAGTAAAGATAACTCGCATCACTGGCCATTTCTGTGCATGAGCCTCATCTTGAACCGTCTTCTATAAAAAGTATGAACCTAAATCGGTACACCCTCATATTCTTCATTTGTGTGTTAAAAGGGCAGTAAATACTTAGTAATTGTACTATTATCAACAAGGTTTTCAGGACTGAATGTTTCTTGCATTGATTATCAAGTGACTCGCTCGAAGTATGATTCTACGAGCACGGCATCTATGATGCTTTCATTCTTCCGAGAAGCTTTTCACCTGACACCACCTAAACCCCACCGCTTGTGCTGCGTCACCAGATCATTTTCCCAATACACTTTGAGCATGGAGACCTGTTATTAGGTAGGTATGAAGTGACAAATTAAACTGCTGCATTTCATTACTCCTATTGGCTATAATGCATATTTTAGATTAAAATGCCACAACAGATCTAGATGATCTAATCACTTGATGCAACTTGTTTCCTTTTTAGATTTCACTACCGACATTACACAAGTAGGTCGCACACAGCTAACATTAGAGATATTCTGCCATGGGTGAGCTTCAGGGTGGGAAATTCACTTTTTAAAGCAGCCACTGACAGTGAAATGTTTTAATTCACCAGCCACTCAATAGGAAATCAGCATTTTGTGCCTGAAATGTACCAGTCACTTTCATATTTGACCAGTGGTGGCGGTTGCCAATTTCCCACCCTGGTGAGCTTCTGGGCAGAGTTGGAGTGAATTTTTCCCCAAGTCACCTTTTTTGGTAAGTATAGCATGGAAAGAAAAAGCTTCCAACTGTACCTCAGTGGAAGATACAAGACTAAAAAGAGGACAGCCATAGTTAAGTCAGTCAAACTGGACTGAATGCAAATCTACACAAAGTGAAACTAAAGTGAAGCATTGTCTCTTGATATTCAGCATATAATTTAAAAAACGGATATCAAAACAAAACAAAAAACAAAAATTAAAAATGCCCATCAACCAATGTACTTGTTGATGCTCAATTTGTCTAAAGCATGCATTAACTATGGGCCTATTGGTCCCAACTGATGACAACGGTTGTTTTTTTGGCCATTGCCAAACTGGAAGTAAGACAGTTTTTTATTAAAATTATTTCTCCCTTTTAAAAATCACTTGTCACTCCTTCTGGCATGGACCTGTGTAAATCTGCACAGAGCGAAGCACAACTATCACTGATCTCGTTAATATTGATTCAGTTTGCTAAGCCTGCAGTGTTGACTTTAATAAGAGACATGGCAAAGTAACTTCACAGTATTTGCCAAATACCCCATACAATGCTCCAAGTGCATTGCTTGTGAGATAAAACGCTTGGATTGTGTTGCAGCTTTATGGGACAAATGAAAACAATTTATCGGCATCAGACACGTTTCAGAGTTGGCAGAGCCTATCTTGGTCCTGGACCGCAGCTGTCTACTCACGACTGACCGCCTTATCAATGTGACCTGACACTACAGTGTGATCAGTTGATCTGACAGCTGGACACTTCACTTATTTATACGCTGGATAACTAACATGCTGCTGTCATTTGGCCCGTGGACCGAACATATGCCAAGCTGGAAACAAACCGGGGTCAAAATCAAAACTCTCAGCCACGTTTACAGTCACCTGACGGATATAAACGTGTCCTTTATTGAGTCCAGTGTGAGGAAGTAACGTTAGATACCATGCCAGCGATGGGGAGCCAATGTTGCCATTAACGTTGCCAATCTGACTTATCTCTTAATTTCAATGCATTAAGACCATATAGCATCTGATGTAAGCTAACATCAGTGGTAGACATGATGCTAACAAGCAGCTCTTTCCGTTGTCGTCATGTACTATTTTGTATGTTTGCTGGGTAGTGTTAGCCTAACTTAGCCATATATGGAAGGGATGAAAACATAACAACACGCTGCAAAAGAAGCTAACATTTACTGTAACGTTAGAGGCCACATATAGGTTAGCTACCTAAAGGTAACTTTGCACTTTCACTCTGAACTGACGCTAACGTTATGCTATGAATCAATTCCGTGTCAGCACGCTCCAGTTGTTAACTAAACAACTACAATTTGGCACCGTTGGACAGGTATTAATGTTAGCAAGGTAGCGGGCTAGCTGGGATAAAGTTGGCCCGTAGATGTAACCTCAACCCCACACTTCGTAGAAATGTCTACGGAAGTTAGCGCTAGCTACTGCGGAGGTAGCCAGCTAAGTTACAAACCTTGATTATTGGCCCGCGTCGTGGGAATAAAAGCAATAAATAACATCTTCAATAATCCGATACACGGCGGTCTTGTTCTTGTATAAGACTGGAGAGGACTTTGGGCTCTTTCTCGACTCGCCATGCTGCAAATCTTTCTGTTACGGTAACCACCGAGCGAGTGTACGGACATGCCCGTGTAAACCTCTGCTGACTCTGTCAATCATAGCCGTGGAGAAAAAACTCGAACTCAACTGAGTAGAAGCTAACTACTGAACAGGACGTTGGCCTCTCTTCTTCTTCTCTTCCGCTTCACGTGTGCCGCGTCACGGGTTGACAAGCAGAGCAGCGTATACTGCTGCCTGCTGCAGTGGAGGGGTCTCCATGGGGGCTTAATCTAACTGTACTGGACTGTACGAAGTACTTTTACTCAAGTACTGTACTTAAGTACAAATTTGACTTGTACTTAACTTGAGTATTTCCATTTTCTGCTACTTAATTCTTTCACTCCACTACATTTTGAAGAAACTTTAGGTTCTAGATACTTCAAGTTCCTCATATGGAAACCTTGTCTTTTATGGCCAAAGCACATTTTAAATTTATTAAATGGCCTATTTCCCCAAAGGTCAAGTAAATTCATTTTAAAATAATTCATAAGGTTTACCCGGTTGCAGAATTTCTTTTAAAAAAAAAAGGTTCAAGTTTGAAGTGGACCCTTGTGCCTTCTGTAATATGTCAGATGAAACATTAGAACACATGTTTTTCTCATGTGTCCACGAGATTTTGGTCAGATATAAAAGATTGGATAGCACTATTGCATTCCGAGTTTTAACATTTCCAATACTTTATTTTACACAGGTAATCTACATTCTTCTATTTCTGACTTGATTAATATTATCATCCTTATGGCTACATATCATATTCATTGTTGCAAATGTCCCTCAAAATAATGCAGTCTTATAAAATAGCAAGAAAGATTTGTGGCAATATTTCTCGTTTCTTGCTTTTTTGATTTATGTCCCTTATTTTTGAAGTCTTGCTCCTCTGGGGTTTTTTTTTCTTTTTTTAATGTATTTATTTATTTTATTTTTTATTAATTAATTAATACATGTTTCTACTGTGTTTTCTATTTATGCCAAATGATTAAGTAATGACAGTGTATTTACATATTTATATTTCTGTATATATATTTTCATATAAATCCCCTATTTTTTTTCCATCTACTTTGATAACGGTTACCCTGTATAGTATATTTACATATATCCTCTACGAGTTCCTGTATGTACCGTATGTATGTTTCTTGTTATATGTTTCAATAAGAAAAAATAAAATAAAAAAGGTTCTAGATACTTTGCAGCTTGCATGGTGCATTACAGCCAAAATGGCACATTTTTAAATTAAAAAAACATTGATTCTGATAATCAGAAAAATGCTGAATATCAGGTCCGATAATCGGCCAGGCTGAGAGTTGTATGTACATTTAATATCAGGTACATTAAGATTTTATTAGAGTACTGTTATGGATAACTTTCACTTTCACCAAAGTAATATTTTAGCACATAATTTTTACTTTTACTGAAGTTATTTGGTACTTTTTACACACTAACCAGGTTTAAATATTTTTTATATTAGGGCAGGCTATTTAACCACTTAGTCTAGCACTATAGGGACTTAGTGGATATAGGTGCTATGATCCACCACTTGTAGGCATTTTTACTGTAAACTAATTCTTCAATTCCTTTATTTATTAGACAAATTTATAAATTTGGTAATATATCTAGTGCTAGTACAGGTTGTATTTTAAATTCAAACTTTTAATAATGACTTTTGATCAGATGTGGAAATGAAATCAATACATTCACTCAAGTACTGTATTTAAGCACAGGTAGGTCTACTTGTACTTTGAGTATTTCCTTCTTTTTACAGTTTCAGCTATCATTATCACTCCTTGCTCACCAATTGTTGTTTAATTTACTGAGTCCCAATTAGCCACCTCCCTTCACGGCTAATCTCTCCTCACTCCAGAATAGTATAAGACTGAAAGGAATTAACAAACACAGACACAGTGGCAAATGCGTGTGTGTAACAAGTGTATTATTTAGTATATTAAACTAGAGTAATGGTTAATGGTTGACAGTAATAAAGCCAGATAATTGCTGATAGCTAAAAATGTATGGATACGAGTGAGGATAGACCAAGATAACATGAGAGCAGTGAGCTAGAACATGATAAGCCATGCTGTCTCTTAAAGCTGATGGAAGTTGATTGGCTGGTGAACCCTCTCTGCACTGCGGCCATGTAGTTTAGAGTCTGGCTTGAGGTTGACCTCACTGAATACAAATACTTTAGCATACTTTATTGTTGACTGCGAGTCGTGGAACCCTGTTAATGTCTGCTTTTCAATATTTCAGTACAATATCGACAATAAGGGGATAGTTTGTGTGTTTTTTTGTGTTAAAATGACTACTGTTTGACATCTGACCATAAACAGATCATGTCATTATACTTGTTTGATAATTACAAAGGTGACAAAGGTTGGCTAATTTGTGCTAGTCTCATTATCAGTACAACATTGTCAATATGTTTTCACCATGGCAGAGGACGCTCCTTGCTTCTGTCACTGCCTCATTACTGATTATCACAGATATGTTATGCAGGGTGCAATATTGAAAATCTTGTTGTTGCTCTCACCCTATATGCACAGTTAGCTGAATATGAGTTAAGACTTAACATGTCAGTGTAACACGTTTTGTTTGTATTGTAACTCTAACTTTTTTTCTGCAAATAAAATATCTCAATTTTACTACCCGTATTACTAAATATATGTGTTTTTAAAATACTGTTAATGACTAACAAAACTAGACTTTTGAGAAACTGTCAAATGGACATAAAATTAGTCATCACTGTCAAACTTAAAGTTGTTTTTAGTGGAAACTACCACGTAATAAGAATGGAACAATCCACAGTGATGCCTGTAATGTCAGTCTTTAATAAACTATTCTGAATAAAGGTTTAATAATAAACGTGTTAGTCAAAATATAGACCAGTGAGCAATGAAAAAAAAATAGAAATGTCAGTCACTTTAAGGGACCAGCCCAGCTATTAGTAAATATGGCTAATGGCCTCGGGCTCAACATTTTAGTCAACCAAACAAAAAAGTTCACTCAAATAAATACAGGATCATTATAGCTTTGAAATAAAGATTTTTTCAAAGCTAAATAATGGCAGCCCGGAGATGAGAATCACCACAATTGCACCATTGTGTACAATATCAACACAATAACGTTGACGGGTCTTGTGGCCCTTTAAGCTGGCAGCAGAGAGAGCCGAATCGACTTCTGTCTTTAAAGGTTGACCCGGCAGGATGCATTCTGTTCTGTTGCACGTTGACATGCCTCTCTTGTGTGTGCAGAACACTGGCATGCCATCCAAAACCACACACTGGGCCGGCATTATGCCGGGATTGTTTGGTTCCGTGTAAAAAAGGCAAAGCCGGCATAATGGTGGGTCTTTGTTGCGCAGTATTTTGGGATCTCTGTGTAAAAAGGGCAACAGAAAAATATAGCAAATTGTCAAGAATAGCTGTTTCTCAAGAAGAGAACAGCAGTCATGCAATTACTCTGGTAGCAGATGACAAAGCACAGGGCTACTTAAGTCACATTTGCCAGGTATCATCACAAAGCTTGTTCACCCATCTTAACGCTTTGTTTTATGATGTCAAGATGAAAAAGGGAGCGAACCTCATGAAGATAGCTTGGTTTGTTTAGAGTCTACTGTTAATGTTGATTAAAGAAGATATATTAAAGGATTCAAAAAAAGAAAAATATAGCAAATTCTGTATTCTCATCTGAGAAGCTGGCGCCAGTAAACTTTAGGCATTTTTGCTTTAAAAAAAATGACCTAAATGATAAACCATTTATCCAAATGATTGCTGATTTCCTTCAGCACTTGTGTACCTGGAGTGTCAGGCTTGGGGACGACTGACGTGTCAGCTGATGTAGCTGGTGGCCTGATGGATGACGCACACTGGAAGTTGGGGGAACAGGAACCCGAACTGAGTTGGATATTGCCAGAGAGCTGTAACCCAGAGGGAAACAGCCAATATCACCTGCTGCTAACTTTGTTCAAGGCAGCGCAGATCCTTTTACAACACATGGGGGAAAGTTCACATTCAAGCATCCATCCAGCAGAGTGTCAGCAGCAAAGACACATGTTCATTTGAGCGTTGATATATGACAAAAACAAACTGCTTCACACATAAACCGAATGAGCAGCTTTGATGGTTTGAGTATTTTGAATGCATGCTACTCAGCAATCATAAATACTGTTTGGACCAGCGTGTTCACATGAAAAACAAACAAACATGATATGCTGTGGTCTGAATGTTTCCAGCAGAGACTGACTGACAGCTTTGTCTGCCATCAAGCTCTGCTGGTATGGCGTAAGTGTCCAAAGAACACATGAAATAGAATTACAGCCACCCTGTCATTATTTTAAAGAGGCATCAACAAGTTAGGCAGGTCGATGAAGAACAGATACTCCAAGCATGTCTTTGTTGAGGAGTAGGCGGATACAAACAAAATAACATAAAGCACACTGACATCTTTGAGTAAATGGTGAATCACATAAACATGCATACATAGCTGTGGCAGGTACAGGACACAGCATACCAGCTAACTGCCGCACCTTAATGACACTGAGCCATCGTTACTGTGCTTTTCCTGCCCTGACAACACAAAATGCCACTGAGGGAGGGGTCCATTAATCAACCTTAACATCGTTGGGCTGGTGAGTGCGATTATGTAAGTCACCTGCAGAGGGCAGATATACACTAAAATGCATCCAGACTCTTTCCCAGATATTTCAATCACCATTTTGCAAGAAAAGAGCTGTGTGCATTTGAATTTTCTCCCTCCTTGTCCAACAACCTATTATTAATCTATTAATAAAAGCCATAAGTACAGATCTGATATGATATAAGCTATGGGAGATCTTTTTGTGCGGTAAACAGGACTTCTACCCACTGCATGCGGGAAATTACTTGATAAATCCCCTCAGTAGCTGATTTTTATTCATTTTAGTGTGTTAGCATTTTCCATTTAAATGACGTTCACACCTATTTTTACATTTTGAAGACATCTGTAGTTAAGTGTTGCTTTGATTTCTCACACGCGTATGGACGCACTGTCTTCCTATCTACTCAACTCTTACATTCATGTAGTGTATATTACATACCTGTACATCAGTGGTAGAAGAAGTATTCAGATCCTTTACTTAAGTAAAAGTGAAAACAGAGCAATGGAAAAATACTCCATTACAAGTAAAAGTCATGAAAATTCCTACTTACGTAAAAGCAAATAAGTAGCAGCAAAATGTAGTTAAAGTATTCAAGTAGAAGTACTGCTCTTTGGAACATTTATTGACAGAAAAAACGTGTAAAAAGTTAAGAGGGAAGGCCAAAAGGTTGGAAACCATGAAAGTGTTGTACTTTAAAAGCTTATTATATGATCGGTTGTACAAAATAAATGTAGTGGAGTAGAAAGTTTCCCTCTGAAATGTATGGAAATACTCTAATAAAGTACCTCAAAAAAGTACAGTCGTTGAGCAAATGTACTTTGTTACGTTCCACCTCTGCTGTGCATACATATGTCTGTACATTAATGTGTGTGTATATTCATTCATTCATAAGTTATTCCCAAAATTCATCAGTACAGTACTGATGTAATTCAATTGAGGAACCTTGCCATATTCAGTATAGAGTATACACTAGAACTGCACTAATCATGTACTACCAGTAGTAGTATCAGGCACTATTTAAGTAGGTCTTTGTTTTTAATTTTATTTCAGCTTCTATAATTAATATTACTACTTAGTTATGAGCTATTTCTTCGTCCCACCTGAGCTCACTCCTCCGCTCTGATTTAAAATTCTCTGTTCATTCTTCCCTGTGTCTCTCAACAGGTGCTGCACATAAATCTAAATGCCGAGCAAGGATGCTCCACAGAAGAGTCAAGCAGCCAATCGCAAACTTTTAAACCATGTATTGTACATGTGAATTGTATAAAGTAGAAGTGTGCAAAAGTAAGCGCGCGCACACACACACACACACACACACACACACACACACACACACACACACACACACACACACACACACACA
>JBBPCS010000375.1:1573597-1583895 GCA_037974645.1 Hollardia meadi
AAGGAGAAGTGCTCACTAACACAGATTTAAACAAATTTGTGAACAAAATTTGAGAGAAATAGGCCTTTTGTGTACATGGAAAAAGTTCTTGGATCTTGGATTTCAACTCATGAAAAATTGGAGCAAAAACAAAAGAGTTGCGTTTATAGTTTTGTTCAGTGTATAATAGATACTTTTAAGATTTTACTCAACTACTAGGCCTATTTATATCTATGGGTGACTCACGTTTACCAAGTATTACCAAGTAATACAGGCTATCTTTTAGCAAAAAATATCTTTACTTTTACTCAACTATGAATTTTTGCTTAAGATTATCTGCAGCTGTTAAATAAATGGAGTTAGGAGGAGGCCTACAATATTTCCCATTGTATCTTTTCAAGGTATGAAAATACACCTCAAAGTTGTAGTTGTACATTCCAACACTGGTTTCTAGTTTTCCCCGATGAAAAAACAAATATCCAATAGTTTAATCAGCTTGCAATTTCTTTAATATTAAATTCTTTATTTTGACAATGTACTGTGTGATCGCTGCAGTCAGTCTGTGCTTGTGTTGTGAGCTGTGATGGCAAGTACATGTGCACAGGTCCCCTCCCCTTATCTGATCTGGGACCTGTCACTGTCCTGCACTGTGTTCATCCAGCAGAGCCGCTGCTGCTAAGTCATGGACCGCCGCCGCCGATGTTTATGGTGACGCCGTGCTCGGACCCAAAAAGGATATAGGAAATATTCCACCTGGAGAAATTTATTCCGTTTCTGATTCCAAAGATGGGATTGTACGAAAGCAACCAGAGGGGAATTGCTTGTTTGTTCGGCTCACAGTACTCGGTGTGAAAAGGCTTCAAACAGGTGAGCTGGCCGCGTTTATTCTGCCTCCAGGGAATGTTGAATTTTACACGCAGGAGTAAAAGGAAATATTGTAATATATATGATATTTTGTAACACTGAAGCTTTCCCAGAATATTCTAATAGTTGTTTAGGACAAATAGGCTTAATTTTTAAATAAAATAATTGTGCATTAGCTGTCGGTTTCTGCATTTTTAAAAATTTTTTATTTCGACTCTCAGATGTTCTGAAGTCTGTCACAGTAAGTAGATTGAATGCTGATAATTCCCAATAAATCCGCCAAGGCTGTAATATATTAGAATGTCCAGAAATGTGCATTTACAGCAAACACACACTCTGTAGTCTAAAGAAACAGCACGTGTTGAGCCTTTACATGCAGGTAACACATGGATGTACGGCAGATATGTCATAAAATATTAATTTATAAGAACCAAAGTAATTTTTAAGACGTCATGTATCCAATATAGAGTGTGTTAGTTTGACAGTGCGGGCCTGAAAGCATATATAAGATGTTGAGATTATGAAGAAAGTACAAGTCTATTAATAATCAACAATTTACATTTAGAAGTAGATTCAATGAAGATATTAGGGGAGGGGACCTCTTGATGAATACATAACACAAGTCTCAAGCCTCTTAGTGAGTCTTGACACCCGGGTGAAGCTGAGCAACTAATCTCCAGGAGCAAAAACAATAATCCTCTAAACTCTGATTTTATTACACACAGACAGAGGACACACAGTTATAAATTGGACATCGCTGAACCAGATCATTGAGAGGCTGCCTGATTTTGCTTGCAAGCATCATCAATATATATTCAAATATTAGACGAGTCAGGCTCAGTTGAGGTTTGTGCATCAGTGAATGCACTTCTTTAAGATAGACACAGAACGTAAAGACAAAGGTATTAAGAATCTTTTCCAACATAATGTATTTTTATGTTGAAATTCCATCTGTGAAACAACACTGCTGTGTTGCACATTTTCACTTGTGAGTTACTTCGCAAAGGTTTTTTAAAATTAATTTTAATATGATTTTTGTTTTGTTTTTGAACTTTCAAATGGCAGATATATTCACCACAATGCTGGAAGATGTAGGCATTTCAATATTTGTGAGAAATTGCACCATCATTGTCTAGCCTGTGATTTTATTGTATAGTTTTCATGTTTGAAGGCAAGACAGTATAGTTAAAACATAAAAAACAAACATAAAATGTGATTTATAGTAACATTTCACTGTAAATATTCACTCTCAGGATGAAGAAAACTGACTCATATTTAGTGGACAGACACACCGATGGCTTCGCCTTTCATCACCCTGCATCTTCTTGGTGATTTGGTGTCAGTGTGATTTAAATCAGTGGGGGTTGGTGAACTCCCTGGTATTAGCACTAATCTACATGTGTGCACGTGTTACAACCATTGGTGTTCCCAGAGATAGGCGAGTCATTATTTACCCGGAGACAAAAAGTCTATTATTTGATGCCAAAAAAAAAGAGGAAACTTCACTTTGCATTTGTAGAATTTTAATTGGGTAGAAATATTCTCCAAAGCCTAAAATCCATCCTCACTGTATCAAAACTTCACAGGAGCATATAGGGCTGACTTGGCTCTTTTTCCACACTGTAGCTGAAGAGAGTCACTGCCCTTAGTTATAGGTGGTTGTACCTGTTCTTATAGTAGTGCCCTTATAGACATAACCTGCTCTATACATGACTGAACATCAACTACAGTCTACCTGTAAGCCATAGCTTAGTTATTTTAAAAGGCAGCTGATCGTTCACTGAGAGTGGGCACTGATCCTGTTTAGTGTTAAGGACATAATGAGGTTGTATTTTTAGGTGCCAATCTCAGGCAGACAGTGAAAAGTGGCATTCAGTGAACACATCAACAACACGACTTTCATGAGGGAAATGACTGGTGTTTGACTGTATGACTTCTGGCTCGTAAAATCTAATGTTGTTGCTGTAACGTGGCAGCGTGTCTCTGTGTCTGTGTGCTCCAGGCCAGCAGAGCCGGACACGACAACATGGCAAAAGTCTGCAGTGAAAACTCCTTTTTAACCAGACAGCGGTCGTCCAGCAAAACGCCTGACGAGGAGCTGGCTGTCATTGAAAATGGAGACAGCAGGTATGGTATCTCCGTGGTATTCTTCAGATTCATGCTCAAAAATTCACTGTTTTGCTACCATTCTGACTGCTGAGGACATTTTTTATCTGTACCTTTGACAAACTGGAATGAGTCACTTGGAAGTGACCTGGTACAATTTGCATGGCATGATCTTGAACATGTCACCCCCCACACCTGCTTCTGTCTTCCAGGGCTCACTCTCTTTGTGAAGACAACTCAGAGAGAACAGTGTCTTCAGAGTCCCACAGAAACTCATTTACAGGTGCCGGGGCTATGGCCAGGTAAACTTGTGTAGTAATACTTGAAAGTTCTTAGTTGGCATTTACCAGTGGTGGAAAGTACATGTAATCAATAGTGTACAATTTTGAGTTACTCTACTTGAGTACTTCTACTTATGCATTATACTACTATTTAGTTCTACTAGTTATACTTGTAGTCCCTTGTATTTCAGTGTGAAATACTGAACTTTTTACTCCAGTGCTAAAGAGTAAACCAGTGCTTACCAACCTTTTTAATTTGTCACGCATTACAAAAAATATCTGGTTTCATTTAAAATAACTGTCTAAAGGGCCAAAAAAGGTCAAATATCTAATATTTCACAAAACAAATCAAAGATTCAGTCCAAAGTCAAAAAAAAATACAGAAATGTTCCTTTTTTCGCTTCCATAAATCATCTCACGACCCTTCAGACTCATCTTGGGACCCTCTGAGGCAGCCCAACTCCTATGTTGAGAACCACTGGACTAGAAAATGGCACTCAGTAGAACGTATACCTCCGCCGAGGCCCAACAGCCCTCTTATTTAAGCCTTAGCACCAACTGCAGCAACTTGTGACACTCTGTTAGTAACTTACTGAATCCCTGTTAAGTTAGCAACACATTGGTGGTAGTGACCACCCCCCTATGAAAACACGTTTAAATCTGCTAGATCCAGATTTTTATTTGGATCCGCACTAAATTGTACACACTCATAGATACAAGCCCTCCGGATCCGCGCCAAAATTTAATGGGTTCTTCCTTGGCCCATGCTCCATCCTTCCACCAAATTTTGTGGAAATCCATTCAGTAGTTTTTGTGTAATCCTGCTGACAGACAAACAAACAAACAGCACTCCACCATTGGTGTTTATTATCTGTGAGATGATATGGCTAATAGTTCATTCCTAGACTAGAGGGGTGTCACTTTGTTCCGTTTTACCTCCTGCTAACCCTCTAGGGTCTCTTACTTCTTCTTCATGCTGTGGAATTGGGCATCTCACAGAGGGAACCCTGCTGTAGAGAGACACGACTCTTTCCTCGAGCGCTTCAGAGGCCCTGACCTCAAAGACATCTCCAGCCAAGAGGGCAATGCCCAGGCTGTCGACCACAACGACACAGTCCGTAAGAGAAAGTAAGTACTGGGCCGTGCAGCAGTGCTACTGATGGTCCGTTTGATTTTTCTGGACTCACAGTGGCAAATTTCAAATGAAACCACCAAGCCATGCACCAGACCGGATAATTCATCTACATTACATGAGTAACAGTCGATTCGTCAAAGCTTTGATGTGTCAAACTGGGCTGAATGGAACTAGAAAATGACGTAAAGGCACACAGAGCAGAATGTGTACACAGGTTTAGTAAAGAGAGGGATTTGAATCAAGTCCTTGACATGTGATCCACAGCTGTGGAGGACTGTTGGCCGCCACACAAACCCCCTCACCAGTATTGATAGATAAGGAGCAAGTAAATAAGCGTGATATGAATAAATTAGACCTCAATCACACTCTTTGGAAATCTAAACAAACTTTTTGCGAGCCAAAATCCAAACACACAAATCCCACTATGATATTGCTTTGCTTGCTAACCATTAGCTAAAGGTCAAGTGTGGTTTTATGTGATGAACAGTGTTAGCTCGTCACCCTGAATCACATTTAATTGGGTAAATTTATGTAACCACAGCACATAGTTTAAGATGAGACATGAAAAATATTTTTACAGGAAAAGATAAGACTTTTAAAAAACAAAAATACTCACATTTAGCACGAAACAAGATGAATACTCAACACAGGGACAAAAGGATTAGAACTTGTATTTGACAGTATTGGGTCTTTAAAGACAAAGAGCTTCAATGTTTGGCTCACTGTGCAAAAATCTTGTCCTTTATTTCTTTCCAAAGTCTTGCCAGTAAGTGGCCGCTAGCTACTTACAACATGAATAACTGCAACAACACAGACAAGTAAGTGTGTGCATAATCTGTGTGAGAAGATAGTAGGCCCGTATAAGATAAAAGTAGAACTGGAAAACGAGTCATGGATCATGCTGAAAATAGTAGCATTGTGTGTATCCTGTAGATAATGTGGTATATCCTGCAGTAAATAGCATAGCTTATAGCACAGAAGTCCTTGAAACAACACGTCTTCCAATTCTCCATTCCCTTTTGGAGTCTCATCCTGCTGAGCCTCTGTCCCTTTGTTCGCTTGAGGGATTTTTTGGTGCAAGTAGTCATGTGGATTGTGCTGATTTAACCTTTGGGGAATATCTAGATATGAAACGTACAGGCATATTCTGATAGCTACCGGTGATTTTGAAGTGGTAAACTCAAAGAAGACATGGAAACTTTCCAGTTGCCATGTTGCCATCTGCTGGACAAATATATGATCTGCACCAACTCTTCCAACAAAGCATCGTATCCCAAGCTGTGAAACCTCCACTAGATCCCCTTTATGTAGTCTGGTCACCCTCTGATAGCGCCTAACAGACCACCTCCGTCCTTTCTTACGACCATAAAATAACTACACTTGTGATCCCTAGCAAAAAAGAGGAGAAAAAAGATGAGATTAAAAAAGAGGAGAAAAAGGAGGAGAAAAAAGATGAGAAGAAAGACGGGGACAAAAAGGAAGAGAAGAAGGATGAGAAGAAAGACGAAAAGAAAGATGAGAAGAAGGATGAGAAGAAAGACGAAAAGAAAGATGATAAGAAGGATGATAAGAAAGATGATAAAAAGAAAGAGGAGCCCCCGTAAGTATACGTTAGATATAGTTAGGCAATTTGGAAAAAAACATGTTTTATACTGTAAAAAAAAATCACAAAATCTTGCAACAATATCAAGTAATGTGCTGTTTTTAGGAAAGAAATCTGGATTATGGATCCAGCCACAGACCAGTACTACAGATGGCTGATGGTCATCGCAGGCCCAGTATTTTATAACCTGATAATGATTGTAACAAGGTATTGCCCATTTAATATTCTTTCAAACATTACTCAGTAGGACGTTCACAAAATTTAAACCATATTCTCCTTGTCTTCTAGAGCCTGTTTTAACGAACTCCAGGACACATATACAAAACTCTGGATAATCTTGGACTACACCGCAGACGCTGTCTATTACGCAGACACATTTGTCAGATCAAGAACAGGTCGGGTTCTTCAGAATGTCTCATGACAGAATTCATGTATGTACACCATTTTTTTGTCCATTGTAGTTTTGGATTTGGCTCCTAATGTTGTGTTTGTACCACAGGTTATCTGGAACAAGGCCTGCTGGTAAAAGATGCCAAGAAACTGAGAGATAAATACAGAACAACGACTCATTTCAAATATGATATGATCTCAATGATACCCACTGATCTGCTGTTTCTGAAATTCGGGTACAACAACCCGGAGCTCAGATTCAACCGTCTTTGCAAATTGTCAAGGCTTTTTGAGTTCTCTGAACGGACTGAAACCAGAACCAGCTTCCCTAACATGTTTCGTATCAGCAATCTAGTACTTTATATCCTTGTCATTATCCACTGGAATGCTTGCATGTTCTTTGCCATTTCGAAAACCATTGGTTTTGGAACTGACACATGGGTATATCCCAATATCAGCCACCCGGAGTACGGCCGCTTGGCCAGAAAGTACATCTACTCCCTGTATTGGTCCACACTGACCCTCACCACCATCGGAGAGACGCCTCCACCAGTCAGGGATGTTGAATACCTCTTTGTCATTTCTGACTTTCTCACCGGTGTGCTGATCTTTGCTAGTATTGTTGGTAACGTCGGTGCCATGATCTCCAACATGAACGCCTCTCGTGCTGAGTTCCAGGCGAAGATTGACTCCATAAAGCAGTACATGCAGTTTCGAAAGGTCACCAAAGACCTGGAGGCTAGGGTCATCAAGTGGTTTGACTACCTGTGGACTGAGAAGAAGACCTGTGATGAGAAGGAAGTGTTAAAAAACCTTCCAGACAAGCTCAGGGCTGAGATTGCCATCAACGTCCATTTGGATACGCTGAAAAAAGTACGTATTTTCCAAGATTGTGAAGCCGGTCTGCTGATTGAATTGGTGCTCAAGCTGCAGCCACAAGTGTTCAGTCCTGGAGATTACATCTGTAAGAAGGGCGATATTGGCAGGGAGATGTACATCATCAAGGAGGGGAAGCTAGCTGTGGTGGCTGATGATGGAGTCACACAGTTTGTGGTGCTTAGTGATGGCGCATACTTTGGGGAAATCAGTATCTTGGGTATCAAGGGCAGTAAAGCAGGAAACAGGAGAACAGCCAACATCAGGAGCGTAGGCTACTCTGATCTCTTTGCCCTGTCCAAGGACGACTTGATGGAAGCTCTAACTGAGTATCCAGAAGCAAAAAAAGTTCTGGAGGAGAAGGGGAAATCAATCCTGATGAAAGACAACCTGATTGATGAGACGATAGCCAACTCTGGTGCCGACCCCAAAGACTTGGAAGAGAAGATCGTGAAGCTGCAGAGCAACCTGGAGGACATGCAGACCAAGTTCGGAAAGCTGATGGCGGAGGTAACCTCCAGTCAGACGAGAATGAAGCAGAGGGTCACTCAGATGGAGGCCAAAGTGAAATCCATACGACCAGAGGACCTGTCAGAAGTGGTGGCCGACAAAGACAAAAAAGTAACATGAGAGATGCCCGAGGACTCTACAGGAAATGAAAGGATTTTTTCATTTAATATAGTAGTGACACTTTGTAAAGGCCCATGTTTATATCAATTTAAACCTCTGTTTATTATCATGTGTCAAATTGTGTACAGTGTATGCACCAAATACATTTTTTGTGTGTATGCTATGGTTGAAAGCCAGTTTCATGTTGTCATGAAACCATCATATATCCATCAAATGCACTTGTGTATGCAAAACAAAATGGCTTTTCATAACCTTAGAATAATGGGGAATGTTTATTTTTCCCGATCAGTGTTGGCTTTTTCTGCCTGAAATATATTGATCTATCTGTAAAATATGAACTACATTACATCATAATGCAAATGTAATATCCATTTGATAAGGTATGTGAATGCACATAATAAATCCAAACGCAGTTCTGTTTATAAGTTATTATCAGCATACACTATCAGTTGTAAATTGCAATGTTGTATTTGAATAAACATTAAAATGTTCATATAACATAAACTCTTTGTCTAGATTGTCATTTTGTAGAAACTTTTTTTGTCTACCACTTCTGGAATGTATGTAGAGGTTTTTAGAATTCCCTATATTCCCTAAACCCTTAATAGCTTGAACTTTAACTGCTTGAAAATAATACTTTAATATTTATTACATTATATTAAATTTTAAGTGCTGCAGACAACACTTGCCCTGCATTTGGCAGGTGGCAGATGCTAATTTCATTCACTGAAAATATTGAGTCATAGTAAGAACCTGATAGAGAAAATAAGTTTTCAGGGCCTTCAAACTTGCATTAACTGATTTTTTTTGCTACTTGGCAAAGAAACAAGCTGACAACACAGACATCTTGGCTGCATTCCAAATCAAACACTTTTTTTCTTTCAGTATATACTGCATCTGCTCTTACAAAGTACATACTGTTACATGCAGTATGTGTACAATTGAGACATGCTACTTCATCATAACATTGTGCCTTGAACCCTCCTGCTCATACATCTGTTGCAGTCTGTATATGGTCTGTATGTTAATGAATTAATTATAGACATAAGTCAACGTGGTACTTGTTTAAATGCGCTGTCATGTGTTATTGTAGCTTCTGTCATCTGTCCGTGCTCTCTTAGTAGCTCAGTCGATTTGACGCATCTTCAGTTGTGCCGAGGATTGTGGGTCATACTGCAAAATGCAACAGGATGCAGTGTGACATCCTGGTATTTTTGACACACTGCATTTAACATACTATGTATTGGGACATACTAAATCTTTTCCTGGCATAATAAATAGCATGGTAGCACTGGTATTGGAACGCAGGGCTTATCCTTTTAAGATGATATGGAGAACATGTTAAAAAGCTGTTCATCGACACATCCAGCAAACATGCAACACAACTGATTTGAGTCATGTCTGTCCACCTGGCAAATGCAAAACTGATATTTACTCTCCTTGAAGCTCCGTGTTTGCTCTTAACTCCTGAGAAAAATATGCCTCTTTTACTTCTACATGTAAATGCTCCACTATGCTCACTAGCTAGCTGCTAACATTGCCTGTTGTGGCCCAAAACTACTCCATTAGAGTGTCGAGACTAAACCAAAACAGTGAAATTGTGGACTGCGTAAACAAAGCAGTGACTTAAAGCTACGTGGAAATGAGAGAAACAGTTGAGTGATAATTCTCAACCTCAATCCTTCGAGTGACCCCTTTCACATTACCTACATAGTCATATGATCCATTGTTAATATAGAAATACTGACTATAGTAGTTTTAATTTATGTATATCATACTGTGTGTATGTATATATTAATGACAAATTTGCTGGATTTCTTTCAGCTTTATTCACTTTGCATAATAGTTGCTTTCCATTAGAGTTTCACATTATCTGCACATTCTTTCTGTACCTGAGATATTTGGCCAAATAAAACATGTGATTCTTTGCCTTCCATACGGCATTACACATTTGGCAACAGCACTTACAGATGTGCAATCAGAAACACATAATAGCAAACAAACCCAAGGGAAGAGAAACACTTCTTTCAGGAAGTGAAAGCCTGAACCAACCAGGCAGCAAGTACATTTTAAAACCCTGCAAGCTATCGATACCACACGATCTGGTCAGGTTCACAACACGCAGTATTCATTTTCTATATAATACAACAGGCACAACACAGAAACAGTTAAAATAACCGTTAGGTTAGTGGTGAGTTTGCTCTCACACCGACAGGAAGTAATTACCTCCGCCAAGGAGGTTATGTTTTCACCCGTGTCCGTTTGTTGGTTGGTTGGTTTGTTTGTTTTAGAGCCCGACCGATATGGATTTTTGGGGGCCGATGCAGATATCGATATTAGGGAGTAAACCGATACCAATATATCGGCCAATATATATATTAAAAGAAAATTCCCAATGATTCCTAAGATAAAAGATGGGGTTTATTTACTTTCC
>JBBPCS010000375.1:1583995-1610817 GCA_037974645.1 Hollardia meadi
ATTGCGAGATAGGGCATTTTTCGACATTTTCATTAATTTTCCAGGGAATAATGCATGGATCTTGATTTTAAAAAATCAGGCATATTTAGAGGGCTGGTATCTATGAGTGTACAATTTAGTGTAGATCCAAATAAAAATCTGGATCTAGTGGATTTAAGGGTTTTCATAGGGGGGTAGTCTTTTCCTGGCTGCTGTACAGTAAAAAATAGCGCGAGAAACCTGAGGGCTGTTGGGCCTTGGCGGAGGTATGCGCTCTATGGAGTGCCATTCTAGTTTAAATATAAGCTTGTCAGGGAGGCTATTTGGGTTAGAAGTATTACAAAAGGCTTCACTTCAGTATACTACAATGACAATCGTAAGCAAAGAGCACCATTATGCTCAGTCCACACAGTTGTGGGAAGAGAGCCTGAGGACTTAATACTGCTACCCCATAAAACACTGAAAAACACAAGAAAATTCAAACTAAGTCAATAAATATACCATACAGCATGTGCTGGCATTCACTAAAATCCTGTGTATAAGTGCACTTTCACAGTTTCACAAATCAAATACTGTTCATGTTTGCCCAGAAACAAAACACAAGAAAAAATTAAGTATGGAAGTGCCGTGTTAAGCTCTTTGGGAAATCTAATGCATACATGAAACAAGCTCTAAGAGGAAGTTTTGCCTCTGTGTGAAAGTGGAGTATGAATGATAAGGGTTGAGTAGGCACAGGGTTATTGCAGCATTTTGTATTGTGTAATTTCACGCTGGATTTTTGTGATACTCCCTTTTTCATGTTAAAATTTAGTCAGAAAGCTTTTGGATCTGTGGATCTGTCACAGCATCCCGAATCCTTTGGCATACGTGATGGCCTTGAGGAGTCTTTCCCTCAGTTTTTCCTTGGAGGAGTATTCTGGGAGCAGCAGTGCATTAAAGCAGGTGTGAGAGGTTGGTAGCCTGAAAGAAAGGATGAAAAGTAAGCGTGGCCGGGCACCAAAAATGGGATGAATGTGACCTGAAACGAGCTTGAGCTTGATCAACAGAATGTTTTGATTCTTTTGACTGATATCAGAGAAGTAACTGGTATAATTTTAGGTGTGTTGGATGATAAAATACAGACATAATGCCCTATTTGAATCTATACTCTTAAAAAAAAAAGAAATGGGCAAAGGTGCTCTAAACATCTATTGTGCCTGAGGATATCTAAATAAAACCAGTACCTGTCTGTGTCGGAGCCATTCCTTGCGATGATCATTTTTAATTTTCCGAGCCCGCCGACTGGTGCTCTGTCCGTGCCGGTGGTAAACTGAAGAAACAACCTCTTCTGCTCCTCCCCAAAAGAGTGAATCGTTTCCCAGAAATCCCTGTGTGCAGGAAATAAAAGGCAACTTTAAACGGCAACGATCTGACTGATAAAATCAGCATCAATTCTGTCACGTGATCTGCTGCTTATTAAAGCCTGTTTTTAGATTATGACATGGCTGTGCATGTGGAGAAAAGATCAATTAGACTTACTTGATGATTTGACTGTCTTTGCTAAAACCTCCGTCGTATTCTGTTGTCTTTTCGAGCGCTTCAAAGTCGAGTTTCTGTGAATTCCCAAGAGATTTCTCTGTTAAGTCATAAAACAACTGGTTACCATGAAGCTACAAAAATCTAAATTAGGGTTTATTTCCTCACCCTGCTTCCACAGATAAGCAGCTCTACTTCCTCGGGTCTGAACAAATATTTCAGTGGGGACTCATTTGTGACCATTAGGAAACCTTTTTTGAAGGCTTTGAATTGTCTCTCCACGCTCCTGTTCAGTATGTAGTCAGTATACAGGTCCACAAACTCCTGTGAATTATAGAAAAGCAACAAACACCTGTTATTTTGTTTTCTCCCATAGCTGCATTAAAGTGAATGTGAACCTTTGACCAACAGAGGAAAGACGACCGACAGAGCAGAGTTGCAGCTATTTCAGACATCGAATTCCTGTTACTGCACTTGTGAAACTACATTTAAATCAAAAGAGGAACAAGAAATTTACGGCAGGCAACAATGTATCTAGACACTATCCCAAAATCATGTTAGACTCTTTAACTTTTTAATTTGGCGAGGAAAGTAAGTAAAGTAGAAATAAATTGATATCAAGCCCCTGTCGAATGTACCGACTTCAAACCAGTGTCTTTACACTACCGTGATACTACCATGATGCTGCAGCTCTTTAACTGAGACAAAAAAATATCAATGAACACAATCATCATCCTTTACACAGAGCACTGTTGGGGTTTTAACACGTTCACCTGTCTATTCTCCTTAGTAACAGGGATCTGGTCTCCCTGCTCCTTTAAGTCATGTAAGACTGGGCTTCCAAACAGGTCCGTGTGTGATATCTGGAAGGTGAGCGACATGTCTTCCTCTACATTGCCCGTATATTCAAGCAACTCTTTCAGACTCTGGTAGAGAACCTGCAAGAGGAAACAAAGAACCATCTGCCGTTAAAGTAACAGTTGGAGATTTGGGGAAATATGCTTTTTGGCTTTCTTGTCAGGAGTTAGTTGAGAATGTTGATACCACCTCTCTCCTATCTGTCCATTAAATATTAAGACAGTTGGCATAACTTATCTTAGCTTAACTTAGCGTATAGACTGGAAACAGCCAATCTGGTCCACCTACTAGGACCTCACTGACACGTTACATGTTGCGATTGCATGCCTCTGCACACCACTCAAGTTGCAGTTTACATCCATGACTGTCCAGACTCGTATAATGTACTGTGGCTGATAGAGAGCTTGGTCACAAGGTGCAACGACAATCACCTGAAGCTCGATATCAGCAGAACCAATGAGCTTGAGGTGGACTACAATGTTTATATGGATTTAAAAAACACGCGGATGCTTCACACACACATCTGTAACCCAGCAGCACACAAGATCTATACAATCAGCTCAGTTTCAAGGTGAAATATGGTCACAATCTCACCTTCTGTTCCTGAGTTATGGTGTTGAATAATGGCCAGAAAAGTGTTTTTGCAGAACATTATGATGTCACAGTGACCTTTGACCTTTTGGATATAAAATGTCATCAATTTATCATTTTTATCCTGTTGGACATTTGTGTGAAATTTTGTCATAATCAGTGTTTTTGAATTATTGAGTAATGGCGAAAAACGTGTTTTGTGATGTCACAGTGACCTTTGACCTCTGAAATCTAATCATATCATTCTTTAGTTGAAGTGGATGTTTGTGCCAAATTTGAAGAAATTCCCTCAAAGTGGGGAATGGGACGTACGTACCGACAGAAACCTGAAAACATAAGGACTCTGGCTAACGCAGAGGCATAAAAACGACAAGTTACAGTTTTATGGGTAGTTACTGTATGTGTTGAAAGTATTGTTGCCTTTGTCAGTGACTTCCGAGAGTCTCTACCAGTTGCCTGGCAACGCCACGTGATGACAAGATCTAAGCTTGCCATTGCCCCCTGCATCCAGTCTTTATGCTAAGCTAATGTCCATGTTTAAGCTTAGGTATCAATGTTCTCATCTATGTCGAACTGCTCCTTTAGTGCTACAGTTAAAGCTAATAAAAGATTTAGCTTTATGCATGCGTTTTTGTTTTTTTTCCAGCAACTCTGAAAACTGTACTATGATGTATAATTTTCTTTGTTTTACCTATGACGTTACAATACACATCCTCAGCTAAAGAATGTGTCTCCAAAACTTATGGAAATACAGAACCAATGTATTTATCTTTCACTGTATATTAACTTTAACAGAAAGTTACTGTACTGGATGTGAGTCTGACAGGTCCAAGAAGGTCCCTTTCTTGCCCATAAGTTTCCTGTAGACAATCATAGGGAAATGTACGTCCAGGATACAGTTGTTATAAATAGCGAGCCCCAGGACGAGCCCGACGAGAGTGTACTGCGCTTCGTTCTCCAGGGAGGATGAGTTAAACCAAAAAAGTTTTGTCTCATCGTCATAGGTGAACATTCCTATTCAGAAAGTCAAACAGAAAGAGAGAAACAGAGAGAAACAAAGTACATATGAAGCTACAGTCTTTAGCTTAGCTTAGCACAAAGACAAAGAAACAGGGAAACAGCTAGCTTAGCTCTGTCCAAAGGTTGAAAAGTACTTCTTAAGCTCATGAATATCTTGTTGGTTTAATCTGTACAAAAACATTTCTCGTAGCCTGACAACACGCTGAGACGTGGAAGTCGCTGCGCATCACCCAAAATTAGTCAGGCCATTTTTACACTTACACTGTTTTTATGAATTCCATAAAAAAGGAGAAAACATGTTAATTAGTGTGGAAAGTGTATTTCCTCAAACGTCCAGCTATTTCATTAATATGATATAAAACAGGAATGCACGGGAAGTCTCACCTATGTCGGGATTGAAAATTTCCTCCAAAACCAGCTGAAAGAACTCCTTTGAAACCCCTCCCTCATCTACACCTTGCTCCCCTTCAAATTCCACAAACAGCTGCTTCTTCAAGTCAGACGGGTTCTCCATGGAGATCATCTCCAGCTGCAACACAGGGACGGGGTCAATGACAAACACAGCATCAAACACAGCAGGACTGAGCCTAAGTCTGACATCAACAGTCACATATCATACTGTAACTCACTCGGACGAGGGCGTCGTCGATGATGTGATCTCTGCGTACTTTGAGCTTGAGATAAGGGTTGGGCTGCTGGCCCTGGACCATGCTGTAGAGGGCTGTGAGGCGCCGCTCGCTGTACATCCTGATCCTGTTGTCATAGTACAGTCCTTGGCTCTTGGTGAAGATACTGAGGATGAAGGGGCAGCTCTGGAAAGAAAACTTGGTTTCGGCGTTGACTTTGAAGAAGGTGAAGTCCTTGTCCATCTCCAGGACTTCGTTCAGAGACTCGTTAATAAAATCCTCAAAGGGGATGAGGGGTTTTATGCTATCTATAGGCCTGACACCCAGTTCTTTCTCCAGAGGATCGACCCGAGGGCCCTTCTTATAGAGCTGCTCTTCACCTAGCAGCTCGTGCAGGGTGAGCTCATCGGACTCGGAGTCATCCTCGTCCGCATCGTTGTGCTCCACGTCCACATCACCACCCTGTATACTTGCGTAGAAAACAACTTTTAAACACTGGGTAGCAGCCACCACAGTCTCATCATCATTTACCAGATTTTCGCCGTCATACTCGTTGCTGACAACTGTAAAAGTGATGAGTTGCTGGAAGGTCTCCATCACTCGGCGGGTGTGTGGGAGACCGTACGTGGACCACAGCTTTGTCAGCCTGGCGAGCGCGGTCACAGGCAGTTTGCTCATCGCTTTGCAAAACTGCGGCAATGCCACTTCCAGGTACTCCGGGCTGTGGAGGTTACTGTTCTCCATCACGATAATGAAGACATTCAGGTAATCTGGGTTTGTTTCATACACGTCAAGGTATTCCAGGTCAAGTTCCATATTTGGAGTAAGGTAAATGAGTGCATTTACAAGAGCTGCCTCCACCTGGTCGATGGCTAGAAGTCTGTCGTAGACTCTCCTCACAGCACAGATGTCCACTGTAACCTCGCAAGGGTCGGACATTTCACGAGGACCCTCGTCTGGTAAGGCTGCTGCAGAAGAAGCACCCATCTTCTCTGTGGTTTGCTCACTTTGCTTGTCCACATCTGTTGCTTTAAAAGCCTCAAGGTTTCCAGGAGCGATGGGTTCATCCTTCCTGAAGCTCTTCATCAGGGCCTCGGCGTTGGAGAAAACCCTGCCGATGATGCGGACGAGAGCAGAGTAGTCCCCTTCCTCCTGGCAGAAACTCAGGATCATACATACAGTGTTCTCTGTGAGGTAACGAACATCTGAACAAAACAGTAAAAGAAAAAAATTAATAACAGTGAACTGATTCCAAGACAGTGTCCATAAGTGTCAGAGTCAGTTTTACAGTACCTGAGAAGTCCTCTTTGTGGGGAAAGGGGTCCGTATCGCTCATCTCACTGTCCAGATAAGAGTTTTCCTTGGCACTGGAGTCTGAATGTGAGGCATCAGGTTTTTTCTTGGAGGGGTGAGGATGGCAGAGTTTGGCGTTAATCTTAAACAGCTCAAGTGCTTTGGCAGCTGCTGTATTGTTATCCAGAGGTTGAAAATCACAGCATGATGCGCAAAACTCATTTGTGCAGTCGCCATTTCCACAGCCTTCTGTTAACTGCTGGAAGTAGCGCTCAATTAGATGTTTTGCAGCCGCTCTGTTCCTGCATAAGATAGTCGTCATAGAGTTTGGGTTAGAAAAAAGAAGCATTAACACATTCTGATTTTCTTTTTATATTCCTTATTTCTTTTGTGTGTGTGTGTGATGTCTGTTCTTATTATTGTTATATTCTTTGGGGCGGCTCAGGAGATAGAGCGGTCGTTCCATCCCCGACCCCTGCAATCTGTGTGTCGAAGTGTCCTTGGGCAAGATACCGAACCCCAAATTGCTCCTGAAGTCATAGCCATCAGTGTGTGACTGTATGTGCGAAAGGTTACCGCTCCTGATGAGCAGGTGGCACCTTACATGGTAGTCAAACTGAATATTGAACGTGCACTTTTACACATGGTCTCGTTTTAAAAGACTAAGACACAGAAAGAACATCAAAGGGTGCTACACTTCCGTTAGAAAAATTAGTTAAACTAATTGCATGTATATTAGTTTTGCTACTAGTGTAAATAGTTGAGTCTAGGTCCAAATAGAGTGGCTTACATTCAGCTGGATTCAGGTATCCTCCTGCAGGCCCAATTTACAGTCACCTGAAAGAAACATTCAGCAATAATGTAAAAATGTATTTATCACCCTGAGAATATAATAAAATAATAATTTAAAAAAAAAAGATTCACATCTGATGTCATACTATATCAGGCTACGTTCGATCTGATCTAATTCATATTTACTCTATTGTTCTGAAGGGGCGTTCAAGTCAGCATGCGTAAAAGCCACCTCAGCTGTGCGTAAAAGAGATTACCAGTCAACTGAGTCAGAGCGCATTCTGCATACAGTTTTCTCTCTCTGTCTCCTGCACGTCTGCGAGCACTGACATTCACTTTACTGCCAGTATGAACATGTGGTCACATATTTAACTGTATGCTCCTTTGGCCCAGCCGCCTAGAAAGCTCCATGTAATTGGTTTTGATTTATGACGGGCAGTCCGATATTTGATTTCATGCACATCAGGTCACAACATCTTCTGATCTAATATATAGTTATTTTTAGGCTATTCATTGCAATTCGGGGCGCAGTGACACAAGAAGCCCTTCATTCAGTGACTGGAATAACTGGAGCGGGAGTTACATTTCATTTTACACAAAATGAAATGCAACATTAACCCCCTTTTAGAATAATGAAGTTACCTGCTGCTGTGCCACGTGCGTAAAAATGCCCATTGTGGAGACGCGCGTGTCGTTCCTGCTGCCGTTTGATGGCTGCAGGTTTAATAATAACTAACAATAAACGGATAATTCAGCAAAGTGAATAAAGGTATTTTTGTCTCTGCGTGTGCGCAACTAAATCCACGCAAATTGTTGTTTATATGCTTCCTGTGATGTTTAACGACCAATCTCGGCGGTGGAATATGTAAGTGAATCCTCGTGTTCAGGCGTTGTTCTGTGTGTGGAGGCAGCAGTTAAACTGTGGTTACAGCTACTGAATGTTTATTATTAAATAATGACTTTGTGGTTTTGTTTGCGCGGCGAGAGACAGCTCGAAAGCGGCTGTGTCACGCCAAAAACAACAATAATATTAATCAGATGAGGTTTTCCCCCCCTCTATTACACATATAAGACAAAAAATAAAGCATGGAAATGTCCATCAATGTATTAAACCTGATTAAAGTACACGCAGCTTTAGTTTTCACATTTCACCACTAGCATGATATTGCAAAAAAAAAAAAAAAAGTTGGCAGCTGACCGTGGCGAGCTGTCACACAGCACTGTTTTCATTGGAGCAAGAGCAGCCCTAGCTAGCTAATCATCACATCAATACACAAGCAAATGGATCGAACACAACATGGAACAACGTTAGATTCGATGTCTCGGCCGTCGTGTACTAACCTGTGATTTATTTGACAGATACAGCCTCGTCTGTCTGTCAGTGACAGTGCAAAAAAAAGAAAAAGAAAAAGAAAGCCCTCTCTGTCAGTCTGAGAGCTGCTGTTTCAGCGACGTTCAGTCCGCGTCGCTTCGTTTCAAACAGTTTATTCAACGACCCGCGGGATTAATAACGTTAGGAAGTCGAGCAGTTTGTTTGTTTTTGTAAGTCAGAGCAAAATATCCTCCACTACCATCTTGTAAACAAGAGCGCGATATATCCCGGCATGCAGCGCGAGGCTGTCAAACATCACGACCCCCCCCCCCCCCCACACACCGCCACGACCCGCGGAAATACACACTAATAAACATAATTATTCTAAAAACAAATTTATATTGCAGAGTTTACCTCCAAAATAATGTCTCTGGCGTGTTTAATTTGATTCGCTGTGATTGAACCCGGAAGTTCGTCCAGTTTCATGACACGTGCTCTTTGGCTGAACAGCATCGTTGTGTTTGAGTGGCGTTCATCCATTCATCTGTCAAATCGCAGCACAATTCATCATTTTCAAAGTTCCAATAATAATCTTATAAAAGAAACATATAGTGCATTCTAATTTAGAGAAAATCCTCATATAAGATAAAAACATAAAAACAAAGATGCAGATTTTGATATAAGTGCCACAATGTAAAAAAGTAGGCTACAATATTACATTATAATATTGTAACATATTACATTATATTATCATGAATCATATTATTTGATTGATTCGTTACTGTATGTGATAGCGGCATGTTTTATTCTCTTAATCAAGATGGAGCTAATTCCACTTAATATACAGTTTGGTGGTTTAATCTATAACACTGCATCATATTTCATGAGATTAAAAACATTTCATGTGTGTAAAATCTGCTAAATCACTGGTAGCTTCCGAATCAATGTGTAGTGGAGTATGAAATAAATATTTCATTATGAGATAAAGTAGTCGTACCATTTAAAGATGGATAAAATGGAAATACTCAAGTAAACTAGGCCTACATATAGATCAAAATAAAGTAAATCCAAAAGGTATCAGTCCATTGATTGGTCCCTGCCTCTGACTGCTGTATGCTGAACAGAAATAATCAGAAGAGTTGTTGATTCATAAATTTGTAATATACATTCAGTATCATAACTGACCTAAACTATACATAAAGATACACACATATGTAGAAGAAGTCAAACATGTTTGAAAACCATCATGGTTGCTTCAGTAGCGGTGTTGATGGAGGCCAAGATACAGCACAATCTCTACATCATATTCATAAACCATAAATCACATCTGCCATATATAGCAGGTAGTCAAAGCCCTGCCGTCTCATTCTGCAACAGGACCCAGTAAATTATGCATCATCTAATCTATGAGCATGAGGAGACGTTTGTTATTCTGTCAGCATCCAAGCCTTATATAGAGTTTTACACTTAGTGTGACATTTGAATCGTACACAGCATCTCTCAGCCCTTTGTGTCACACTGAACACTTTGACGTGTCCCTCAAGTAAAAGTGAAGTAAATACAACGATAGTCATGGTTATAAGGAGAAATGGGAATATGTTCATTTTTCCTATAATAACCAAGTGCATTCATATGTTATCAAGAAAGCTATCAGGCTTCTCCTCATATTCGTTATGTGCTAAAATGACCTCTTTGATTGTGTGAGTGACATTCTGAATAAATATGTCATGTTAACTTTTTATTAATTACCAAACTTTTGTGTTTGTGTTCATGTCTGCAGTAACTCTCATGAGCACTGGGAGTCACTGTAAGCACACAGAGCATCAGACATGCAGCTCATGGACACATCTCTCAATTTCTTTCTTTCTGTCTTTTTATATTTTACATTATTTATTATTATTAATGCTGTAGATAACAAAACAGATACACATTGTGTAGTTCAATGTAGTCCAATAACTCGCTAGAAAAAAACACAAAGATCAGAGAAAAGATTTAAAACCTTGCTCCACCAGCTGTGACATTTAAATAAATAACATAATATAATATGTAATAACATAATACTTTGAAAGACACTGCCCAATGAGTAATTAGTGCATTTTGATAATAATACTTTAGTACAATGTACAAGCCTGTGCACATACAAACCTTGAGGTAGACGGTAATTATGGCACCTAAGGTGCATCCAGGCTAGAGACATCCAATGGTAGAGCTTAAAATTCCAATCTAATCAGAAAAAAAAACTTCATCAGAAGATAACTCAAAAACCTGCTTAGTTTGGATTCACACAATAAGCGAAACAAAGTGACTGATCGAGACTAGAAACTCCTGTGTTCTGCAAGGTAAAATGACTGTTTTTGTCAGAAAAGTCTGGTGGATTTGCAGAGAGTGATCTGAGCAAGCTAAAGCGGTGAAACTATTCTAAACGTATTGTTCAGTTAAAGTGATATTGATGTTTTTAGGTGGGTATGCTTTGCTGCTGTCTCCGTCCACAGCAGTACATTGCTTAGCTTCCCACACCGGTGCTGACCACCATGATAAATACCTCATACAACCCCATTTTTAAAAAAAAAGAAAAAAGAAAAGCCTGAACTATCCCTTTAAGAGACGTCCATACTAATGCACTTATTCACTCAATCACAGCAGCAGCTCCATTAATCTACAGCCTGAGCTTTACACTCCAGCACACACAGGCACTCGCTTCATCATTTCCAAGCAACCTTTGTGCTCAGCTCGTGTTATGTTTAATGTTTCAAATGGAGGAAATTAGAGGTTTAGCAGCCACCTAGTCAGGTTGAAGCTCTAATGCTGAACATTAGCCGATACTGGTGGTCATTGCTTTCCACGCAATAATCTATGGTTATATCATTTCCCTCCCAGTCATTTGATATGGATTAAGAGTGCCTAAAATTGACATCATCATGGCATGTCTCTTTTCCTGGAACACATCAATTAACCTAAATTGTACTGTTGGCAGTTTAGGAATGTAACTGCAGGGTGGTACAGAGTTCAGGAGAGGACACTGAAGGTTGCATGTAGGACGCGTCTGTAGTGTGGAGTGTGGGATTATTTTATCACGGTTCTTAAGTGATTCCTGGAAATGTGCCATAGCCTACCGCGCACAGAGACAGGGGTCACTCAAGCAATCAAGACAGCTGATGTCTTCTGTGATCAGGATACATGAGCACCTCTGATCAGCCCTCTCACCTCTGGCTCATAATCCCAGCTCATAAACTCAGGGGATTTTCAGCACTTCAGCAGAATATGAATGCTGCCACCAAGCAGGCAAACAGCCTGCTGAAATATTTATGAGGCAAAAACAAGGAATTTGCTCATTTCTTGGTATGGGCTATGCCTCACACTGTTTTCACAGCATGAAGGTCCTCTGTTTGAGATGCTCCTGCTCGTTTTCTACTTTGAGTTGTTTTGTTTATGTTGTGATGGTTCCAGCGACAGTTTTGACGGTCAATGGTTCCAGACCAAGCCCCCAGGAAGAGTGCCAGGCTGTGAAGCCGATTTGACATAGTGGCCAAACAGTGGAATTACGTCACGTGATGCACAGGGGCCCAAAAAGACTTTTTTTTCTATAAGCTTACATTGTGAAAGGAGCGACTGTAAAACGGTGGATACATTCTTTTTTGGCGTCACAACCCCCGCGAAATGACTCGTTTTGATATCAGAATTTGATCCATTGGGTCTGATTACAATTGTAAAAATGTAGAAGAGCCACACGATGAAATTATTTAAATTCCTATTCAAGTTAGCGGAGCGCTAAACCAGAAGTTAGCCGCTCGACCGGCAGAAGTCATAGTGCGCCTGCTCTATGGTATATCTATCTATATCTATGGTGCAGACTGAAATGTCTCAACAACTATGGATTGCCCATAAATTTTGTGCAGACATTTATGGTCCTCAGAGGATGCATCCTATTGACTTTGGTGATCCCCTGACTTTTACTCTATAGCGCCACCATGAGGTTGAAACTTTTAGAATTTGGTGAAATATCTCAGCTGGATGGATTATAGTTACATTTTGTAGAGATATCCATGGTCCTAAGATGATGCATCCTATGGAGTCTTCGACGATTAACTGACTTTTCTAAGATATCTCAACATCTAAAAGATGGTTATTTTGTATTCCTACTTGATGGTGCAGGATGGAGCCTTACAATGCCTCCACCAACTTGAACACTGATGGCCCTGGCTCGCAAAAAGCCTTCATTTGTTCTGGAATCAAAAGTGATGTGGAGCATATCGTCACTGGTGTAAATGAACAAGTTCTCAGGTCTTCTCAGCAAAACGGCACCCAAAAGAGTGGAGAGGAGAGGCTGCAAGGCTTTTTAAAACATGAACAGTTCCCATAATCCCGCTCAGTGGTGGCTTCATTGGACCAGATTATATACGAGGCATTTTAGGCAAATTGAAAACGCCCTGATTTAAGCTTGTTAAAAGAGTGGGTCATGAAGTGGGTCAAGGCGACTTTAACGACCACAATCAATGAAGCTTCTCTATGACAAAATGCAAATCAAACTCCATTAGCTTCAGCAGACTTAGTCTCATGTCTGTCTGTAGACTGCAGGTAATCAAAAAAAGTCATTAAAGAAAATGAAAGAAGACTAGAGGAGACTGTGAGGAATCCTTCATTTGCAGAGATGAGCCAGAGAGGAGAGGGTTTAATTACATTATCAATCTTTTACATGAATTTACATAACACCGTAAGTGACTCCTGTGACAAATATCCTTGCTTATATAATGCCACTGAGAACAGATAAATAACAAAAACACGTTGTTGTGCAGAGATTGAAGCTTTGCACAATGGCACAAAAGCTCCACACACTTACACATGCAGAAAAACAAACAGCTGATCAATCCGGCTGGTTTACACTCGGGCTTTGAAAGAGATGGAGAGAGCAGCACTGCGAGGGTAGAGGAGTCATCATTATCTCCGTGTTCGGATGAGGAACCAGCTCTTGCAAAGTGCAGCGGCGGTCAGTTTGGTTCTGTTGCAGCATCAGCAGAGCCTTGTCCGTCCCTTTTCCCTCATTGTGCCTTAAAAGAAACATTAATAACGTTCCCCTCTGTGGAGAGCCATCGCAGATGTTATGCACACCAGGCAGAGACAAACCGCTGCAACACCAGGACAAAGATCATCCATCTTCTGAAGGGCTCTTATATCACACCTTTGCACAGATGTGTGAGCGGATTAGAACAGAGACCTGAGAGCTGAATTCATGCAGATATGCAGTATATCATTGAGACATAAGACCACTTGCTCCTTCAGAAACTGGAGCCAGAGCTTCTTTGAAAAGCTACTCAGCCACGTGAAGGGTCAAGCAATGTCTTGAAAACATGACTCCTATTTACGCATCTGTTGGATGCTAAAATGTAGCATAAACACACAAAAGTCGTAAAGACACCAAACTTTTACAGTGATTCTGGAGAAAGATGGTTCGTTGTTGTTCCTGATAGTTCAGCTCAGTGCATCCTGGGGTTTTGCAGCTACAGCCTCCATATCTTGGTCTGATATAACCAGTAGCTTATGTTAGCTAATGGTTGCTAACTTCCAAAAGATGCAGTGTGACACATTAAAGCAACAGTATATAACTTTCTGCAGATAGTTGATCCTTGAGTCTCACCCACAGGTCGTCAAATACTGAGTAATACTACTAATTGGGGTCAGACCTGACCCACCAACCCAAAGCGTCCGTATTTGACGGCCTGTGGATTGTCAAATTGTTCAAAGTCTAAATATTGAGGACTGGGACATTTTATGAAGCAAAGATCATTTTTTTTGGAACAAACAGGTAGGAAAGGATAAATACTTTATTATTATCATTTTTATTTTGTTCACAAGTTAGCCACGGTGCAAGGAATTTTCCAATTACTCGAAGGACAAAGGAACTGGAAAGAAAAACCTTTGCTGCTGTTGTGGGCTGAAGCTCTTCAGTGTTTCCAGCTTGCTTCAACCCATTTCTTCGAGACACCAGACCAAGACCTTTGTGTCATCTTGGTTCTATTAGATATGTAGATCAGTACCTTGAATGACACTGAACTCATTTGACAGCAGATAATTTCCCCCTATGAGTGTTTCATCTACAACGTAAAAGCACAAAACTTACGGTAGGCCTACTTTGTAACCAAAATACAAATGAAAAAGCAAAAAGCTCAGATATGTTCAAGGCCATGTGCAGTGAGAGTGAACGTTCCTGTGAGGAATTTGTGACAGTGGGTATGTTGGAATTCAGCAGTGAATAAGCTCGAGATTCATTCTGGCACATAGAGTGCGACAAGAACAGACAGAACCTATAAAACAAAGTGGACAGGAGTCAGAAGGTCAACAATATGCCAGAAAAAGGCACCGTGCAAAAAAAAAAGAGGAAAAAACAGACAGGAGGAAAGAAACCATACAGCATGTAGCCTCATAAAGATCATCTACACCAACACAAAACGCTCCTCATTGAACAAAGATGCACCGTCAGCTTTACACTAATACAGATTCAGCGTTGTAAGCAAACTTTTAGATTTGTAATTTCTTATCCAGTGTTAAGGCACATACTGCTTAAAATACTGAAACATAAATGATCTTTGGTAAATGATACACTTTACAAAAAGAGGAACTGCAATAAAACAAGAGATACAACAATCATAGAATATTAAAGGTGCTGCTATAATGCTTAACAACTGAGCAAACTGAAGCATCTTCCCAATTGTCTTTACTTTTACTGTTAATTTGTGCAGAATGACAAGTACATATCATGATTCCTGAAGAAATGGAAGTCATTTTCATACTCTATCGGGGCACGGATCATGCCACCAGCACCAACAAAACTCAATAGCAATTTTAAAATAATGCTTTCAAAGTGCAAATTTAAATCTTAAAGCTGCATCTTTTACATTTGGGACAGACCTCCTTTCACCACGGAGCTTTTGGTTTACAGCATCGGCAGAACTAATTAGATCGGGTTGAGATAAACTCAGAACACCGAATAAACTGTTTTTCTAAAAAAATGGACCTTCAAGTAAACTCATGAAACGTGATGGTGGCTTGTCGTCAGCCTACTGTGCAGTGCTTAGAGGAATAAACATTGTAGGAAAATACACTTATGTGATTTCTTGAGATGAAATTTAGATAAGAAGGCCGACGCCACTCTCACATCTGTACGCTAAATGTGAAGCTACAGCCAGAAGACGGTTAGCTTAGCTTAGCATACAGACTAGAAGCAGAGGGAAAACGGCTAGCCTGGCTCTGTCTCATAACATCTGGCCATTAACACTTGTACAGCTCAATAATTAATAAAGCTACATCCCTATTTTTATTCCACATAAAAATATGTATGTAAAAATGAAACTTTTTGTGGTTTTACATTGGTTATATGCGGGACTATTTCTTGGTTGGGAGCAGTGACTTTGTGCAGTTTTCACTGGTTGACTGTGATGACAAGACTCCGGTTTATGTATGGATTAAACAAACGAGATGTACAGTAACAATTAATAATGAGCTTTAGAGGTGTTTGAAAGTGTATTTCTTTTACATTTGGACAGAGCCAGGTAACCGCAGCACCACCTTATGCTAAGGTACACATGCTAGGCTGCTTCATATCTAACAGACAGACATGTGAGTGGTATCAATCTTCTGATGTAACTCTTGATAAGAGACCAAATAAACATATTTTCCGAAATGTCAAAGTAAAGTAATGTGAAACTGGCGGGCACTTTTAACACACACACACGCACGCACGCATGCACGCACGCACGCATGCACACAGAGCATCATTTCTGGTCGAGTCTTGCTGTGTAAAGACTGATATTAGAAATTCTTGGTGATCATCCATAAACATAAAGTCTCTCATAATTATTTAGTGGAATGTACTGTACGACAGAACAGCTCTAAAAACACTTTTCAGCCATTAAAATGTAGCAAAATTTTAGGATTTTTTGCAAAATCCAGCAACAAGACTGAAACGTGCACTGAGCCAATGCCACTATTTGCTGATTTAAAGATGAAACTCTTTGAGAATCTGCACTGAAACATGTTTCTGTGGTTACTAAAAACATATAAAACTTCTTCTGAGGAATGTCAACACTGATTCAAGGCCACCGTGGCATCTGATCCAGGTCTTAATGCGTTTACAGGCGAAGCTGAAAGAATGAACTGAATCGTTTCCCAGAGAGAAAACAAATACCCAAATAAGCCAGCAGTGGAATGTCTCTACTCCGCTCTTTCTTACATCCAAACCTGATCAGCTACTGAGATGCATTTTGCGATAAAAAACTTCCCAAGATTACAAAAATGAACCGAAGATATTCCAGTTCTTCCATCTGATAAACCTCAAAAATATCTTCAGCTTTAAACATCTAAAATATATAAAGTACCTATTTGTATCTTATATAAAAGAATCTCCTTGAAAAATACATTAAAATTAGATTTTTAAAAAAACTATTGTGCAAATTGGAGTTTTTAGCGACTTAAGACTGTAAGACATCACAAGGTGGTGTGCAGCAACTGTTCTGCCACCTGCTCAGTCCTCTGTGCCGGATGAACAGCGTGGGCAGACTTGAGTCTTTCCTCGGAGTTCCTCATGTATTTGACAACCTGGGAGTCTCCGTCAGGGGGCAGCTTCAGCTGAACACTGTCTGTCTGTGTGAGCAGAGGCGTGGAGGTGATCCAGCTGGACAGACTCAGATTTGACGCCTCTAAAGTCTTATCGAGACACTCTGAGACTTTGGTGGAAGGAGACTGAGGCTCCCCCGAGAGCTGAGGAGCATCTTTGGTGTAAGGAAGAGTGTCTACGTCTGTAGGAACTAATGTGCAGAAATCTGAGAGGCCCTTCTCGCTGTCTGTGAGCCCCAGCGGGCTCTGTTCATCCGTCTGTAAAACAGGCCTCTGTGATGTCTTGGAGTTGGGGAAGCTGATCTGGTCTTTGTTATTGCAAACTTTAGGGGAGGGTTTAGTGAGGGACAGGAAGGGAGGCTTGGGGTTGAGCGGTGACCCCACCTTGACCTTTCTGACGCTGAGGATGTTCCTGCGGGTTTCGGCAGGGATTTTATCCAACTGTCTTCCAGCTTGGACTGGGCTGGGAAACAGCGTGCTTTGACACGCCCTGTAGAAATATCTGGGAAGTAAAACAGAGCCAGACATCAGAACACACTTAAACACTGTTCCGAAGATGAACGCCAGGCTCTTGGGATAAACATCAAAGGCATGTGGTACAGATAGAATTCGTGGCCTGGGTTGTAAATATCTGACAAACAGGCTTGTGTCTTGAGTCAAACAAAAGCCAAGCACAGTTTACCTGGGCAGCAACGCAGCTACAGGTGTGATGACACAGAGCAGGTAGAAGAGGGGGTCCTGCAGAAGCCTCTGCATGGTCCAGTAGGGGTTAGAGGGAGAGTAGCAGGTGGGACAGGAGGCGTTGTAACACAGAGCCACTGTGAAGAATAAGGCTATACTGAAGGCAATAGACAGCCAGTTCATCCAGGTCTACAGGGGAGGAGACAAGGAAAAGTATGACAGCATTATTATTATTATATCATAAAATAGAAGATTAAGTGGACATTCTGATGAGCATCGTGCTCACAAAAGATACACCTACAACAATACTATTTCATAATTAACCACGTCTCACTGTCTGTAACACTTAAACAATGCAAAGACATTTTATGATTTTTATTGTCTTCAACACTGCTGATAAACTGTGTACCATGCAGTCACATTAGCTTTTCTGATGTGTGTTCTGATATCATGCTAAGAATGTTAAAATGAACACCAACACTGGAAGCCAGAATTATATTATTTCTAAATAATCTGTTTCTAGTGACAGCTGGGACAGGATAAGCGGTGATAGATAATGGATGGATGGATGTTTCTAGTGACAGAGACACTGAAACAATGCACTCAACCAGTGATGGAATCTGAGGATGAGGCAAAATCACTACGAAGGCCCAACAGTTTGTAAACAAACCCCCATTCCGCCATACAATTTACTTAAACAACACTTATTTTGAAATGAAAATTAGTGAGTGCAGCCAAATGTCATGAATAATCACTCAATGCTAAAAAAAAAAAGTTTACACAGAACTTTGATAACTACTTACAGTTCAACAGATAACATTGAAAAAGGCATTAAATGTTTCTTTGGCCACTTGGGGGCAGCAGAACAAGCTGCAAACATCATTGCTTTATAAAGTTGATATGGCAAACAGCTACATATTTACACATCTAGCAACATTAGCATTAATTTGGAGTTCATTAGTTTATAGCCACCTAACAAATCCAGTATTCATTCTTTTAGTTCTGCTTTGGTCTCCACCAACTCCTAAGGGAAATGCCTGGCTCTTTAGCTGCTAAATGCTCTATTTTTCAGTGTTCACCAGCCAGTTCCTAACTTTGTTTGTCTGCAGTTTGGTAGCGTACAGTGGATTCATCAGAGCTGCCTGGTGCGTCTGAGAATGAAGACGTTAAAGTTGTCGGCCAGAAAACCAAAACAATGAGCCGAAAGACATTAAAAAGCTTTGCAGAGCTGAGCTGATCGATAGAGCTCGGCGATAATTCTTTATGGGATCTTCACTACAAGTGAAAACATCGTATTACACACAGTCACTTGATTGATTGTTAAAATAAAATATTGAGTGGTGCAGCTTTAATATTTGCCTTTAATACTCCACAAATACATGACCAAACTCAGGGTTGCACACTATATTTTAGCAATGCTGCTGTATCCCTAAATCTGATGGCCAATACTAACATTACCATTATAAACCCAATCAATTAACAGTATTAATATGTGAAGTCTGTGCCCCAAAATATTTTATATGGGGATGTGTTTTTGTGCTATTTAATGACTTTAGGCAGGAGGAGAAATTGCACTCTGGTCATCCAGAGGCCTTCATGAGTTGACTGGCTAATAGACATCTGACAGCTCCATACAATGGTTCACTGGAGTACTGTGGTGCTGACACACGCAGAAGCACATAATTAATTACTGCCTCACAGCTTCTGTACTGAGGAAGAAAATGAGCGCCGCCTGCTGTCACTTCAAATACCTTTAATTGACTTTCACAGCTGTTTACCACTCATGTATGCATTTATGATCCCGAGCAGCCCGAGAATGAAGTACCTGCCAGGGGAGCATTTGGAAATGTTTACTTTCGGTCCGCGCCGCTCACTATGAATAAAACTACTCTGCACAAGAGGGGCATCATGTCCATGAAGGTAGTTAGTGAAAAGGACATTTTTCATGTACAAAACTTGTCAGGCTAAATTTTACAGCCTCAGCATAATGGAAAAGATTCTGATTCAATGCGGGGTCATAAATTTAGATGATGGCTCGTGACCAAGGCTGCCGAGCCGTTTACGAGAACCAGACATGGATACCTGCAAATGAAACCAAGGCAGAGGGGGTGTGTGTTTTGGAGCTCTGTGGCGGTGAGTTCTGATGTGGTAGAGCCAGTTTGCAGAGGGCCTAGACAGAGGGCAGACACGCTGTGAAGCTGATATATAGGCTCTGATGACGCAGAGAGCTGCTGGCTCAATCTAATCAGCTGGAGTTAAACATCCACGCGCCTGTCAGCCTTCAAACCTGCACTCTCACAGAGCCGACATGCTGATGTGAGTGAGAAAAAGCAGCACTGAGAGAGAGAGGAGGCAGTGAAGAAATCTTACCATCAATGAGTTTAAAGTTAGGTTCCTTACCCAGGTTTTGGTCTCAATGCCCAAGTGCACCAGAATGGTGAATAAAGCGAGGGTGGTGATGGGAGTTCCCCATGTAAACAGATCCACGTCAGAGTCAGCGTAGGCCTGGGGGGCGGGGGAGAAGAAGGGATGAGCACGTAAGAGCAACAAGTAGTTACTAAGTCAAGACGAGCTGATGGAACTTAAAACTAGACTCACAAAGTAAGGAACGAAAAAGCAGACCAGACTTTGGTAGAAGGCATCAATCATGTTCATCCAGAACATATATGGCTTATATTCCTGCAAGATAAAAGCAGAGATTTACAACCGAGAGAGAGATCAATTAGACAGATTCATACAAGTACTGATTAATAAGATATCTGAGGTAAAGTCAGACTGCTATGCTACAGGTTTGTTACAGGAGTCTAGGTTGTACCTAGAAGCACATGGGAGAAGTTAGCCTTGAAGGCTTTCTGTCAGAGGGCTTTCTATCAAAAAAAGCCAATGGAACTTTCTGTCAGAAAGCATGTATTTTAGAGTCCCAAAGCCCAAGAATCCAGCATGGTGCTGTGAATGAGTGGGTCATAACCCAGGAGACGGGGGTTTGAGTCTCTTGATTGGCTGTTCGCTCTGTGAAAAATTGATCACGAAAAGTGGTTCCATTTCCTGCTTATTTGAAAGGTATTTGACAAATTGTTATGAAACACATTTGGAAAGGAAATTCGAATTGCTCTCTTTATTCTCAGTTATTAAACATTTGGCGCTGGTGTTAGCATGCTAACATTTGCTAATAAGCACTGAACTCAAAGCACACTGAGGCTGATGGGAATGTCATTGTTTTTGCAGGTATTTGGTCGTAAAACAAAATGCTGGACAAATTAAAATCTTGACCTTGTGATGCTGCTGTGTGAAAGGTTGAGAGATCATTATTATTATACACCAATTCCCTGACAGTAACTACAATAGCTGTCGAGACATCTGACTCAGAACTACAAATGTGAACCTCATGGTGGAGCTAGAGGAAAAGTCATGGGATCATCAGCAGGTCTTACTCTCTGGAGACCATGAATATCTCTACAAACTTTCATGACAATCCATCAAACAGTTGAGATATTTCAGTCTGGATTGAAGTGGAGGACTGACTGTTAGATAATCTTATGTCAAATTCCAGAAGTTTGTTGTTTTCTATGAACCTCATTTACTTGAAACCCCCCATGAATTCCACAAATATAGTTTGACCAATAAACACTGCATTTCCTCTGGAGCTTTCAGCCACATCTTACAGCCTTCATCAACTCACAATCATCTCCGAGACAACTGAGCAAAATCTATCTACAGTTGAAGGCCAGGAGATGTGGCTGAAAGCGCCACAGGACACATAGCAAGTTGAGTTTTTTTTTAATTTTTATTCAAATGAAAACAAAACCTAAACATAAAAACACTGTCAACTACTTTTGGACACATTTGCTTTAAAGAAGTCGATGATAATAATGATAACCAATTTAAAAATACATTAGGCTTTTTGTAATGCAATGAATGTATGGACAAACACACAAGTAGACCGGACCTCGGAGTTCTGGCCGTTCACATAGAGCTGAGGTAGTTGTTGGAGAGTCTCTGCCGACACGTCTTTGTCCAGTGTGCCAGTGATGAGTTGTGGGAAAGCGGAGAACATCAGGTTGAAGAAGATTAGATACCACTGGTCAATCATGGCTGAACCTGAGAATCCACAGTAGAACTGATACCAGAAGATGAGCGCTACAAACATCTGTGGGAACAAAAGATAACGGGGATAAGTTCACAGGAGGTGCAGGACAGAACAACACGAACACACCGCTTCAGGGAAATCACTGATAATCGACCGATAGGAATCACATGTTTGCTGACTGTAATGATGTTAGCTGTGTGAAGTTTAGCATTTGTGTCTGCACAGACGGGTGAAAGCACTTACAGCATTCTTGTAAAAGAAATAGAGAATCATGTTGGCCAGTCGGGAGTAGCACCAGTGTCCGTGGACCAGCAGGAGCTTCTGGAGATACCGGAAACGTGGGAGAGCAAAGTCACTCGCCATCACCGCCTGCAAAACACCAGAAGGGCCCAACATTCAGTGTCCTCCCTCCTTCACACCTTCAACGCACACACATGACTTGTGCAGTTATTTGGAAATAGCTGGCCCTGCTACACCCGCCTGCCTCTTTTTAATGACTCTTTAGTGGGTATCATCTTTCCAAAGCAATAAGCCTTAAACGAGTTGTCCACCTTCTGGGATTCATCACTAGCGCAGCAGGAAGCTGTCAGTCTCATCCATCAACATTCAACACAAAACCCTCCCTGTAGTCAAGCCAGGCTTATGACGGACATTTTTAACGGCGCTGCTAACCCTTTATGACACATCTCGACTGTCAACATTACTTGTCAACAAGAAACATTAACAGCGGATGCCTCGTTGTGCAGCAATTTAGTTTCTGCTGCGCTCTAATAACGGGCTCCTAACGACTACATGGGGAGTGTGCTCCTGATAGGAGAAAGGTGTGTTCATCATAATGCAGTGTGTGCTGGCCTGAGCGCAAAAATGTGTGTGTCAGCGCACCGTGGAATCCAAAGGAGTGACCGCTGTCTCATTAAGAGCAAATTTGATTAACGATGATTAATCTAACGGCCCAGTTAAGCACAGGATACTGAGACTTTAACAGATGTGCTACACAGCAGCGCGCCTCCACAGCCTCTCCTGGAAGTTAATTGGGAATCTCCATCATTGCTATGCAAGATAACCTTCCTGGAGAAGGGTGCTTGAGTCAACTGAGTTTCTTTAACCATGCTTCTTTAACTACAGTACCTTGGCTGTGGTAGGTGTTGGCCCTGACCTCAGAGCAGGAAGAGAAGCTGGAGACGAGACTACATCACCCATACAATGTACAGCTTCACTGCAGGACACGGGACAAGCTTCCTGACTCAGCAGCACGCAGGCGATCCTATTTAGAGGATGTGTAAGGATGTGGGCTAAAAACGTGCACTTAAGAGTAATGAAAAACCATTTACTATTCTAAAGAATGTCAGTGTCTTCCCTTATCTTCTATCCCAAAGCTCCTCTTACTCCTCTCAACGCCTTTGTTTTTTTATTTAAACAACCCCCTTCAAGTCACCCCGCAGCTTCATCCATCTCTCTCTTCATCCGTCCCCGCCCATTCCCAAACGGTCCCGCCCACATTTCTCCTTACCTGCATGCCCTCCTGTCCCGAGATGCCCACGCCCACGTCCGCTACCTGGATCATGCTGACATCATTAGCCCCATCGCCTGAGATTAATGTAATGGGAGAGAGAGAGAGAAAATAGTCCCACGGATTAGGAAACTGAGCCCTGTAGTCTGGAAGCAGAAAGAATTTTATTGAGCGTGGTGATGGCAAGACTGAGCTTTATTGTTATGTATATATGAGAGCCGTCTTCAGCTATTATATTAACTATATGTGTGCGTGTGTATATTATTCACTGCTTATCTCCATGTGCCCTTCACTGGTTCAACTGTCCCTCTGGGTAGGCAGAGCCAGGCCTGCTGTGGCGGCTGATGAACAGCATTTCTCTTTTTTGCTCCACTTTGAGGGCTGCAGACATTTTTTTTGTCACCACAGGTGGTGGAGTGGGAGATGAAGTGTTGGTGGGCAGAGAGGGTTTTGTTGTCACAATAGTAAACACGAATGAAGCGACAGCGTCAGCTGAATATGAGAGGTAGGTGGTGATGAGTGTTCCGACAGAGGTTTGTGTTAACTGGCAAATATTGTTCCATTATTACATTACATTTATGTATTTATATAGAGCTACAGTACAATATGCACACTCATACTTAACCAATAGGTTAATAATAAACTTTAAAGGTCTAATACCACACAGTAATACTTGAAAATATGGACTAAATTCTTCACTGATGTGTAGGTCAATATTAAGTTAAGACCCTGTGTGTTTTTACTTTTCACAGAGTTGTGAAAGTCTTTCATCTTCAGAATCACAATGCTGCTGAGGTGACACTGAAGTAACCAGCTAATGTTAGCTGTTAGCTGCAGCAAACTCTTTGTATGCACTTACAGAGTAAGAAACACAAGCTAATTAGCCGATTTAGCTAGCTAAATAAGAGACGAGGTTAGTTATTGTGGCTGCGTTTATTTATAGCAGTTCGATTCAGAGTTACTTTTTTACACTGTTGTTGCTCAAGCTAACAATAGCTAACATGCTAAAGTTGGTTGCTCAGCTGGCTGGAAAGGACACGAGTGTAAGAAAGGACATTAAGAACAAAAAGTGTGATTGGGAAAATCACAAGAGACTTTTAAGTATGATAATAATGGTAATTAATATTTCATTATAGTAAGGTTTTTTCTTATTACAATTACTTGAGTTATACCAATTTATTAAATAATTAAAAAATGTATTGGTTTATGTTCTTCATAAAGTATGATCAGTTTATTATATAGGTTCCATATGGTTCTGCACCTAACGGTTAAACTAATTGACTGGTGTATAAATGTTAGAAAATAGTGAAAATTGCCCATCACAATTTCCCAGAGCTCAAAGATAATTCATTTACACCGATATAAAAAGAGAAAACTTAATTACTTAATAAATGACATCAACAGTGAATCGTTATCATTATTGTTTTCTGTTAATCAACTAATCAATATATAGACTAATTATTTCATCACAATTGATGTGCATTAACCTCATTACTTGATTCTAACTATTCAACAGACTACAAGGAAAGTCTTTATCATATTCACATGTATTGCTTATATTTCTCTTTTTGAATTGCTCCAACAGAAAAGAAATGAGACATTGAAATGTTGTGTGTATCAGAATATAATTTACATATAGACTACAGTAGAGGTGGAGGCTCCATTCTTGTTTGTGATAACAGCAGATGAGGTCTGAAAATGTGGTGAAGCGCTAATATCTGTCAGCACTCTAATCTTGTAATCATCTGCTCCCCCCACAGAGAAATAAAAGAGTGTGAAGAGCCGCAGTGTTTCCTCCACATTACTGCTAACATAGCAATGACAGAAAAGCGCTTGGCTGGCTAAAATGGGACCCTCCTGAGACCAGCAGGAACAAATAAATGCTAAACAAGGAAAAGACAGTCATAAGTCACACTGACATCCTCATGTCACCTCCATTTTGCTACACTTTCATTAAGCCCAACTATATAATTACTACGGTGCCTTAAAATAACATTATTTGACTCAATGGTAACAGCAGGGGGAGTGCAAGATGAATGTGCACTTCTTTCTAAAATTTCAAAGTCAACTCATATCGACACCAAAGCAAGAAGGACACCCAGGAGACATCTGTGTTACAGTGAGTTTGTCCTATTTATATTCATGACAATAAGGACATGATATGATGCAGGAATACATGTCGATAATTAATAAACAGGAAAATCTATTCATGATGCTTTTAGACTGAGTAATAACTGGGATTATTTGGCAGAGATTCACGTAAGGAGCTCATTGAATTATGAATGATAGTATGCTAAGATGGACAAAATATTTTAGATTCTGGCACTAAAATTACCAGAGTTGTTCTTTTTGTGTTTGGGGCTCACTGCCAGACCAGCCAGTACATAAAGTACTTTGTGACCGGGAGGTCGTCCGTTTGATTCTCTGGACTGGCACGATAGGTCTGGTGGGGAATGGAAAAGGGCAGCATTTGCAGCTCTATCATTACTAGCACTAAACATGACAAAAAATGGCTGCCACTAGGTGTTACTGAAGAGCAATCTGTCACCAACAGCCTCTTTGATCCCAGGAACGCTACAGATTTTGTGAAATTCCAATATAATTCATACTTTCCTCTGTCAGCAGCTGTGTGTGTGGGCTCAGGCATGTTTTGATCTGTCTGTACACTACAGGATCTTACAGCCAGGTGACAGCCTAAAGGTTTACAGAGTTCACCTTTTAGTTCAATCAATTACAAGTTACAAAAACACGCATACAGAATCAGTTGCATAGGTTTAACTATGATCTCGAGGTGGGCCATGAGCATTGGGCACGTTTTTTCCACTGGCAGTCAAAGCATTTCCAAAGTATTTCAGCCATGAGCTCAAATAGAACACAAAAGTGCATCAAAGTGGATCTTGAACTTTTACTTACCTATGGCTAGAGTCATAACCTTCAGCTTGTTCCGAACCAGTTTGACCACCATGCTCTTCTGCAGCGGTGTGGAGCGGCAGCAGAGCACTGAACGGCAGCTCCGCGCGACAGCCAGGAACTTATCCTCCAAACTCTTATCCAGGGCATAGGCCAAAGTTCGCCCGTCAATTACCAGGCCCAGCCGGTGCACTATGAAGGGAGTGGTGTGCGAGGATGAGGAGGAGGACGTAGATGAGGAGGGATACATGTCAAAGGGTGCAAAGGTACTGTGGTAGGCCTTGGCAGCTTGGTCCGCAGAGCTGCAGAGGAATTTGGCCTGGAGGTAGTGCAAACTCTCCTCCAGCAACAACGCGCACGCCTCCTGGTTCAGAGACAGCCACAGAGCGGGTTGGAATTCAGGATCAGGTCACGAAGTTGTTTAATATCACAGTGCCTGAAATGCTTCGCATCTGGAAAACAGATGCTTCAACAGAACAGAAGTAAACACGGTTTGTCCTCATATGACCCTCCAACCTCGATTTCGTCAAAGGTGGTGTTTCCAATTAGGTAAAGGACAACATTCTGTTAAAAAAATATAGTTTGATGTTCTAAATACACATTCACAGTGATAAGAATCAGATGAGGAGATTGATACAGAAAATAGGAAGCTAGAGCTAGTAGCTGGTTTTCTCAGCTCAGCACAAAGACTGGAAATTGATGGAAACAGGGGGCCTGGCACACTTCCCAAAATGTTAAACAATCCTTTTAAGAGTACTGTACTGGGAAAAAAACAGCATATTTATCAATCCTTTTATTTATATCAACTACATTTTTGTCAACAACCAAAGTGATATTTTTATTTTAGATTTTTTTTTCAAGGCTTAGAGTCAACAGCCATGCTGGTACAGTGGTTTATTATATAATGTTTCAGGGTTCAACGTTAATGTTTATTTTTCCACTTGCGTGGTGGGTTAAGGGTGTCAGAAAATCTATTTGCCTTGAAGTCAACTCTTTACGTGCCCCTATACAAATCAAATCGTTTTACTACCAGTAATCAAA
>JBBPCS010000375.1:1610917-1623519 GCA_037974645.1 Hollardia meadi
AGAAAATCTATTTGCCTTGAAGTCAACTCTTTACGTGCCCCTATACAAATCAAATCGTTTTACTACCAGTAATCAAAGTTACATATTTAATCTTATCCATCTTGTTCTCAAACTTAAAGCAAATCGTGAAATACATAGTTGGAGTTGGAACTAGCCGACATTGCCATCCTTAGAGCTAGGGCGCTACCATGGCTGTCATCAAAAATGTTTTGTCTTTTCACTGAAGCAAATCTTTATGTTTATTAAACACATGCTTCTGCCGCTAACCTGAGAATCAGCATTCAGTGTCAGGATCTCCTCTTCAGGGTCCAGCAGCTTGCAGGCGTATGCAATATTGACGGCTGTCTCTTGTTTGTCACCCGTCAGCACCCATATCTGCAGGCCGGCCTTCCGCAGGGCATCTATGGTTTCGGGCACCCCGTCCTGCAGCCGGTCCTCAATGCCTGTTGCTCCTGTGGGCGAAGAAACATGACAGTGGCACGTATTCTACAGCTGCACAACAGAAGTGAGCAAAAAGAAATATTGAAATATATAAAATGAATATATTTCCAGCTACAAGTGTTGTGTGGACCGAAAATAAATCAAACAATTACCCAAAAGGTGGAGGTTTGTCTCCAGTCGCAGGGCCGACTCAAACAGCAGCTCCTCTCTTCCCTGGATGGCCGTCTCAGCCTCCAGGTGATGCTGTAGCCAGCAGGCATATTGCTCCTTGCTCAGAATCTGACACAGGAACACACACACACACCATTGTCTGTTAAAGTATTAAGAGGAAATTTAACAGTGGAGCAGCTCCTTTGCCTACATGGCAGAGGAGGATCTATAGGATGGTGTGAAACCTCGAGAAGGTGTTTTATCACATCACTTTGTTGACAGGCTTTGCACAAGCAGGGATATAATGAGCCCGGCTTGTGAGAGCATAAATTAACAGCCAGGAAAGTGGCACAGATTGCAGCTGAGTCATAAAGAATGTCACTTTAGGAGAGCCACGTCCCTGTGATCATCTGTGCAGGGGTACAAACACAGCCTGCCACAAAGCCACTGAGACACATCATCTCCAACTTCTAAAGCAGTTTAATGTGAGAGAGAGAGAGTTTGTTCAGCTCCTCCTTAAGAGGTTTATGGATCCCCGTTACCTTTTTTGCAATGCATAGTGTGCGAAGGCCATCTGCAGCGTACAGGTTCAGGTAGTTTTGAGTCCGGCTGACAATCTTTTTCTGGCGTTTCCCTTTGGAGTTTCCTTAAAAAACAATAAAGGGACAGTAAAATGGTGCTTAAATGTCCTTGTTTTTGGGGCATTTGCATAAGTGGTTCAGCATTTTGGTTCCAGATTGCCAAAGGCTTCTTCCAAGAGGCACATGAAAGCCATCTGTCTTCACACCTAAATTAACCATGTACGCTGTGCCTCAATATATTTCTTCATATTACTCATCAAGCTGTGTCTAGACTATACTGAGCAAAATGTGAAGTTTTTATTTTACAAACATAATCAATTTCAATTAACTGTCTAAATGATCCTAATATGACTGAATATTAGATGCTGTTTTAGATGTTTTGAAGTATCATGTTTCTTGCTTAAGTGTCTCTCTATCGCAGCATCTTGGCCATCATTTTGGCAGGGGGACAGTGCACAAACAGATTGGCTTTATCGGTCTCCCGACAGCCAACTCTGATCGGCAGCCTTGTATTCTCACTAATAACACAACAGCTTGGCAGGCACTGCTACACATGCACCGCCACACAAAATTATTTTTACTGAAAAGAACAAATTAACACAAAACTGTCAATGATCTGAAGAATTCAAACACAAAATAGGGCTGATCGTTTTCTTTGGTTGTCTCATACATAAGTATTATGGCAGTTTAATCTTGTTCACTAATATTCTTCTTGTTTGTGACAGAAACTCTCTTTTCTCTTTAGCTGTGAAATTTTTTTTTCCAAAGACAGCAGGAGTTTTTCCTTTTGACAAATAGCTGCGAGGACCAGCCGGCCTTACACATGCAGGTGGACCTCTAAGCAATGTTTACTTTTCCTACTACTGAAAATGAGAAAATCTACCTAAAATAGGATGTGTATCCCATATGCTAAAGGTTCCCTGGGGAGTTTTTCATCACTGTAGGCACTAAAGAGCAATGTTCTCTTTCATAGCATTCGTTTTGTGTCTCACATTTGGAACACCTGCAGCGTGATCTCATCAGAAGCTCCTATTATATTCTGCCAGCCAGGATTAGCTGGAACCAAGCATGTCAGTGTTATGGAGGGTGGAGACCCTCCCTATATAAAAGAGCTTGACACTGTGCTACCTATCATTCAAAAACCTCTTCACGTTACGAGCAGAAGTTCCAGACTTATCCTCTCGAGCCAACTCTCTTTCTTTTGGACCTAGCTAAACTGTCCATCGACAAGAACAAGACCTCATACTAGCCCATCTCCAAACAGTAGACTGAGTTGCTGACTGTGAAGACTTACTGCTAATACTTTCTGCAGCTAGTGGCAACACTCTCTGGTAACAATAAGTAGTATTTGGGAGTATTTCTACTTTGTTGAGGACAAAGTAGAAATACTTTCATTAACTAACATTACCTGTATATTCCACCTAGAAGTCGCAACACTACCGGTCGGTTCCAGCTACTCCCTAGACACCCCAGGTTAGCAGTAGTGCACACAGCTTAACATTACCTTCACAGCCATTAATCCCTACTAATGACCATGGTTGCCGCTAATGATTCCACTAAAGCAGAGGAGAAAACACAGGTACAAGTCTGCCCATGCGGGAATAAAACATTGAGCTGGGATACTCACCAGATGTGTGTGATATATCTCGGCCTGAAACATGCCCAAGCTGCCTTTGAGACTACGGAGGAGTGCACACATTGTAGCCCGCTCTCCCTCAAAGTGCTCCGTTGCCGACTGGCTTGTTAGACGAATTTGTTCAGCAGCGGCTTCCACTGCAACAGTTCAAGAGCCCATGGATCTCGCTGTGGTGCTGGCCCCCAAGGTTGAAGCCGCTCCCAACTGGGACAATCATCTCAACCTTGTTGACCCACTGCCCCAGGAATTAGCTGGCCCCGACATGCACAGCAGTTCCGCTGGATGGTCTGAAGGGAATAGCCGACGATGACTTGGACAGTGGATTGGAACTCCTTATGACTGATGAGGATGACAACGATGAATCAGCATTGTCCAGTCAGGTTGCAAAACCCCAACCTTTTATGGTGGCTCATGAAGTGGGCTCAGGTTCCTCAATATTGGACTTGGACTTGCAGGACGTGTGCAAACGTGCAACTGCTAAGCTCAAGATCCAATGGCCCCAAGTCCAGGTTGAGGCAATGAAGTCTCGTTATGATGGCAAAAAGCTGCCCAAAGTCAAGTGGACGGGAAAACAACAGAAACCGTGCAGAGAAAAGCATCCTGTGACAGGCAGCTCTGTGCTTGACTGTGAGGGAATGGAGAGCCACGGCTTCCGCAGCATTCCCCCAGTGGAGCCCGTGGTCTCTCCCATCCAAAGCGGATCGGTTCCAATCCAGCCTGACAGAGAAGGCGAACAAGGCAGCTGCACTGGTGGTCTGAGCCCTCAATGCCACTTGTCTCCTGATGGCATATCAGGCCGAGCTGGAGTAGGAGATGACGGCTTCACCTGACTTAGTGTTATGGGAGGAGGTGTGTATCATTACTGGCCATTGCGTCCACCTGCACAAGGTCACGATCCAGTTGCAGGGCAGAGCCATGTGGTTGATGGTCCTGCAGGAGAGGGCCCGCTGGCTGAATCTCACCACCCTGTTGACCAAGGAGAGGGAGGACCTCATCGACACCCCTATATCAGCCCAAGGCCTCTTCGGTGAGGCGGTCACGTTGATGCAGAAGAGGTGTGAGGAGAGAAAAAAGGCAGTGGCGCGGCTACCGTTCACTTTCAGGATCCCCAAGCTGCCCAAGCCTCAAGCATCCCCCAGGCTCCGCTGAGACCATCGGTTCCGAGGGGCCCATGGCAGAAAAAGGCGCTCCCTCAGGAAGGGACTCTGTCTGACCGGCAGTGGAGGTATCAACAGTGCCGAATCAACCTCTGTATAAAAGGAGTGAGCCGGCGAGGTGGAAGGACGAGACAGGGCTGTTTTGTGTGCGACCCGCAACCGGGAGATTTAAAAGCAGCTAACAGCAGTTAGCAGCAAACTCAAAGAAGAAGAAAAACAAACGAAAACACAAGGTTCAGGAGCTACTTACCCTGCGAGCAGAGGACGAGCTCATCCATAACATAACAGGGACGGTAAATGATTGTTATTGCCATGATATTCCATTGTTTATAAAGCGCTACACGTCACACATGTTAAATGTCACACTAGACCCCGACACTGCTGTGTTACTCGTCATGTCTCTTTCAATTGTGGAACGCCGGCTTGCTTTATAAAATCACACAGTGGGGTGGAGTTAGGATGCCATTGCTTTGTTCAGTCTAAATAAACAAAGGTGGCTTCGAGAAGGGTCTTCGTTGCGGCGATATTGTGCAAAAAAGGGCTTTAGTAAGGCCCAGTTTGGGACAGTTGGCCCCAGGTAATATCAGCCCAGCAATCCGGGAGTCAGTATTTTCCAATGTGAGACATGAAACAAATGCTATTAAAGAGAACTTTAGCTGACTGTACTTGCGCAATCCCAGTTTCTTAGTAGCATGAGTGCATGTCTCACCAGACCACCCTCCCTCCTCATTCATAGCGAGGAAGACGTGAGCATTTTTGAATGATAGGTAGCGCAGTGTCAAGCCATTTTATAGAGGGCCATAGATCCACCCTCTATGACACAGACGTGATTGGTTCCAGCCAATCCTGGCTGGCAGAATCCAATCTTCTGATGAGGTCATGCCGCAGGCGTTCCCAATGTGAGACACCCACTCATGCTACTCAGAGAACCGGGGTTACGCAAGTAACCTTGAGTTTTTAGATGTGGCTCCTTGTTTGCATCCACACGGTGATGTGGTCCACATTTCAGCTCTGCAAAGATTTAATGAGAAAGGATATACATTCAGCACATTTGTTAGACCTCAATAGCACACAATACGTCTTAGTAGGTAAAACTGAATGTGAACAGAGAGTTTTTTATCAAGAGAACAATGTAAGTTGCATATATAGAGGAACACTATCATTCATTATTCATTGTTTCCATCTTTGTTCTATACCATCTCCTGAGCAAAAAATCTGGCTCTTCAGCTGCTAAATGCTCCTCTATGTTCACCAGCTAGTTGCTCACTGCTTCTGTCTGCCATTTGATTGTGGGTAAGTGGTCAGTAAGGTTTTTTGGTATTTTATTTTGACAAAAAGAGCTGCCTGCTGTGGCATAAGAGTGGTGAGAGTGACTCAAAACAGCAATGGTCGGAAAACCAAAACAATGACGCTAAAACACTTTTTACAGTTGAGCTGAAGTGCACAGTTAAGTGAAAGTTTCCTGTGGGTTTGTTACTATGACCGCCTTGTCTCAATTTATTTATTGGATCCACTGATAATGTCTTATTATTAATATTCTTCTTCTTCTTATTGCCTGCCAGTCTTCAGATTGTTTATAAGTGCCAAATAAGGATAAATACCTCCATGTGCACTGTTGTTAGAATGACACTGAACAACTCCCTCGTCACTTGAATGGAGCCATTATGAAGGTCTGTGTTATGAGGAGGCCCAACTCATACTGCAATCTAATTGGCTGGTTTTACCCAATACTAAAGCAAAGTAGTGAGCTGTCTTGTGTGAAGACACACCCTGTTGGCCATTAAAGTTGCTGAACTGAGACACATGGTGGAGGAGGGGTGTGTGTGACAACTGTCTTGATGAACTCTCAGTCCTCCAGTAAGCAGCAGCGCTCTGTGAATTTTAAGTAAGTGAAAAACTATTGAAAATGGCACACTGTGCCAGCTCAGACAGTTTGTCTATAGAGGGTATTAAAAATGATGACCAATCAGCACAGCCCTGACCATGAATGCCAAAAAGACCAGTGCATTCCTCATGATGGAAAATCAATAAAATAACTCATATTGTAATTCAGAATTCCTAGGAGTGCACGTCGGATAAAATAACATGCCAAAACAAGATGGGAGTGCTTTTCTCCATTGATGTGTTGCAGTTAACAAATATACGTTCAGTGTAGGAGGAAACCATTTCGCTGTGAAGCTGAGCAGCCCTGTACAGAAGAAATGCCTCTGTCTAATGAGCAGCCGGGAACCACTAACCAGATATGTGAAATAAACAAATTAGCCACATCACATGACAGCATGCTTTTACAAAAACAAAGCCAAGACAAGTCGCTGTTGATGTTGATTCAGCCCACCAAAATATAAACATGTGGAACATATAAGACCAGTTTACGGGGTTGTTACACCCAATATTTCAACTTGAAAAGAAATCCAGATCTTATTAAATCAAGGCCAGTGTGTAAAGGAGAGACAAATTCAGATATCTTAAAGCGGTACTCCAGTGATTTAGCAAGGCGCTTCCATAAAACTGGGGGATTTGGGGACTTTTTAAAAAATAGTCAAAATTGATGCAGGAGAGAGAACTCTAGTTCCTAGCATGGATCAAACTTTCAAAACATATGAACGTCCTGTATCTTCAGTTAAATCTTGAGTTAAATCAGAAAATGAAAATATTCAAGTAAGGTCCCACAACACTGTACTTAACTATGGTACTTGAGTAAGTTGCACTGAGGTACTTTACATTCCATCATTGATTATTCTAAACTTTGACACTAAGATTTTTAGTTTTACTGCAAATGTTAATCCAAATATCGGTTATTGGCCTCATTGATTGTTAATAATCAGTATCAGCCTTGAAAAAACTTTTGGTCTATGTCTGTCTCGTTCATTTGGCTCTGACAAGTAAAAAAAAAAAAAAGATAATCTGTTGCCTTTTAGTTCTGGTCTGGTTCCTGTTCACCCTGGCTTACAAAGAACCATGAGCAGTAAACATGAAGTGCTACAGACTGACACATTGATTGGACTGTTTTAGCCACTACCCTCCTGCATCATCAGGTCCCACGTGGGGAAATCAAATTCCTGGGACTTACAGCAGGTCATGCAGCACTTAACTCTGCCTTTCTGGTTAATTTGTCTTCTCTTGTCTTCTCTTATGAAGAAATAATTGATTGTGAGCATTATTAGTAAGCTGGACCTCATATTGTGTATCAGGAATGTGACATAGACAGAGATATATTTAGACAGGAATGGGACAAAAAGGAGGTGTTTTGGACAGTAATATTACGTGTGGTTGGTTACTGTGCGGTTACTAAATCAGTTTTCATAAATACAGCCTTAATGTTGCATGAACAGATATGGAGGTCTTCCCCAACAATTCATGATCGACAGATTGGTTTAATAGTAGTTTAGCTTTTGCATTCACACCAAAATACACATCTATTATCCCAAAGTCACAAAGAGACCAACCCCCCCCCCCCCCCCTTTACAATTGTTTTCATTAAACTCGACATGCCCGATGAGTAACTCAGGCTCAAGCCCAAAGCTCCCTCACAGAAGCCGCAGAAGAATTATATTATAATGCAATATAATATATAACTAGATACCTGCTTTTACAGGCTGAGCAGTACAGGTCATGTGCACACTTTAATGTGTAGTCAAAAAGCACATTCCGTTTGGGCGGTTTTAACAACTTTTCCGATAAAATCTCAACCAGAGTGGATTTCAAAGTGGTACTAAAGCTATTAATTAACTGAGAGAAAATGTATCGCATATAACTTTAACAATCGGTGAATTGTTTAAATCATTAATCGAGAAAAGAAAATGCACTACGTTTGCTGGTTCAAGCTGAAAACAATCGTTATCTGCAGCACTACAAACTGTGTGCTGTGTCAAGCCTTCAGTCGGTGGGGTGAAACAGTCCTTGCCAAGCACCCCTGGACAGATGTCTTGTGACTGTGTACAGAGCATTAGTGAAAAGTGCCTGTGTAGCTCTTTGTGTGCCTGGAATACTAACAACCTGGTACACCTTCGCCATTAGGACGTTAAAGAACTTGAAGAGTATGGAAGGATTTAAGATCTGCGGAAAAAAATATACAAGGAAGTGTTTTTTTTCTCTGAGGCACCAATTTAAGAGGCATTGAGTTTTGCAGCAGCGAACTTGCTCTAAAAATACTAGTTCTTATGTAACATGTTACCTTATGGGTTTACATCAGTGGAAAGTATGAAGGTTTGGGTGCTCTACAAAGACAAATAGCTCCTCCCTGTGCAGGCATGTCCACAGACAGTGCACAGTAGAATCACAATTTTTCACAAAACCCGAAGCAGCTACAACTGAAATCAATCCATCATTTGGGAAGTGAAGTGAAAATATTCTTAGTTTGTTCAGCTCATGTGCCAAGCGAAGACCACATCCAATGCTTCGTAGCCAATCACACGATCACAGACATGATTCATCAGTTCTGGTGGAGAAGTCTTCAGACATGATACAACACCAGCAACACAATACTCCAAACCACATCAGACCATGCCGACATCATCAAGAGTGTACCACCACACCTTCATGCTATGATAAAAGAGTATAAGTGAGTGTTTCCTACCTGTGTCGGGGGGTTTGATGAGGTCCATGATGACAGAGTCTGCTCCTTTAGTGTACACAGTGATCTGATCCGTCACAGGGTGTCTAACCACCACAGACATGCGCTTCCTGGTGGAGTCGAAGCCCAGCGTGTGCAGCAGCTCAAAGCTCAACTTCCCCAGGTGCGGCAGTTCCACAGTCACCTGATCAGGGAGGCGTCCGACGAGGGAGCACTTGTAGGCCCTGGCAGCGTAGACTAAAGCGGCCTCGTCGGGCGACTCGGCCTCATAGCGCAACTCGCCTTCCTCCAGGTTCCACGCCTTCCCATCGTAGCAGGGCGGGACGGGGCTGAAGGCGTGCTGCAGGCCTGCAGGAGGCTGCTCCTCGTCCAGTTTGGTCAGCGTGCTCTCTGCTGAGGGGGAGGACAGCACGCTGGAGCATCCCTTGTTGGAGGAGCGGTTGGTGATGAGGCTGGAGGAGCTGCTGCTGTTGGAGCCCGAAGTCAGCCGGCTTGGGGTGAAGCGTTTAATGAAGTCTTCGATGGTCTTAACTGGTGACTTCAGCTCAAACCTCATCCGAACCTGGTGGACAAGGAAAACTGAGTCAATCACACCTGCGGCAGCAAGGAGCAGAACCTATTGTCAAAATGTTTAATGTTCCGATTATGCCGATTATTTTCATGATTAATCGATTACTCATTTAGTCTCTAAAATGTAAAAAAAAAAAAAAATGTGAAAAAATTCTCATCTCAATTTCTCAGTGACGTCTTCAAATTGCTTCTTTTTTCCCAAACCAGCATATATTCAAACCATCATGATAAATGACAAGGAAGCGCAGCAAATCTTTACATTTAAGAAGCTGGAACCAGCAAATATTACGCCTGAAACATTTAATTGATTATCACAATAGTTGGCAACTAATTTTCTTTCGATCGACTAATCTATTAATCGACTAATCACTGCAGCTCTATCGGCTGCTGCTTGAGAGTCAGTGATAGTGTCTAAACATACCATATACTTTACGCTACATATAAATAAATACAACCTCCATAAATACCATACCTCCACCTTTCTCCATCAAAGTGCTGCGGTCGTCACTGTGATTATTGTGGTCTGGATGGTGGCAGACCGCAATTGTTCCATTAATTTGCTAATTTACCATTTACCAACATCATCAATGGTCATGATAAAAAGTATAGATTTGAGAATGAACAAAACCAAGAAAAACTTCAATGAATCATTTCAAGATGCTACTGAGAAACCAGGGTAGGGTCTAGTGGTACAGAAGACTTCAGCACTGATGAAAATGCACATCCTGGCTATTATCCTTTGGCCAATCCTTTATCTCAAGGTGGTGCAGTACAATAAGCACCGAGAGTGACTCACATCGAGGGCTCCTGGCAGCAGGAGTTCTCACATGCACAGATATAAATCATTTCGGTGCCGGATTAGCCGCAAGGGCATCATAATAAAATATGAGCAATTACATTGGCCCAAAGGACAAAAAAAAAAAAGCACAAACAATAAAACAAGAGAAAAAGGAGATTGTGTCAAAGCCAATTCTTCTGCTCACATTTACATTTCCTTCTATCTTATCAGATAACCTCCAAACAGAAACGCAGAGCACATAAATAATGTGTCACTTCGTGAAGCCTGATCTGAAAAGGTCTGAGAAAGTGCCTCCGACTGGCAGGACGGCGAGCTGGTGCGCACAGTGCCCGGCGAGGAGAGGATATCACCTCTGAACAGGACGACCACACCCAGGCTCACATGAAAACAAAACAAAACACGGATACACAACTGGCCACTAGGCTCGAGCACATCAAAGATACAGGCAGAGAAAAAAATGGTGAAGGCTACGTGCAAAAGGAGACTTTGTGAGTATTTTGGAAGGTTTTAGTAGTTTTGAGACTGTTTTTGTTTTAGGAAAAGTTGTTCACAATTGCTTTTGTGAAAAGATGGAAACTACTCCCACATTGTTCAAAAAAAGAAAAACAAGAAGCTGTGCAGCATTAGGGAGGCCCTTGTGTTAGTGCTTTGGAAGGATATCTGTAGAATTAGCCCTGTTGGATCCTCGATTGATGCTTTTTATTATACCTTTTCCTTTTTGGGTGGCTTGCAGGGAGGGTTCACAACCCTTCAGGCTTGTGACCACTTAAAACAATACTTGTGTATTATGGACATAAATTTCCATGAATGTCTATACAGAATTTCCAGTGTTTTTCCATTAATTACCTAATTTGCCCCGCCATAGTCTCATAATAACATAAAAGATCTTGTCATTGCTTCAGCAAAGCATCTCCCAATGTCAGTCAGTTAGCCCACCTGCCCTTTGTTGTACGCACTCACTCTCTTCTCTCACACACAATCACACTCCGAGAGGAGGTGGGCGTAACTAAACGCTCACTATGGCCCCCACCTCCCCTTCCCATAAAAGGGAGCGTCAATGTTTACACCTTCAATGAGAGAATGAAGCAAAACCATCATTCTGGTCAAGAAAAGAGGAAAAAAAACAACAACACTAGAGTGAAATGCGGCAACAGCTATCAGGTAAACTTAGGAACATTAAACGTTAGGTGATGTGTTAGCTCGCAGTGCATCTCTCTTCTGTCTGCCTTGCTAAGCTGGGCAGTTACATCTGTTGGTCTGTCTGTGTCTTGCAGCCACTTCCAGACTTTCCCAGGCTCCCCCCCCCCCAAGCACTCTTTGTGCTTTGTGGACACAAGTGAGAGTGAAATCAACTATTTCGTTTGATAAACGCTAATGGGGAACAGTGTTTATAAACTGCGGCTTGGGAAAGATAAACCGTGCCACGCGTGACCGTGTGTTCATATGCGCGTGCAGGGAAATGAAACTCGCGCTTTCCAGCAGTAACCTCTGTGGAGACCAGGCAGTCCAGACAATATGTGGGAGTGACGACTATCCAGTCTCTCAGTCAAGGTTTAGTTACAACTCTGGACTAATGATGGAAAACAATGAATTGATATTGACTTCTGACTATAGGCTTATGTTTACATTGTAAACTAGCCAAAGCCATTGTACAGCTATACTAGGCAGCAGACCCAGAGCTCAGTGTTTTATTTTCTTATTTCCTGCATTATATGTTTTCTGCAAATCATCTTCAAAGTTAAAAATACATTTTTAAATCAGGGTTCACCCCCTGTGTGGAGGTATTTTAACACAAAACATGATTTCTTTCTACTTTCCGCCATCCTTACATGTCTCGCGACTGTCAAAGGAAAAGGAAAGACGAATCTAATGTGTGTGGAACCAATCACGTTGTGATCTTTTGCATACTCATTAGGTAGAGTGAACATGTTATGGCCCTGGAATATGGCAACAACCATAGCTCAAGTGACAACATACAACCTCCAGATGTACTGTAGTTGTACCAAAATCAATAAAGAACAACAATCTGACAGTGAATCTGACCAAGTCAACTATCTCATTTATTTAATCATTTGACCTGAAGAAGGTTTGACTTTATAGATTTTCTTGAGGTGAGCGTTACCTTCTGCCTGGGCTGGTTGGGGGAGGACACCACCACCGTGTTGCAGATGGTGAGAGCGATGAAGAAATCAATGATGTCAGCCAGGTCAGAGGGCAGCTGGGACATGGGCTGGCTGTGGAAGCGCATGAAGTCCATCTGACTGCTGCATTCATTGACTTTGTCTAGGAGCTGAGGGTCGGGGGTGATATCTTTCTCCTGCAGGACAGAGGAGGGTTTATCAGCGGACAGCACACGGCACAGAGAAGGAAGATTTGTGGAGGTGAGGCACACTGACCATGGGGCTGCTGAAAGCTGTGTGCTTAGACAGGATGCTGGCTCGCTTGGCCTCCGCCCTGCTGCCCGTTCTGCGGTGGGACTTCGTGCTGTGGGAGCGCAGCACCACCCGGGCGCTATGGTGGCTGGTTACACTGTCCCGCCTGGGCAGGGTGCCACCGTGAGACGTACACTCTTCTTCCTCAGAATCCATCTCTTGGTACATAGCAAGTCTTCTAGCTGAATCACGCACACACGCACACACACACGCACACACACACACACACACACACACACACACACACACACACACACACACAC
>JBBPCS010000375.1:1623619-1641531 GCA_037974645.1 Hollardia meadi
ACACACACACACACACACACACACACACACACACACACACACGCACACACACACACACGCACACACACACACACACATCATTAGGAGTGACTTTAAAAGGCAAAGACTGCTTACTGTTGGTAAGGGAGTGTGTGTGTGTGTGTGTTTGCTGGATTGTCTCACCATTGGCATCATGGGAGTACTCCACCCCTGCCACAGTGCAGCGGCGAAACACCATCTTGTTCTCCGTCAGCGTGCCTGTCTTGTCGGAGAAGATGTATTGCATCTGGCCAAGATCCTCAGTGATATTAAGAGCTCTGCACTGCAGGTGAGAGTCTGTCTCCTCGTCATACAGCTCCATGTCCTGATGGATGAAGTACACTTGGCAGATCTTGACAATCTCAATCGACACAAAGAGGGAGATGGGTATCAACACCTAGGAGCGGACAGAGGGTTTTAAGAAAGGAAGTAAAGCTTGTTATCATTTTTTTTTCAGACTACTTTGTGAGACATTTACTGTAGTATACATTTAAAAGCAGTGATTCTCAACCAGAAGTACGTGTACCACAGGGGTACTTCTGCAATTGTTTGGGGGTCTGGGGAAAGATTGTGGAGCATCTCAACTCATTTGAAAGAATATATACTGTATACATAGTCAGTTGTAACAACTGGACATTACAAGTTGAGCATGTAAAAAGTAGTTAGCGTGTGAGCGAGCAGAAGTTTTTAAAGTAATGGAAAAACAGCTATAATGTAAAGCTCAAAATAAGAGATAAATGGTTAAATACAAGTAATGAATAAACTGTTCAGATATTTAACCAAAAGTAATGTATAAACAGTTAAAATAATTAAAAGTACTGGATTGAACAGCTAGCTAAAAGTGATACATGATAGCTAACATAGTTATCGAGCTAAAAGGAATGGTTAAATAGACAGCTAGCTAAAATTAATGGAAACAATTTAAATAGATAGCAAAGAACCAAATAAATGGAAGAAATAGTTGCCTAAAAGTAAGAGATAAGCAGTTTACATAGTTAACATAATGGGTAGAATGATTAAATAAATGGTGGTGTCAGTAAAGGAGTACATGAGTAATGTACATGGACATGGCTATGGGGGAAACAGTTTGGGAATCACTCTTATGACATAGGATTACAGCTTCTGTTATCCTTTCTACAGGTCAAACTCTTAATAATTTAAGACACAGTGTAAGGGTATATGTTTGATTGTTTAAAGTGAGGCATTTCCAGGCAACATTTCAGGAAAGTAGTTCCACAGCAGAAATGAGTCATGTCTCTTGTGAAGGCAACTCTTCCTGTGCATGAACGGCCAACAGCCGTGTGTTTATTTGAAAGTGTATCCAGCAATGTCTGGCAACACTGGTGGGTCTCCAACCTCAAACAGCTACTGTTTGTACAATGTAACCAGACTGCTATCTTCATTGGAACTAACTGCAACATCTGACACAGGGCAGGGTGACATTTCCACTGACATTTTTTTGCATGTAAGCAAAAGAAGAAAAAAAAAAACCCCACACACAAAACAAATCAATAGCTGTCGGGTGGCACTTTTCCCCATTTTGATCCTGTATTCTAAAGATTATTTTGCTGCGTGAAGGAAGCCACTGCTTTTCCCGATTAAATAGGAAGATATGAATCTAGAGGTCACACACCCGGGGGGGGAGGGGCCTGAAATAACGTTACCAATGTTTTGATTTACAGCAATGCTTGTGTGCAGCGGGACAAAACATTTCAAACTCAGTGATACTGTGTGTCTTCTTTATATCGTTATCTGTGCCTTTGTTTCTTTCAGCTTCCCTCCGTTTCCGTACCTGAAAGACGATGATCATAGTGAGGAAGAGATAAATAGCAGACATGATGGGTGATAAGTCTGTCCCCTCCGGACTAAGGACGTCAAACACTGGTCTCTTATCGCCGTACTGAAACATCCACAACCCATGACCTGGAACAACAACACCACAAGGTCAACTCATATAAACACTGGAATGACAAGATATAAATAAAAAGCAAATCAGCAATGAAATCAATCCAAAAGGGAGATTTTCTTCATTTTTTCCAAAATGCTTCTAAAGGAATTAAGGTTTTAAATTGAAATTTCTCAATAGAAAGCACATGGCTTTCCGATACAACTGTTTAAAACTGCTACGCACCAACAGCAGCAAACAGGCACATGACCAGCAGGATGATGACACACCAGAACACATCTACATTCATCTGTCTCTCCAGTTTACTGCGCTTGTAGCGCGGGCCGTTGTTGTTGAGCATGGCTTTGGTCTCGTGACCTGCGAAGAGGCCGCGTGTTAGCAGCAGCAGGTCAAATAGACAGACAGAGGGTTATAACATGTTTATTTTAGGGGGTAACCTGCATAAATGACTATTCCAACAGCCTCTTCTGTGTTGCGGATGGTGCAGCCTCTCAGCAGCAGATTTTCTTTGTAAAGTGCATCTCTTCTGCCACTGCGATGGATTCTGTCGGGTTAGGAGATGTAAAAAAGCGCTGATCCAAAATGTGAGCAAACATAGGCATCAATGAACATGGCTTTACACTCAGGTGAAAAATACTGATGCTGCTGGGAGTATCTCTCTATAGCAGAGCGCCCAAAACAACAGCAGTTTTTTTTTTCTTCTGCTGAGCACCCCAATCGATCATCCTCTAAAGCATCATGGTCTTCCCTCACCAGGAGCCCTTATCTCAGCACAAATTCCCTCTGATGTAGCAGCACTGACGGTGTTAGCGCTCCGCTGAAACCCCTCGGGCATCGAGTCAATCAGGCAATTCACTGCTTCATCGCTGACCCTCAGATCTCACTCCACTTATCTAGAGCGACGGTGTCTTGAATTCAGCTCGTAGTCAGACCACCAAGGAAGTACAAACCACTCCTAGAAACATTTTTTTTATTCTTTAATGGTGAGATGTACAGTATGTTAATGTCTTTTAAATGAGGGGCAAATGTGCCTGTTGTGGGGGAGACGTGAGCTTTTAATGTCAGCCTTAATCCCATTATTAAATCAAGGATCAGTTAAACAGCACCACAACCTTTAGCTGGAAGCTGCTCTTAACCATCTCTGTCGGAGCCTCTTTTAAAGTCAAGCAACTGTCAGCATGTTTACCAACAGGAATGTTCATCCTTTGGCCTCTGACAGCAGGCCGGCTGACGCGTCACCACCATTATAGATTAATAACTGTGACCCTGAGCGTCCCAACAGCCGTAGTTTACACACACAGCTCATCCTAGTTCATGGCTCATGCTGTTCAATAACTTGATAACACTCAGAGACGCAGAGTGCTTTCTCTCCCAGAAAGGTAGTGAGATTAGACTTGTCGCCATTGGCCGTAATGTAATAAAACAACTCTGCCGCTGTGCCCTGTGCTCCGCTGTAGCCTGGCAACTGAATACCTGCAGCATCTGGTCTCCTTCATAGCAAAGAATAAATGTCGTAGTCATGCGAGTGCGGGTCAACCCGACCACTTTACTGTCCGTTTCCCGTCTTCTGCCTCACACAGACTTATCCAACACGCCTCAGTGAGGAGACGCCATAAAAAAGGCCAGGCAGACACATCTGGCATCTCAAAAATCTGACAACAGCAGGGAGCAAACATGCTGCATCCCACTGATGACCATGAATATGTTAAAGGAGTAGTTCTACATTTTGGGAAATGTTTTTATTTGCTTTCGATACCACTCTCATGTCGGTAAATATGAACCTACTAATATGATTGACCATATCTTTTTAAAGTAAGGTGTAAAAACACCATGCTGTGGTTTTACGGGGGGTTTTGTACTGAACTATTCTTCGGTTGGGTCCAGCCACTTTCTGGAGTCTTGTCGTCACCATGAAGTAGCAAAGAAGCAAACCGAGACTTTAATTAAGCAACAGCCACATTACATTTAAGAAGCTGGAACCAGCTAATGTTTGACTCTTTTGCTTTAAAAATGACTGAATCGATTATGAAAATAGTTGGCAATGGATTTTCTTTTGATTGACCAATCGATTGATTGTTGCAGTTCTGTGCACCAATCGCATTTGCAGACTAACACGTTACGCTGCATGCAATTGCGCTAACTGAAGCCGAGCGGCATCCAAGTTTTTAAAGGGATACTCCAGCGATTCAATATTACATTTCCACAATGTTGGCGTATTCACAAGAGACAGATATTTAAAAAAAAAAAAAAAAGTTAAAATAAAAGCAGTAGATGCTCAAGCTCAAAAAAACTCTGGGTCCTAGATTTCACATAAAGCAACTCAATAGCATCTTTCATTAAAAACCCCACACCTCCAGTTTGTAAACTAACCCAAGCCAAGATAACTCTAATGACATCATCAGGGTAATTTTCAGACTTGAGTATAAATCTCTAAGATCGTCCAGAGTCACAGAAGATATTATTTGTGTGTTACAGGAGTGCTCCTCCTGACGAGTCAACTGACATTTAAGAGTAATATCAAAGCTGGCCGACCAACATAAAAGCGGATGAACAGATGTCACTTGGTGTTTAGCCGCTGGTTAACACAATAACAAACAAAAGCAATTAGCTTAAATGTGATTCAGAGAGGGCAGGGACAAAGTAGTACAACAGGATGGGCTGAATCATTGTGTGAAACTTTGACCAGCATTCCTTCTTTTTCATCTCTGTCAACATTACATATCCTGCAAATTCTCCTGCAAACACAGACAAAAAGGAAGCAAGGTGTAACACAGGAAATCAGCTGAGAGAAAGACAACATGTTGTTGTTGTTGTTGTGAAATACTCAAGCTGGCTCTCATACATCTTCACATGTGCACGGTCAAACTGGGGAAAAAAACAACACAGCAACCACATCCCAAGAAGGCAAATCGTAATCTTGACTTGGAAAAACTGCGTGAGTCATAATTATTGGTTGGAAACTTGTGGCTTGTCAACAAACCAGTCTCACGTTATTCCCATTCGGGAGCTTAACATTATTCAAAATGTCATCATAGCATTAATTTATAGACAAATGAAACTTAAAAACCTTTAATGCGAGTTAACAACTGCAGTCCAGCATCTAGGGTTCCTTATTGTTGTTTCTAAACAAGAGAGTACTCACATGTAGCCTCGGAATCTGTTCAGGTCATTGTTGGGCTTCTCACATTCGATTATGCTGTTGTACTTTAAGGGGTCGAAATCACAATCCTGCAAGCAGACAACGAACAGCTGGTTAACCAGGCAGTGGCTGCGACTTCAAAATGGACGGTACACTACTCAGTTATCATATCCAGTATCAGCCAAACAAAAACTGGCTTTTTACACTCCTCTAACACTGACCCAATTTGTGTGACCAATAATGACACAATGGAAACAAAAAATAAGGAGCGGCCGCCTCACCAGGTCAAAGAAGCTGCGGACAATCTGCCTCTGCTTGAGGTTGGTCTCTCCGTCCAGTGTGGCGGTCTCGATGTGGCACAGGCGGTCGGGGTCACTGGAGCTCAGCAGCAGAACGTCGGCGGGGAGGATCTCGTTACATCGCAGCCTGATGAAGTCTCCCACCCGCACCTCCTTCCAATACTTCTCCACATAGCGTCTATCCGCTCTGCCAGAACAATGAGAGGGCAGAAGGGCTGGTTAGCTGTGGGGTGGAAGAGCCATTGTTTTCAATAATTGGAGGTTCTATAAACAGAAACTTTGCCTCGAAATCTACAAATATGTTATAATGTAGCGTGGAAGGAACATAACACTGCATCTTCACTGGATTATAGACAGATTTAGGATGTGGACGGATCAGATGAGACATTTCAAGAGGGTTAAACAAACATGATTCCACAACTAAGGCGGAACGATACCACTTGTATGACATAACACTGACTTCATGTGAAGAAATAGTAGGGTAAAGGTAAGATGTTCCCAGTGATACTAATTAAGGTTCTGTTCCAATCGAGTCAAATAGAGTCAAGGTGCTGCTCTTGGGCATGTTGGCTCATTGGAAAGGCTCTGCCACACTAAATGGAACAGAACTCTAAGCAGCAATTTGGGGCTCAGTATCTTGTCCACGGACACTTCGACACACTGACTGCAAGGGTTAAAGATAGAACCACCGACGTTCTGATCGGTAGACGGCTGCTCAGCCTCCTGAGCCACGGCCGGCTACAGGGATACCGAAAAATGATGTCACTATTCTGCACAAAAACTGCTGCATTTACAACCATTAATGTGCAAATACACCCGTGGATAAGACTATACATTCCATCCACAGGTGGAAAAATATTAAATGATTATATTATTGTTGATTCCTAATTAGTTTTTTGCAGGGGAAAAAAACCAAACAGGTTTTCAGCATCAACACATCTGTTTTATTATCTCCGAGTGGGTGTAGAAACAGTAGGAAAAATGCATCCGTGTGACTCAAACTGCAGCCTCTGGGGCTAACAAAAATGAAGTCTCTATAGCTAATGTCCTTAATCATGACAACTGTATGGGGGGTGACTGTTTATATAACTCACTAGTTTAAATTCTATTAAGGCTTTAAGTTATGCAAAATGAAGAGGTTGGCCGCTTTGAGTGACAGATGGCGGTGAGCTGGCTGCTAAGCTTCACCTCAGCTAATTTGTGTCACTGAACTTGACCTCTGCTGGGGCCTTTTGGAGAATTATTCATATAAATATCGGACAAATAATATGGCTTCTTACAGACAGACAGAAGTCTTTTTGATTAGCCGGGAGTTAGGCGGAGTCAGGCACTGCCAAGAGGGCGACAGCATCACACTGAGCTTCACAATGGCTCTCAGAAACCTATGAGTGACATCACGGAGAGTGCATTAGATGCAACTCAGGTGTGCAAAAGTTCCACTGTTTAACCGATGCTAGCTGTAGCAACAGTCTGTCTTTCATCAACTACAATGGATGAAATGCGAGAATATTTGTATAGCATTTTCATTTTGGTTTTCTTTGTCAAAGAAAAAATCTGCTACGTGTGCCTGCAGGGCGCTACGGTTATTATAACACAAGATATTTGCGCATAGAGTATGAAATACATGGCATTCTTGGAATTTAAGTCCATGTTGGATAGAGAGATGTTAAAACCTTTTGCTGGTGTTTCCACCCTTACTTGAAATGATCATTTTACAGACATTACAACCAGCGCTGTTGTCATTTTTCTCCGTTTATTCCTCTCCGCCATGTCTCCTTTAGACGCATGAGTTTGACATCATTGTTTTGCAATGCGCAACGGTCATAAGAGCCCTGCTGGTATTGATAAAAAAGAATTGATAAGCTTGGAGGCATATGATTCAGATATATGGGACAATTTGAAAGTGTTCTCAACTGGAACCAGTTTTTGATTCCCATCCCTAATAAATACAATGTCTGTTGAAAGAAACCCCGGCGAGTGCTCTTCTTACTGGTGGTCTTTGTTTCAAAAGGTCACAGCTACTGCCAACACTTAAAACGAGTCCTGCATAGAGGAAATTCACAGCAGCCCTGTGCCTTTTGTCTTAAGATTCTCCCAATGCTATAAAATGCTTTATTGTCTTATAAAAAAAATCATCTGAAAGAAACACAGAAAGTGGAACGAGGACCATCTATCTGATGAAAATGAATTATTTCTGCGGTCTACTGGCAGTCACACATCTGTCCTTCAATGCTGCTTAGATGTGAAATCGCTCTTCCATTCTTTGTGCGTGACAACAAAATAACTACAGTAAATAGAGCGGTGGAAAGATGGCCTGCACACATCACTAATTAATCATCCAGTCATGGAAGCCAATATGTCAGTTTAGCAAGAGAACAGCAGGATAAGCTATTGTGGTCAAATTGGATATTCAGTGACCTGGAGACCAGATTCTGGACAGCAGCAGCTGCGGATGTTGTTAGCACAGAGTAAAGCAGATTAAGAGCAAACTTGACATTCCAGTAAAGTCACTTGATAATACAAATGCCTGATTTGACTGAATACGTCTAACGTCTTTGTGGTTGCTTCAAAGTCCACATTAAGGATGAATTCTCAGGAGTAAATCAGTCGAATGGGAAGAAACTTTTACCAGCACGTGGCTGTTTTTTTAAAATCAGACTTTGTAAATATTAGCATCTTTGATAAAAATGGAATTTCATATCGTAAATACAAGTTTCTTCTGCTTTGCCACGTTAAAAATGTCCGTGTGAGGATGAGATTTATTAGGTAAAACATTTAGACATGGTTTATCACTGCAGTTAGTTTTCCAGAGGAAAAAAAAAAGAGATAAGTTTAAGCTTGAGGTCGACTGATAGTGGACTTTCAAAGGCCAATATGATGCTGATAGTTTGCAGCAGGAAAAACTATTGAACTGAACATCTACACTGATCAGCCACAACATTAAAACCACTGACGGTTAAAGTAAATAACATTGATCATCTCCCTACAGTGCAATATTCTGCTGGGAAACACTGGATCCTGGCATTCATGTGGATGCCAACTGACACAAACCATCTGCCCAAACACCCTTGCAGATCAAGCACACCCCCCGTGGCACCGGCACACCACGATGACATTGGTCCCCCAGCAGGACAATGCGTGCTGCCACACCACAAAGACTGCTCAGGAACAGCCCGAGGAACACGACAAAGAGCTTAAGGCGTCCACCTGGCCTCAAAATGCCCCAGATCCAAATCTGATGGAGCTACATGGGATGTGCTGTTGGCAGGAGGGGGTTTACTTTGTCTGAAACAATGTTTGGGTGGGTTTTACGGGTCAAAGAACATCCACATGAATACCAGGACCCAGGGTTTCCACCAGAACATTGTACTGTAGCCACGATCAATGTCATACACTTCACCTGTCAGTGGTTTTAATGTTGTGGCTGATGATCGGTGTAAGTCAAAGTAATAAATACCTAAATAAATAAATAAATCCGGATCGTGGAACATCAAACTCGGCGTAGTAAATAAATACCTAACATATAAATCAAAAACTCAACATCCAACCCAAAGTAATGAAATAAAGTTGGAACTGGTGTAAGTGATAATACTCATTTTCGCTCAAATTCAATGATTCCAGTTGAGAAGTTGACTGGTGGAGTCTGCACAGCCATCGGCCACTATCGGAGCCAAATTCTGCCGATACCAATACTTTGTAAAACGTCCAATTGGCACTGATCGATTAATCGGCCTACCGCTAGTTTAAGCAGCTGTGCATTTAAAACTTGAGAAGATGAAATGACGCGGCCATATAGGTTTAGACAAGCCGGCTGTTGCCATGCTGAGAAAATGGATGTTTTGCACAATATTGCCACGGCAGAATAAAATTTAATTATGTCCAACCTTGACAGAACAACTTGGGTCATGACTGTGGAGCCACTAAACACTGAGCCTTTTGATTAACCGTGAATTATGCTCTGTACGTGGACAACAGTGCTGCTTTTCATTAGCAAAACACACTGCACACACACAGACTCAGGGAAAATAGTAGTACAGAAAGCTTGGGAGAGTAACAGGTTGTCAGGTAACATACTGACTCATAATGAAGACAGCACTGAGGCAACATCTGTATTGATAGAAAAACAGTTTCACACCTCTCCGACAGGTTAGTGGGCAGCAAACATGGAGGCTTTCTGGGGTTTTGGCTTCCACATGTGATATATATTCCTGGTGTGTTAGCCAGGTTTCCCATCATGCACCCACAAACCGAGAGACAGAGAGGCTGAAGGCCAGCTTGGATGGTATGACAAAAAAAGAAAAGAAAAAAGAAAGGACCCTAACCCTGCCTTCATCAGCTGGTATGAATGTGTTTAAGGGGGATTAGGGGAGGACAGTTTGTACAGTGAGTAGTGATGGGAAAGAAACACACAAGGTTTGGACAACAGCTGGACAACAGCTGGCTGCTGGTGCTTAGGCCCAACTTACCTGCTGTACACCAGACAATCCATGTGATTGATTTCTTTATCCGACCTGTGTCTCCTGTAGTCCTCCCACAAGTCTTTGATGGCAGTGACAGACAGAATGAAGACGACAGGAGCCAGAGCGAGTTCTGGCTGAAACGCATTGACAACTGGAACAAAATTCAGCAAAGCGATGAAAACAAAGTAAACATTGGCAAACCTATGAAACTGCTCAAAAAGATTCTTTGGCAGGAAAGACAGCACAGTGTACTTGGTAGTCTTAATCTTGTTGTTTGCATAGTGTCGGTTTGGGTTTTCCTCCCCTTTGGCGTTGTCATACAGCGTGTTTGCGTGGACGACCCTGGTTTTGTTCTCCTTAGTTTTCTTCTTTCTTTGCCTTTGGACTTTTGACGCTTTGGCCATCCCGGGGTCTTCGCTCTCCCGCGCCATAGCCAGTCCCCGCTTCAAACTTTCCCACAGTCGAGGTTTTCGTGTCCTCTCATACAAAACAAACACAAAGTGCCAGCTATGTTATCATTCTTTTCCCGTGTAAAGAAGGTTTTCGCCAGTCTTTTCTTTTCTTTCGTTCACACAAACAACTCGGCTTCATCCATGTCGACTCCTCTTTTCGCGAGCCGGAGGGGAAAAACTTTTGCTTGTTTAGCTTCCCTTTTTTTTCCCAATCGCTGGGAAGGATGCTGAGATAGTAGGGAGGCATAACTCGGACTTCCCACAGCTCGGCAGGTGATTTATAAATCACATGGATGGGCCTCAACCAGTGGTCGCGTGCTGCGCTTGCGCGTGTAGATCAGCGGATGCGCGCAGACTGCGCATAAACAGGATGTTCGTCAGTGGGTCAGGGGGCACACTCCTCTGGAAATCTGACCCGCAGGCCCCTCCTCGATCCAACCTGGGTTTTTTTTTTTTTTTTTTGAGTCTCCAAGTGCCACGCGGTATTACTGGAGTTTACACGACTCACAGGAAGCAACCAAATATTATCCATAGTGAATTAGGTGTATTTTATTCAAGTAAAAAACCGTTTGATGAGAGAGAAAAAAATGAATTAGGTATGCAAGAAATAAGTCATAAAACCATAAGTAACTAATATCTTAAATAGAAACTGAACCAGAACTAATAATAATATTCATATATGCTAATATTCTCTACATAGTGCAGATTATTAGATTAGATTATTGTTGTTTATTTATTTATTTTATTTTATTTTATTTTACTTTTACTTTAATTACCTTCGCCAAGGAGGTTTGTCTGTCTGTCTGTCTGGATGGATGGATTTCCACAAAACTTGTTGGAAGGATGGGGCGTGGGCCCAACCCATTACATTTTGAGGGGCATTTCAACCTTCTTCTTTCCTCTGCCTGTAGTGCTACTTAATTAAGAATAAAAGTGTGTGGTCTAGACCTACTCTACATGTGAGATAACTTTTGTTGTGAATTGGTGCTGTATAAATAAAATTTGACTTGACTGTGTTGGTGTGAGTTTTTTAGATTTCTGCCTTCTCTGGAATATAATGTTACTAGATGGCACTTTACTTCAAAATACATGTGGAAAAACTCAACAGCAATGTCTCTTTCCAGAAATCATGTTACTCAAAATAATCCACAGACCTTGTTGTGAGCAGTTTCATGTAGGAAACATGCATGTAATCATGGAGGAGAGGCTCGTGATTCTGAGCTGTAACATTAGTTAGCTTAGCTATAGCTAGCCTCTCGTCCATGAGAAGATGCACGCTTCCTTCTGTGTGGTGATGCAAAAAGAAAATAGTTCCTACATGAAACTGCTCACAACAAGGTCTGTGGATTATCATGAGTAAACAGGTCATGATTTCTGGAAAGAGACATTGCTAATGAGTGTTTCAAATGGGTTTTTTGTGTGCTTTGAGCACAATGTGCGAAGTGCCATCTGGTTCCATTATATTCAAGAGCAGGCAGAAATCTCCACAGTCGATATCTCCAAAAGTCGGCTACTCACACCAAAACAATCTAGATGGATAAACAGCACTACAGGTAAGAGGAAAAGTAATCATTTTTGATGAGTCTGGACAACTTGTTCGTGTGCTATCCAACCAGAAAACTGCAGTAATCTGAGTTTGCGCACAGTGTAAAAAAAAAAAATAGCCATATGAATTTTCTTTGCTAGCTCACCAGCATCATTTTTGCTAACTGAAAGCTAAACACTTACATTTGAGAGTGATGCATTACACAAAATGCATCACTCTTTTACTAATTATGTGAGAGTCCTCATCGACAGAACCTGAAATAACCTATTGCATTGTATTTTTAAAAAAACTAAAATTAAGGGTTTTGAGCAATTATTATTACAAAGTGTTTAAAGATATTACAGTCTGCCATTTTTCTAATGATACAGTGTAATAGTTTTATCAAATGATCATCACTTAAATATTGGGCCTATATATTATATATGTACTGTAAACATTGAATTTGACAGACACCATGCATGTTTTGGATTGTACGGCTGTAGGAGTCACCGAAGTCCGAAAAATCCTACACGTATGGGCTTTAAAATTTGTTGCATGGACATAAAAGGCACCAATTTAAGATAACGACCCACTCAGTCCTAAAGAATGCTTCAAAGTCTCAGCAAAACTTGGTGTAAACTATTATATTGTGGGAAGATGTAGCCCTGTAATAGACTGAATGAACATGAGACTCAAAGCTCTGATATATTAGTAGCTCCAGAGATTGACTGGCCACTTAGCCAGCAGGTTCCCCAGTGGAGATAAATCAAAGGCCTATCCCTGAGCAGTCTACAGCAATTTGCCACAGAAGCATCCAGCTGTTGAGCTAAAAACTAATGGCTGATTGTACACTGTGGTATCTTGGCATGGAGAACAATTCAATTTCCCCATGATGAATGACCAAAGAGAGGTGGATCTGAGACAACAGGCCGAGTCTGGCCTCAAAAAGCCAGCAAACAGTAGGAAGAATTAAATCAGGTTGTGCTTCTCAACTGAAAATAAAATCACGCCATACTTTTGTTGAGGAACGAGGCTTTGTGTTTCTTCAGAGGGTCAAACATCACAAAATCTACTCACAAGTAGGCATCTGGTGCTACAATAGTGGCAGTGGTGGAAAAAGTACTCCAACAAATTTATAAAGTTTTAAAGTTTTCAAATGTAATTTATTGTCTTGTTTTTCTCTGTCTTCACATAATGTTGTAAAATACCCTTTAATTTTTATGTCAATTCTTTTAATTTTGTCATTGAATGGAGTTTATATTCATATAGAGTCGGCCTTAGGTCACTGATTCCCCAGAATTCTTTCAAAGCTATGAAATATACCCTAAAATATTGGATAATATAATAATAATATTGTAATTGTGGCGGCAAAAAATGTAACAAATGTAAGTTCACATAAAGTGTGAAATATCGTATTTTGTGAAATGTTGTTTTTTTCGGATATTGGGTCATTGATATTTGGTCATATTTTCGGTCATTGAGCTTTGTGAAATTTATTGTGTTTTGATCAACATTGCTACACACTGAGCTAAAAACAAGACATGCAAATCGATGAAAGACAACCAATTAAGTGGTTACCCACATACCAAAACACCGCAAAACACAAAACATAGTTTTGTTTCGGTTCTTCAGTGGAGCTCGTATACATCTTGGGTGTTGTATGAGCTGATTAGTGTGGAGAATGCATTGACATGATTTAGACCTTCATGTTGGAAAATAAAATGCACAGAAAATATTATTTAACCAAACTGAACACATAAAGCATAAGACGTTCTAAAATCCTGTGGCCCTGCTCAGACGCCGAGTTGTGAAAACTGAGATAGCAAGAAGGGAGAATAAGTGTAAGAGGTCATCTTATGCAAACACAGCTGTCATATAACACGCAATCATATAAAATGTACTTTTACAAGAAAAACTTTCCAAAATATGATTGTATGCCTCAAACACAAGACATTACGTCTAAAACCCACCTTCTAATCCATCAATAAAGCATCCAAAACTAAGTGTGCAAGTCTTAAATGTGTGACTTTTAGAAGAAGAAAAGGTACTCAGGTCTTTCAGGGTACTTAAGTAAAAATATCAATACCACAATGTAAAAAATACTCCATTATGACTAAAATACTGCATTCAATATCCTATTTAAAGTACAGAGTTGCAACCAGCAACATTTTAAAAAATTGCCCATCTATCATATATTAATTAGATTGTTAATACTGTAAACATCATTTGACCATTGTAATTGGTTGAGGTGTATGTAGTTTTAACTACTTTATATAAAGTTTGGTAGTTGTAAGATGCAATGATTAGTCAGTTAATCAATTAGTTAATTGACAGAAAAAGAGTTGTAGCACAAATGTCAAACATTTGACGATTACATCTTCTCAAATGGACGATGATATGATTGTAGAAGATTATACTTGAGTACTGTACTTGAGTACTTTACAGTACAGTAGCCTCTTTTTAATTCACCCTCAGGTGGCATAGGTCAAATATTGGAAAATACTTGTACATGAAATACACTGAGCAGGTTGGAGGGTTAACAGAGACACGACTGCAGTTCATCCTCTCTCACAGACAGCAAACAACCTGCCAGAAGAGGGCATGATACTCCAATCAGTATACATACGGTGCTTCACTACTCTCAGTGCAACATCTAAAGTGTCTGATCACATGTATAGTCTGTGTGTGTGTGTGTGTGTGTGTGTGTGTGTGTGTGTGTGTGTGTGTGTGTGTGTGTGTGTGTGTGTGTGTGTGAGTGGTTGCAGAGAGTCAGATTAAGCCAACAATTCACATTTCTTCTCTTGTGGAAAATTTGACCTTGACAAAATGTGGAGGGTTTGGACGTGAATTGTTCGACTGGAAGGAACTCCGACAATACTGAGACCACACTCCTGTTGCCTAGAGACAGTGCGATGTTTGGCACCTCAGTTTGTCTGAAGTGATCTGGAGGTGTTAAGAAACCATGAGGAAGCCATAAATGTAGATGAAAAGACAGACAGTGGCTCCATCTTTTTGCACGATAGCAAAACTTGATAATCTAATTAATCTGTTATAATTGATTCTGGGGTGTGGAAATGTTTTGACACCCTGAAGATGGTGCCTGCCCATCAAAATAAAACTTAAACCAGACTATCTCTAGAAATTGAAGCAAATATGCAAAAAAAAAAAAAAATCCTCAAAGGCTAGGAGAAGGTTCTTTATATTCAATGGTTATATGTCAGTATCTAAAAGTATGATGTCCAATGTTGCCAGCGAAACACAAGAGTTAGACTGATGAGGACAGACAGAAAGGTGAGAAGGTGTCAATATGCATCTGTCTCACTGGCTGTGGATCATCTCATTCACCCCGTTTCATAATGAATCCACTGGATGGATATCACACAGATAAGCAATAAGTCCCCAGCCTGCTGATTTCCAGTTGAGGAAACCTGCTGATTCTGTTGAAGAACAGATCAATTTGTTGGAATGATGTGGCTCGAGGCCGTTGTAGCAAAGGTAATCAGTTACTGCAGATGGCATCCGCAGCACAGGAAAAATACACTTGTGCTGCAATAAACAGCAGATTAAAATCCTCACGTGTTTAACTTCCTTATGCAGGGCCTACTGAGCCTGGTTCAGTCACGCTCATTAACATTGGCCAGTTAATGTGATAATGGCGTACTGTATGTGCAAATACATGCTGGCTAACACATTATGTACATCTTGTTCAAACATGCTCTTACATCTTCTCAGTTGATTTTATTCTCCAAGAACTTTAGATTTCGTTTATCACCAACGTAATTAAAAAAGGAGAACATTCCCAATTGTTAATTTAGTCATTCAGTGAAGATATATAGGCTATATATAGGTGATATGGCAGGAGAGCCGCACACTCACAACAGCATTTATTTCAACTCATAAAATTCAACATTTTGCTGTCCTCTTCTTTGAACTGTCTTCTTCAGGATAAGATACAACATTCACCCGACAGGTACAGGACTGTCAACCTGACATCTCCAATTTAAAACGGACAAAGTCACAGAGTCACTAAACTCAAGTTAGGATTCGTTGTGTGGGACACATTTTTGGAATTTAGTGACAATCAAACCAGTAGATGAGATTTTCACAGGAAAGATTTGACCTGTTCGTGGCACTAGATGAAAAGCCAAAGAATCACCAAAATCATAGGGATTCATCCTCTGGGGACCATGAAGGCCAGACAGAAGTGGTGAACTGATCAACAGACTGACATGGTTATCCCTTGATCCTTGTCATTAGTGTGGTTAAAAATGAGAGGGCAAAAGTGTTTCCTCGGAACTATTAGGGGCTGTATTCTTTCTTCCGGACTACAACCACCAGAAAGAAGCATGCATCTACTCATGGACAATAGGTTAGCTAACTATGCTAGCTGACAGCTCAGCCAAGAAAGCCCCCATTAATGTTTACATCCCACCCTTTGGTGTTTAATTTGCTTTAAAAAAAAAAAAAAAAAAGTTCCTACATGAAACTGCTCACAACAAAGTTTTTCAATGATTTTCTTTTCTTTTCTTTTCTTTTTTTTTTTTTGCGCTGTCACAAGCAAAGTGTCATCTAGTTTAATTATATTGGAGAGAAGGCAGACATCTCTACAGCTGATATCTCCAAAACTCAAACCAAAACAATCTAGATGGATATATAGCACTACAGGTAAGAGGACCTAATAGGCCTATTTACATTGTATGTAGCAAGTGATGACATTAATAAAGGAAGCTGATGCTTGAAGGGGCTCCAGTGTAATGTGGCCTACAGTCAGTGTCACCAGACTGTTTGTGCACTTTAATCGTGTTTTGAACATCTGGTGAAAAACTTTATTTGGGTTCTGATTAAATCTGGGACAAGAGGACAATGTCACCTCTTGTCGGAGCATTAATTTGGATGGATATGTCTAATTTTAGTCAATTAGGTAAGTGGCATGGGACTATACCAGCCCCTCTGAATCTGACCACTGGACAACCACCCGTCTGGCTCCCAAACAAAAATACCACAACTGTCCTCAGGGGCAGAACATCCACGAGTCAACCAATACCTGAGTTTTGACAACTTCCCCTTTACCATACAGATAAATGAGGTGGCAGTAAAATCATTTTGGTATCCGGCTTTGGATCCAGTCACTCATCATCATCATCATCATCAATAAACATACAATATGTCAGTGGCAAGCTGTGAAAAATAAGGACTTGACAACTTGGCTCTGATTGGCACAGCATCCAGCCTGCTTCTGCACAGACTTTGCCTCTTGCTACTCCATCAATCAGTCAGTGATTGTGGATTATGATCGGGAGAGTCATCAGGGTAAGAGTATCAGGTAAACATTCAGACTGCTCCGAGACGATCACGCATACAAGCAGCGGTTAGAAACCCTCCAGGCAGATTTCAAATGACTGCTGAGTTGAAAGCAACTAGAGAAGAGAGCAGCGGCCTACACTACGACGACACTTGGCCGGAAATAAATGGTGGATGACATTTTATTCTGGAATTGCAAATATTCACAGAAGAGAGGTGGTCCTAACCACAACGTCGACCAGCACAGATAGAAAACACCTTAAGTACAAAAGTCATAGGTGTTCATGACATTTTAAAATTGTGTTACCTATATGTTTAGATCCTGTTATGACAGTTTAGATTAGCTCTTGTTTCACCTTGGTTTCCATCACTCTCCTTCTTTTCCTTATTTGCCTTCTCCATCAGCAGGATTCTTTTTTTTGCAGGGTAGAGTTTCCACAGTTATTACATTTGTTATACTGTTACCTGGGGATAGCAACGGAGGAGAACAATGCCTCTTCCTGTTTTGGTTCCACAATTCTTTGTGCTGTAAATCAAGCCTTCATTTTTTTTTTTTTTTGGCAAAAAATTGGTGAAAGTGAGGCTTACAAGGAACTAATCTAAAAATGGATGTTGTCATTTTTCTTTAGCCATTACCCCGTGCGATATACTGTATATATACTTCATAATGATAAGTTAAAGCAAAAAGGTTGTATTTCCTTTTGAAAGTAAAACTAAAAAATGTCCCTAATCATTCATACAAGCAATTATAAACTTGAAGATTCAAGATTCAATAACTTTAATAGTTAGTTAGTTCCCCAAGGTACATACAA
>JBBPCS010000375.1:1641631-1671735 GCA_037974645.1 Hollardia meadi
CCCAACAAGGTCAGTGATTATGCCAGAAAAGGTCCCCAGTAGGTAACAAAAACGCGCGCACACACACACACACACACCTGCTTTTCATTTATCTGAGGTGTGCGACTATAAATCAGTAATCTTCGAATTGAATTATTGCAGCTCTCGCGTACCACGCAGCCGTTCCTCCATTCCTCCCACACTACACCAATCACAACATTAACACAAGCGGGGGGATATGGAACAAACAGGCGTAGGGACTGAAATGAGATTAGAATGACTAATGTTTGTTGGAATATAATACAGCCGAGAAAGGACGGAGAGAATAAATGAAGAATGCAGATGACTATTGAATGAGTAAGAGCATGGTTACAGTTGTCTCGCAGCTTATGAAAATTACACCAGCGTTGCTCATTTGAGAGCCGCTGTGCCGTGACCTCACTGCTGTTGATACACACTCTATAAAACAGGGATCATATCACTGTTGTGGCTGTTTCAGTCCAGTTTCTGCTGATGAGGCCCCACAAGAAAATTGCCTCTTCTCCCGGGCTCATTCACTGCTGCGGAAGATAATTTATGCTTTGACTTTATTATCCTGTAACGATAAATATACATGATACACAAAAATAAACTCTGATTTCTGAATACGTGTTTGGGGTGTAAGTACATTTGAGAGGTCAAAGCCAATTCGAGGGGATTTTTAACCATGCTAAGCCATGTTGATCGTCTGTGGGATTCAGATTGCCATGAAATTGTGTTTAGACATTCATGGTCCTCAGAGGATGAAACCTGCTGGTTTTAGTGATCCTCAATTGTAGTGATCCTACAATTTTGTACCAGAAATAGTTTTACATCTTCTGTGAAATATCTCAACATCTGCTCATTGGTTTGGGACAAAGTTTTGGAAAGACATTATTGGTCCCCATCTTTGACTGTAAAGTAAAATGAACATGACAGCTCCCCAAAAGTTAAAACATCTTATTCACTCCCTAGTGGCTAGCTGCAGTACTCAAAGTACACTTGAAGTCATTTGTAGTATTTCTTATCACCCTTTGTTCAAGTGTTCATTATTTCTGATAAGTTTGGTTTTAAGTAGTCCATCTGTATATACGTCAATGATCCCCACAGAGTAAATGAAGCCATTTGGGTGATCTAAAACTGATGTCAGCCTCAGCTGTACTTTTATTTTTTTTGCAAATAATGGCATACAACTGTAACATGCTGAAACTAAGATAGTGAACATGCTAAACTCTGCTAAACATCAGCATGCTAGCATTGTTATTGTGCAAGCTAGGTTGCAGGTGTCATTTCAACACTGGGGAGGGGGACACATATTAAATGTGGGATGCGGGGGGTCCTCCACTAGGAAATTTTGAACGTCAAACACTTCATTTCCTGCATTCTGGTAAGTTTTATGCACTTGCAATTGCATTTTGAGAAATCCTTTGATGTTGGTGTACTACATTCTTTTGGTCACTAAGCAGGTTAACACCATCGTCATTATTTTCAGCAGTTTGTTTCTGTTGAGTGCATTTCTTTCCATCCCAAGCCTGTAAACTTTGTGTCAAATCATTTAATTATTGGTTATTTTTTATTAATCATTTATTAAATGTCCTCAAAACTTTATAGTGATTTGCATATGTCAACAACTATAGCTCCTCCTGTGAAGCATCCGTAACCGATGTATAAAAACTTACTTAGTGATTGACAGTACTATTAAACACACATGTGATCATATAAAACATGTATCATTTAAGTATTAATTTACCACATTTATTGGTTATATTTGCTTTGTATTTTTATCAATGCTTCTTCTCATGGTCATGAAATCCAGCTGACAGCCCTGAGAGAAATCTGGTTAGTGGACGTAAAGATTTTCTAAAACTATAATAATATGTAATATAGTAATATCATACTATATGCACGCTCATGGAGGAAATGTTCAAGCTCCACACATCTTCATGAGTGAATGATTTCTACATGTGCAAGAACAGTTGATAAATGTTAATAAAGGATTTATTCATTTGTTAACATACCATTTTATGTTATCAACCAATCATTATCTGTTTTGATACCAGTTACATATGCTTCATAGTAGAAGTTGTAATTGTTGACCTATGCATTAATAAACACATGCAAATGTCCTTATATTGGCTTACAGCTACATGTGTTATTACTAATTTATTAAGAGTTTATTCACTGCTTATAAATACTTAATAGAGAGGGTTGAAGAAATAAGTTAGACACTAAGCCTTCAAGCTGTCAAGTTTTGTTAAATCTGTTCTCTTTTGTCAATGACACACAGCAGAAATGCAACAGTTTTAAAGGAACATGCACGAAATTCAAGTGCAGTAAAAAATATCAAGCTTGGTTTATTAGAGATGCTTCCTTCTGAGATTTGTTATGGGATGTTGGGCTCCGTCAGGGCGTCATTGAGCTGCCAGCACTTCTGACAGGTGGTGTCACTCCTACGCGCTGCTAACCGCTCAATCGTGCGGTGCAGATGGTGCGTTGCATGCTATGTATGCCAACAGTTGCTGTTTTGGAGATACTTTATACCCCCAACTCCTTCTTCACTGAGAGGTTTTCACATGATCTACTTACTTCTTTAGGAAATAATGGAAATAATCGCAATCTGTGATATTGTGTTTTATATTTACAACACAAATAGGAAATTATAATGTCGTGTAAAGACTAACAAAACAAAACAGCCAGGCCAGAAATCATCGAGCAAAACACTGTTGACAACAATGGCATGTAATTAATGTGAACTGAAAGAAAACGTTCAGAGTTACAGTATGTACAGTGAATTTCACGGAGAATCAACAAATCTGAATGTGAGAGATAATCCAAATCTGACTTGATGACGTGATCTGCAAAAATGAGTCTGCATTCAGTCTCCAACAAAACATGCAGCCTGAAACAGAAAAAGGCAATGTGAATCATGCTGTACTGAATATGCGTTTCACAAAATCCCAAAAAATATTGTGACAGCAGTCCTGAAAGCAAAAAGACAAAAGAGTGAAACAGTATAAACTGATCAGATATTGTACACGTTTACTGTAAAGCCTGGGAACCTCTTTCCTACTGACGTGGCATAAACTGACACATATAGGTAACTGCAAATAGTTTGATATTTTGGGAAATATTCTTATTCGCTTGCTTGTTGAGAGTGACAGGAAAAGGTCGATACGAAGCTACAGGCAACACCCAGTTCGCCTAGCTTAGCATAAAGACTGTAAACAGAAGGAAACAACTCTGTCCAAAGTCAAACAAAATGCCCAGTAACAGCACGTAACTCCCTGTAAAAACAGTGTGTTGTTTCAGTGTGCTGGTACGTGGATCATTTTCACCTTAGGACAGAGACGGGCTCCCTGTTTCCAGTCTTTATGTTGTGCCAAGACAACTGACTGAGTGGTAATGATCATCATGATCATCTAAATGTCAGCAAGAAAGCAAACAGTAAGACTTCCCAAGATGTCTAAAAACATCATTTATGGCAGTGAATGATAGAAGGACAATTGTATAAAATGCTGGTATGGATTTCATCAGCCTCTGTCTTGTTAATAAAAACTGGGCTTTAAAGTCAAAGTTTTGACATCTTAGCACAGTGTTAAATCCCCTGATAATCATAGGAGCGAGGTCCCAGCAGTTCCAGTGTCCATTTGAAAATAACCAGTGTTCAGTTAGTGGCATTACCTCCAAGGCAAATTCAAGGAACAGTTTGAGACTTTAGGAACGACACTTAGCAGTTTCCCCTTGTTAAGTTGAACTAATCGGCTGCTGGCTAAAGCTTCATATTTAGTGTGCATGCAGGAGAGTGACGACTAACTCTCAGCAAGAAGGAAAATACGCATATATTTCCCCCTTTAGTTTAATTGTAAATCATTTCCAGATCCAGGGATCCGTGTTCATTTTAACTACAGGTGTAAAAAAATGCTTTGAATCCTTGCCTGCTGTCTTGTCATTAGCAATAAGTTGCATTACGGTGACCACACTTTATACTGAAATTATGGGTTGTAATCACAGTAAAGCAGTGTCCTGAAAACACCGCAAAGAGTCGCAGCTCCTCACAGGCGTCAGAGCAGAGAGTGATTTACAGTACATGAAAGTCTTTGTAAAATACATGTACTGTAGATAATTCCTCATATACAGATGCACACTGTTTGAGGGACAGTTCTGTCATCAAAGTCTTCACTTGCTCTGATTTAAAAAAAAAGTTCATATGGAATTTACCATATTTTATGTTCCTTACACTGAGAAGTGTCTGCGTATTCAAAAACAAGAACAGCAATGGGTTACAAAACATCAGTGCATCAGTTGACGTAGTAAAGCCAGTAGATTAAGTTGAAGAGGGAGAAGGTGAAGGGGAATATTATCCGTGACCATCTGTCGATGGTGTTCACGTCGGTGAGGTCTGGGATTTTGATTTTGAGCTGCGAGGATCGCCGCCGTAGACGGGTTTTCTTTAGATGCGCGTTCCTGTCCAGGCTGACGCGGCCCGGCTCTCGCGGCGTGCTCGGCTTCCTGTACTGGACACCTGAGTTGTCGAACACCATGGAGGAGGAGTTGCGGGTCTCGCTCACGGTCGTTGTAACCTCATTCCCTCCCACTTCGTTGTGGATCTCCAAGGTTGTCAGCAAAATGTTCCCCTGGGAGTCGACCTAGACGCAACAGACAGGAGCGCGGTTAAAAATGGGCCGTGAGCTGAGGCTTCGGTGACTGATGACACACGTGCAGCATGCGTCAGGCCCCGGGGCCCGACGTCTTCTAGCAGGCTGACAGATTGCAGCCTGCGAAAAAGGAGAGCGGCCTTCAAAACCAGGTTTCCTGTCCCAAAGTTAAATCACTTCTCACAAATCAGCTCAAGGTTGGACCGGATGGCTCTAATACTGGTGTCATGGCAGCTATGGCTTCCCACATATACACATATAAATCATTCAGACCTATGTGGCAAAAACAGAGGCACAGTATGTACACAGTAATATAACAATGTGGTGACAAGACATGAGAGGACGTGGCATGGTGAATATTTATTTTCTTACTCTTTTTAACTCAAACTAATGACAGAAACTGATCCATGATGAACATTTAGAGATCCACAGAAGAAGAGGGAATGTAGAGAGACTCATGTGTCATGATTGTGATGACAGAAAGGGGCTGTTAGAGATGTTTTCATTGAGCACGTTCATTTGTTAAATGAGAAGGTCAAACTTTGCCCTGCAGCGGGAAACGTTTCAGCGGAGGTTTCACAGATGCGACACAACAGACACTCACCCGTTGTGAGTGACGACGCCCTTCTACCTGATTGGACTGTTTAACGGACGAAGACTTGCAATTGCCCCCTTGCAGAACGGACTAGCCAGGAGAAACACAAACAGAAACCCTTTTTTTGGTCTGAGCTGTGGTCAGGTGTTCACAGAGCTTTACAATCAGGACGACGATGGGGGAATCAGGAAGTTGGTTGACTGTATTGAAGTCCAGTGTTGACAAATGAATTAATCATTTAATCAAAGTGAGATTTCTTTTGTACCAATGTGCACATGATAGAGATGATAATAAATAAATAAAAATCCATCATTACTGTTGATATTATAGTTCAAGTGTAATCCATTGACATCATTTGCAATGGCCTCAGCTCCATCAGTGTGACCATTTTCTTTTTTTAATTGCTGGAGTATCTCTTTAAGTTTTTCTTACATCATGTGCACAGAGATGAGAAATTTAATTTCAAGTCTATACATTAAGCCCTACATTAAAGATAAGCTTTACTGCAGTTAGTTAAAAACGTTGCTTACAGCTCTTAAAACACCACGGCCTATTGTCCTGAACCCATGAAACGTTCCTCTGGTTTTTGGAAATGATTCTCACCTTGGGTCTATCGAATTTCTCCCGATCATTATTTGCCTTCTGCGCCTTCTCCGCCAGTTTCTTCTGCATCTGAGGACCTCTTCCAAAGAAGATGTAGTTGACAAAGGCATATTCCAGCAGAGCCAGGAAGACAAACACAAAGCAGCCCATCAGGTACATGTCTATAGCTTTGACGTAGGGGATCTTGGGCAGAGTCTCTCTTAAATGGGTGTTGATGGTTGTCATGGTCAGGACAGTGGTGATCCCTGTAATAAAAACAGAAAAAAAGAAAGAAAAAGAATTAGAATCACCATGTAGAATTATTATTTCAGGCAGATGCTGGTGTAACTAAAACGGCACGTGCTTTACCCGTGCAGTGACCGTTATATATCTTTCGAGCACAGTGTTGTTACTGATGTACCCCTGTTTAATATATAACTAATAAATTAAGGAACAACCTGGTAAAAAAAGTCTATGATGCCATGCTTCCTCCCAGATTGAAAAATTTCCCACGCCTTCACTTTTAGTGGTACTGCCACTAAAAAAGTGGTGCTGCAAAAAAAAAAAAGAAAGCACTTTCTCCATTGACCACCATTATAAGAGAGATGTGAAATTTACAAGTTATTTCAATTATTATTTCTGTGTATTTATGAATTTTTAAATGATGAGGGTCTTATATAGGAATGCATGTGGGCCAAGTAATGTGGCACCAACCCCGGAAGTTAGAAAACATTTTTCTCCATGGACAACCTGTTTTGAATCGAGGGAGAGTCTATTGATATGTGTCATGAGTGGACAGTGGACATCGGCTGCTGTGGTGTGAATTGAACCAGTCAGTGATGCCACTCACGGTGTGTAGGAAAATTCATAGGTTAAATTCCTGCAGACAGACTCTTTTTAAAAGTTTATTTAATTACAGCTTTAATTTTTTTTAAAAACAAACAACATTTGTGCATTAAATTGGCTAAAATGAAGGTATATTCATAAGAATGCTATTAACTCATTAAAAGAGAGCACTCATGTATTCCTACAAGGTCTAATTGTGAGTCATTTTCATCTGTTACAAACATTTCCATCAAACCTGATTAGAACAGTTAAAAAAAAGCTTTCATGAAGTTGAACGTACATAGCTTGGATAAGCAGAAAACGCTCCGCTTTATAGCTCATACAAGGAGTGAACAGACTCAGCGACTACACAATAAACAGCAGCGTAGTAATTGTCTCCATAATGTGCACCATTAACAATACATGTGTCTGTGTTGTTTCGGTGTGGCCTGGATGGCTCACCAACCCGGACGGTCTGTCTATTTCTGTCGACTCACGCTTACATAATTAAAAACAAAAATGTAGCACTGTACAGTACTGTATGCGTGGGGGTGTTAAGAGCAGTGTGGGCTTATGACATCGATTTCTGCAGAACAAAGACAACAACAAGAATCTAAAATCTCTCACAGCTCAGAGGAGAAGGTTACTCAACAAATCCCAGAAATACTGTCAGTGCAGTGCAGGAAAACGTACAGGGACAGATTAAACCTTGGTAATAACAGGTGATGAGTGCTGTGTGCTAAACCACTCCCCCAGAGAAACCATAGTCACAGCAGGTCTGTCAATTGATTGATTTTTTTTTTGGCCTTTTTAAAGCAATTTGCATGGAGCAATAGTAAGAGTGATATCTGGCATAAGAGTTTGGAGGTTGGTGTCTTTTTTTTTTTTTTTAGCTTTCCTTTTTTAGTAAAAAACGGCCTGAGCAGTGTTTATCTGCTGACAAGCAATCTTTAGCATGAACTAGCTTTTTACCCACAGTAGTGAACAAGTGTTACTTAAAAGGCCAAGGAGTTCATCATTGACCAACGTCATTATCATTTGTGGTGTCCTAAAAGCCTTCTCTGAACATGCCAGTTTTGCTGTGTTGAAATGCTACCTCATGATACAATAACAACCCTGCTCCTTTATTTCTGTATATTATTGTCATTTCAAAACATCAAGCTTTTAAAAATCTGCATTTTTCAGCAAACTCATGGAGGTATTAGCTTAATTAGCATGCTAGCTATAATCCGCCAGTGACAGCGGTCATTTCAGTCGGCAAAATCTACGGTCACCAGCTAGAAATGAGAAGCCTGTTTTTGTCTACATCTTTTTTTATATTAAGGACTCATTACTGAGAATTTTATGATTTTTAGCGCTCTCTTGTGCTCACTCTCGTGTTATTCATACGCCATCTTGTGAGACCAGGCTGTAAATATAGAGTATGATCTCTGAACGACATCTTTTTCCACTGCCCATATGAGGCCTGCAAATATCCCTGCAAATGTAATTTTAACAGTACAGTGAGTGCGAATGCTTCCTCACTGCATCGATCTCACAGTGTCTCAGACAGTGGTCTTCTCCATGAGCAGTCTCGAGCAGACACACCGTGCCCCCTGAACAGGTCTGACCCTGTGGAAGTGCTTTCCAATATACCTGCTCGGAAGGCCCCCTTAAAATGTACCTCATTCATGCTTAAATCACAGTGACCGCACTACTGAGATTTAATGAATGCTGCAATAACATGCTCTTTCTTACACAGTCAATATTTGGTGCGCATAGATGTTTAATGAGGATTTCCATTAGGGCGAATATATTTACAGAGATCAATGCAGTTAGGGATGGTCGAGTGTTTTTCAGTGGTGAACTGAGCCTCGTGTATTTGTTTCAGTCCCAGAGGCCCAGTGGAAAGTGTGAGTCCAGGTCAGTCTCCTATTACACCACAGAGCAGCAGCCTCAAAGAGACTGAAATGAACCCATAGCCATGATAAAATGTTCATTTTTAATCACATATTGGGATGAATTTAATAGTGCCCTGCATGCAGTTAATATGGAGGAAACCATCTTGATATCTGAGTCTTTTTCCTCTATGTCCACAACCCTGGGCCAATTGTTTAAATTGTTTTATACTAGTGCTGATATGATACCTGGGTTGCCAATGTTTGTTTTTTTTTTACCAATTTTAATTGGAATATAAATGTTTTTCTAAAAATCGTTCTTTTCCATTCGACAAATGAGTAATATGTTGTGTAAAACAAGTGGGCACACAAGCTTTGCCTGAATTACACACATTTAGCTTGTGACCACATTCCTTTTTCCTTTTCAAAATGTTGCTTCAGACACATCTGGCAAACGCAAGACTGTAAATACAGCTCATTTCTGGCAAACTTGTTAGCCAATGGTTGCTCCTTTACACTTCCAGCAGACACTAAGAAATATTAGCATTCATTTAGGGTCGTGTTTCTGGCCACCTGATTCACTCTCCTTTCCTTTTCCTGAAAACAGCTGCCAACTGTGACTGTAAATGGGGTTGATGAGAATCGTGACACTGAACCAAAACAGTAAAGCTGCCGGATGTTGAACCCAAACAATGAACCAAAAGAGTGTAAAAACCTCCACAGAGTTAAAGGGGATTGTACACCTGGGTGATAATTCTTTGTGGATTTGTCACTACAAGCAACACCTTTCATGTTGCACACGTGAGTCTTTTTTTCCCCTCAAATCTGGAGATAAATAATGGAATAATAAACTTTAAATTGGTCCTCACTTTGCTACAGACGCCTGAGGCTCCACACTAACACCAGAAAGGAAATGATCACTTTCAGTCAGATCTAGAAACATAAATAAAACCGAATGGAAAGGTCAGATCCAATGTTTATGTTCTCATGGCCAACAATATCTAATTTGTCATCCTCTCAGGTCGCGGTACGGTAAATTACATGAACTCCATGTGATCTGCCAACAAACACTCCATCTACTGACTATACAGCGTCTCTAAAGGGAAGAAAGTAATAGATCATAAATGTGTCTCACATAACAACACAGTCACACATTTTGTGCTGTGCAGACATCCATTCAGAATCTTCATTACCTCCCACTCACATGTCAGCTCTTTCTTTCCTTTCTGTCTTCTTTTTTTAATCTGTTCAATGCTACCTGTGTGAGTGAGATGATGCACAACAATACTAAAGTATTGGCAGATTGCTGGTCGAGTTGGTGCATAAAAAAATGAGACTTCTTTGAGAGACTTTGTTGGCAAAACTCATATCACAGTAATCTTTCAGTGGGTAGTGGGTGGATGTGTTTTTTTTTGCGCTGCCACACCTTTTCCTCCAAAATCTGTTCCTGTTTCTGTGACAGCATTTGATTTGTTTTAATTGACTGCACCCGATCCTCCCCACCTGTTTCAAATAGGTGACAATCATTGAGTCTGCACACTGAGGGAGGCATTGGCTGAAATATTTATGAATGTTATTTTTCTGCATGATAAATGACTAAATATACAACTAATCATAACTCTAACGCATCTAAACTCCAGTTTAAGTCATCAGTACCTACAGATGAAATCATTTGACAAAGTGCAACACCTTGTTTTAGAGAATGATTTAAAAACCTACCTGACGACCTCAGTCATACTGATAATCTTATATCTTTTAAACAGCTATGCCAATTTCAATATGGATGACAAAATGGGAGAGCTGAATGCAGACAAGCTTGTCAAGGTGGGAAAATCTAAATTTGTTTTGGTGTTTACAGCTGACACTCAATAACTCACATCCACAGTTACTTTCAGTTAGGCACAAGATGTCCTGTGATATGATATTTGTTTTCCTGTAAGTGTTATTTGAAGGAATAGAATGTTTATGTCAGACCCCGTTTCTCTCATTTACAACGTTTAAGTGAAAAAGAGTCACAACGACAAATACTTTACTAAAACTAGTCTAATCAAAAGATCCCGGTCACTCTGCTTTGATGGATAAAAGCTAACATGATTTTTTGCAAAGTTACTCTGTTGCATAACTCTAAAACGAACACTGAATCTGTAGCTTCACATCACATGTTTGATATTTTAAGGATCCATTTTCTTGATTCCCAGAAAGTCCACCAACACCTACATTTACCATCAATACAAAATGAATTCTCTGGGTCTCAACTTTGATGATATCGTAGTTAAATGTTTTCTGTCTGTTTGTAGCTTCGGGACAGAGGTCCTGTACACAAGCTTGCAGGCCCAAACTATGACTGATGGTGAAACTGCAGAGCTGAGGTCAATCTACTGCACGGGACACATCGTACCTAATGCAACTCTGGCAGCCGAGGCATCATAATTTATCCAGAACGACACCCAGGATAGGATGGTGATGAGGATGGAGGGCATGTACGTCTGCAGGATGAAGTATCCGATGTTTCGCTTCAGCTTGAAGCTCAGAGACAGTCGAGGGTAGGCACCTGCAGGAAAACAGAGCGAAGACGAGAAAGCGCTCTTTAATACAACAGGAACAAGGGGATGTCTAGCACGTTGTTTTGGCTCCTATAACAATGGCTCATGAACTGGTTTTATCACAAGTCATCTTATGAGCTTTTAAGTTAAAACTTCTGTCTGCACACACACATATGCAGTGCTAAAGGCGTAGTTTGACACTTTAAACAAATATGCTTATTTGCTTTCTTGTGGAGAGTTCGATGAGGACATTGATGCCACTCTCACCCCTGCACAATAAATATGCGGCCAACTTAGCAGTTAGCTTTGCTTCACATTAACCGCTAGCATGGCTTTGTTGTTTTCACACTTTCCTTTTTTTCTGATTTAAAAAGAACTGAAATTACCACCTTGCAGTTGTATGCCTCCACACACCACTCAAGTTGAATATCCCAAAATATCACACGATTCATTCACCAAGACTTAAACAGATGTTTGATATTAAAAGGCAACATTTTTGTACAGTTTAGAAATGATTGTCCTTCTGGGGGACCAATGTCATCAGGGTGTGCCAGTGCCATGGGGGGGTGCGCTTGATCTGCAAGGGTGTTTGGGCGGAGGGTTTGTGTCAAGTGGCATCCACATGAATGCCAGGATCCAGGGTTTCCCAGCAGAATATTGCACAGTAGCGAGGTGATCAATGTCATTCATTTCAACTGTCAGTGGTTTTAATGTTGTGGCTGAGGGCAGCATAATTGTGAACTCACCTGTGGAAAAGACCACGTTCCTGGAAACCAGTTTGTAGTCAACTATGGAAAACTGAGGGAGCTCGATTCGTGTCACCCCGGTCACAGCAGTGTCTCCTCCTTTCCAGTAGAACTCTATATCGTCTGTTGTGTAACCATCTGCAAACAGGGACACAGGAAACAAGGCAAGGAGTGATTCCTGTGAGTGGAAAAGCACTGTAAAGTGCAGCCGCCTCGTTCTGTTAAGAGTGCTAAAATTAATAATATATTTGGGGGGGGGGGGGCTAATAGCTACAGTTGATTTACAGTAACTCCTATGAATCATACAGCCTCGGCTGGATATAAGTGCTGATTGCATGAGATGTAAATCTTCATGGGGATGTGTGCCACTGCAGGCAGACAGACTTATACAACATGCATGGAATCCATAACTGTCAACAGTTTTAGCGCAGATAGCCAAATATGTCATCAAGACTGATGAAGTTGGATGAATCGTTAATGTGCTCTGCTATGGAAATCACCGTCAGGTTAAAATCTTTCTGGAGAGACACAGTAGCTCTAACCGGAGAGGGTGAAGCAAACAACTTCAATGACATACGACGTCTTAATAAATGGAATTGCGATGCAATTCAGCAGTCTGTGCAGTTTCTGTCTGTCCACGAGCTGAGGAGTGCGGCAACTTAAAAAATCACAGTGCGGTTCATATATTTCAAGGAAAGAAAAAGTGCAGCTGTCCGCACAAGATGTGGAGCTTGAACTTACAACTCTCGATTTCCAGAGTGCAGTTCTGCTCGTCCAGTGGGTATCTCCTCAGATCCATCATGCAGGCGGCTGTCGTCGTTATTCTGAATCAAAACAAAACCAAAAGACAGCCATACGTTAGCCTGCATGGGTGATGTCAGATAGAGCTCGATAAATTCGTAGAGATGTGATGTGCTCACTTGTAGTCTGTGTAGAGATAAAAACTAATTTCAAGCAGAACAAATTATTACAACAAGACACAAACATCTTGGCAATGCGGTTCATTATTACTTGTTTGAAAGTCAGACTCCAGACTGTCAATTACTGCTAATGGCACTTCCAGGCTTTTTCAGAGCTGCAGTGTTATGTAGAGAATCCAGTCGTGAGCTGCAGTCAGAATAACAGTTATATATATATATATGCGATATGAGCTGATAAGAGACCCGCTGTGTTAGCATGCAGCTTAAATGGATTCAACAAAACAAATAAATCACTTAGCCACTTCATGTATCTTGGTCAGATTTGAGTGTTATGTGATAGCGTAAAAAGAGTAAATGCAACAAATAAGCGTTAGCGGTGGATTTGCTCGGCAATCGTTGACACCACAATGGGAGGCGGTGTGAAATGTTGAAATTGTTTGTCCCAGACGCATCCAGCATGGAATCTTTACTGCTCCCAGTTGGATGAGGTTGGAGAGTCTCATGAAAATGTACATACAACATGTGTAAGAGATAAGTGCATTTCATCAGGATACCAAACATATAAATAGGTTTTTATCTTTCCTCAAGTAGTTGTGGCACATTTTCTTGCATAATTCCCCACTGGAATGGGAATTAATGAAGGTTATATTAGTCATAGATTCTCATATAATAGCTGCTACCACTCTGTTGCTGTCATGTTCTCTCTTTTTTTACAGAAAACATTATACTCGTGGCCTCTGTTAAACTACTGTCAACAAAACCCAACACTTCCTGATGTTTTGTTTCACATTAAAAGTCTACCTTTAAATGAAAGGCCGCAAATTTTAATGTGGAAGTGTTGAGTTTGATTCATGGCGCCTTTCATTTGAAAGAAATTTGGTGAAGCTGCCTTTTCATTTGAGAATTTATGGGAACAACAGGACTCACCTGAGTCCGTAGAGAACAGTGCCGTCTGGGTGTAATCGAATCATGCGGTTCTTAACGGTGACGCCGTGAACGAAGGACTTCTTGTCATTGAGGAAGTACGTGTCTGGGACCCAGAGCTGGTCTGCTACTCTGTTGTCCAGTGTCAGGTTGAGAGGGATCCCTACATAGGCTAGCCTCTTGTCTCTCCAATACTGCTGGAAGTACATTGTCAACGTGTAGTCCTGTGGGGAGTAAAAACAGCATAATGTATAATGTAGAAAGATTCTATATGGCAAATACAATATAAATAAATTTTGTTTTAGACGATTGCAATTTCTTTCCAGAGCTCACGAAAGTGTCTTATTCTCAAAGGTTAAATTTATTGAATTGTCAAACAGCTCTGATTGTAATCAGTCTGCCCTGGGTGACCACATTTTAAGACCCGTCTTGACGACAAACAAGACTGGCTCTCGACCTCAGACTATAGATTTCCATTACTGCAGCCACAGCATCAACGCTAGGTTTTAGCTTAGTGAATGACCACTTTTACCAGCATGCCACAACTACACTGTATAGATGGATGTATGGATAGATAGATAATCATAACGTTACATATTACCAACCATACACGCAATCACATGAGGTTATTTCAATAATTTATTGGCCGTTTGTTTGCAGCAAGCTCCTGAAGTGGATCCATCAAAAACACAAAAGCTTTTCAGGCCTTTAATGGAGCTCTTTACCAGCTCACTTGGCTTTATTCTGCTGACTAATGCTCTCTTAAATAAATAAGCAGGTCTCAGGAAATAAACAAAAACTTGGTCCGTGCTGAAAATGCCTACATTTCAATCCTCTGGTGCAATGTTCGTAATGAAGTGTTTAAAAAGTGCCTAGATTTCCTTTGGATATAGCAATCAATACCAGTACTACTTTTCTTCACGCTGAACTTATTATTAGCACTGTGTAGTTCCTCAGCTAGAAAACTGCTGACCTCATTTTGGAAAAAAAAAGCATTATTTTTGTTGATTCTCTCATTACACTATACAGTGCAAGGGGAAGCTGCATCATGCATGGCTGACAAACTGTAGGCTTGTTTTGTGTTTGGAATGAATTACACTATGTGATTTGACTGACAGTATAATATAATGTAATATTGATTCCTATGAATAATTCAGTGTGTGTGTGTGTGTGTGTGTGTGTGTGTGTGTGTACACACTCAGAAGAAGTATTTAAATTGCTTCTATATACTGAAACTCTGTGGGTTTTCATCCATTTAATGGCCTTTTTTGAGTATTTTGCCAGTTAAGAAAATTGAAATTAATGATGGCTCCTTACTATATTTCTCCTAAATCTGCATCTAAAGCAAAACCAGAGACTATTTTTCAAGTTATCAGAGTAGGTGTAGGTTCTGTAGTAATCAATATGATGCAGTATGTTTCCAGAAAATCCCTGTCTTGAGACACATGGCTGTTACATTTGTCGAGTCTCTTCAGAGATGCCTTCGCCCTCCCGATTCTCTTTTACCCCCTGTGAACAGAAGATGCCCTCATTACTCTCTCTCCCACATGCAGCATAGGTGTGGGCTGGGTGAATCAGCTTTACACAACAGCTCTTAAACTACAGATATAGAGCCCAGCTACCAACCCTCTCAAAGTCTGGACCACAACTATTTTAGTCTTTGTTAAATCCTCAGATCCCACCTCAGCTGTTGTCCTTCACTGCCTTAAAGACATCTTTAGCATCTCAGAAATAAAGCTATACCACGTAACTCCTACTGTACACACTGTAGAGTACGCCCTTCTGCTCCCAGTATACCCAGAGTAACCTGCTGGGTCCCACTGGGCTCTATTCCAGGCCTCAGTGTATTCCTTACAGACAGTTTACAGATCATTTACAAGGGAAACACCCACTGGCAGCCACACTGGAGGTCAGTGTTGCCAACACTTATCCAATGAAAGGTACTGGCTGCAGGTGGCTCAGGTGCTCTATAATATGACGGTGTCATACACTAATTCACATGTGACAAAATAACAGCCCCCTGTTTTATCCAATGATTTACTGACAACATGTTTGACTTTGCATCAGTTACAACCGTTTAAAAAATGTGTTTTCTTCAATACCACCATAGAATCAACAATGAGTAAATAAGGAAATCTGATTATGATCTCATAAATACACTTTAAAGAAAATATCCCCATAAGGTCATATACAATAGAGCAGGAGTTCTTAAAGTTTATGGAGCCAACATATGAGGGCCACGCAGGAAAACCCATGAACCTGTGGTAGGACTTGTGATTAGTCTCATAATGATGTTTAGCATTAAACATTCCTTGAGCACAGAAATGACCTGTTTGCAGATAAAGCAGATCACTTCCACTTTTACTGAAACCTCCTTCTCTCGCTAGCTTTAGCTAACGCCACTAGCGTCGATGACAGAATGCATTTCCTCCGACACTCACGCAAATGCCACCAGTAGCTTTGAACACGTTGTCATTCCTAACAGACAGACGCTTGATATTTTTTAAATTTATATCAACGACTCCGCTGAAAGTAATTAACGACAATATTGAATTATGTCCCAGCTCGATTGAAAATGAGCCTTTAGTTTGAATTAAATATTCCATCACATGGCAATTACCAAAAGCAATATCCAATAAAGCTTTTAGAGACCGTCCCATGCAGGATTTCAAAATGGTAACTGATTTGAACTTTGAAAATACATGTAGTTACTCCTTATCCTGCTTTGTGTTTAGGCACCCTAAATCCTGGTTGTTGTTTGTTGTCGGATATGTAGACCACAAGAGACAGAAAGAGGTTTGTTCTCAGCACCAGTGAGTAAATGAGGCCCAGTGGGAGGAGGAGACTGTCGTTTCATCTTCGGCTCGCAGAGTGCACAGTCTCATATTCAAGACGTGGTTACTGTGTGCCAGTCAAACATCGTCTACGTCAACTTAACACCGGGATATCTGCTGGGAATACAGGAATAGCAAGCAGAGATGCTTGCCCCATGCAAGAGTGGGGCTTTTCATCACTCCACGAGACAGCTAAGTGTTCCCAGTAGAATTCAAAAGTGTACTATATATATATTTTACAAACCATGCGTTTAATCACATCAGTCTCTGTGTCCTCCAGTGCAACATTTTACACGGCTTTCATTAAATTATTTCATTCCTTTCACCCGCTAATAGGAGGCTACTTGTAAGAACTAGTGTTATAAGAGCAAAGTTGCAGGTGAGTTTTTGTGGAGAGTTCAGTCAGAAGTTATTCACAGTGTCTGAAAATAACTTTTTGATTCACCAGCAAAGGGGACTGGTAAATTAAAAATACACTGGCCAAGAATATTTTTTACTGATAAAAATGCTTATTGGGTATAATTTTATTAGTTAATTTTTTTTTTTAAAAATGCAGTAAAACAACTTGAAAATTATCATAGATATACTTAAAACAATTTGGTAAAATATTTTTATAGAAAAACTCTCGTAATGTTGAAATTAATTGGATATTGTGCCGATGTGAGCGTCTAATTATTAAAAATACTGTCGTGAAGTAATGACAGATAAAGGCGGATATATACTTCAACCAAGGAAAATAAAATAAAAATAACTTTCCTGTTCCCTGAACCTTTGTGGCCATTCAAGTATCGATTTCTGAGCTTATGAGGTGCACTTGAACGCCCCATGTAATCCTTGTCGATCCTAGGTGCAGGGCCGATACCAATACCGATAATTAGTAATGAAGGAGACTGATATTTGGAACCGATATACATTTACAGTAAAAAAAAAAAGAAGAAAATTATAATTTCAAAATTTAGAATAACCAATGATGGAATGTAACTAAGTACAGTTTACTCAAGTACAATATATACAAATTTGAGGTACATTTTGGAGGCTGATATTGTAGTTTTTACTACACTCCATTTATTTGATAATTTGGGAGCATGTGTTGGGAGGGGGCGGGATATTGAGTAAGACCACAGAGTAGCAAAGACAGAGAGAGGATGCTTTATCAGAGCCAAAGGAGCATAATTTGAAATTAATTTATTTTCTCTGCAATCAGCCAAAAAGAAAAAAGAAAAATCACAGATGCGGATGATCAGCAAAATGCAGAATATCTGGTCTCATAATTGGCAAGGCTGATAATCAGTCAAGTGCTTGACTGTAAAAAGCAATGTAGATTTCAGAGTTAACAAGGTGCACCTGAATGTAGCATGAAGTCCCTGCCTGTGTGTTTCAAACTCCAACACAGTCAACTGAGAGGACAGAAGCAGTATGGCCGTAAAAGACACCAGAACATGGTAGAGACTGTCAGTATAGTTCTTCAGGGCAGGTAGAGGTCACGACCATGAAAGTAGTCCAAGCAGCCAAACAATTCCAACAGGGTAAATGCAAAAATATGTAATCCAGAGAAACAGGCACAGACAAAACTCCAAAACAACACTGGGAACACAGCAAAACGCTAAGACAACAGCTCACTAGAACTGGCAGAGACAGCGTGGACTCAGGACACAGGTGAAACCAATCAGGGCGGGGCAGACAATCACGGTGGAGGGAAAAGAACAAAGACAGGAAGTGTGACGTAAAACAAGACACACCAGGATAGAAACTTCAAAATAAGACAGGAAAAAAACAACTAAAACCCCAAACCATGGCACAGCTGGTGTATAATCAAAGTGGACGGATGACACATCTTGCTCACTTGCTGTCTTCCCTGCAGTGGTGATAAAAACATTTCTGATGCTATAAAAAACATTTTCTGACGCTCTAAAACTGGAATTGTATGCCAGTTGGTGGTCATCTTAGCTTACTTGAGGCACTCAGCATTCCCTCACATTGTGTCCCTAAATGCAGCTGATTGCATAAATCATATGTCCTCAGCCACAATTAGTTTCACCTGAATCAGGCATAGCAACTCAATAAAAGCACTTGAAATTCCATTTTTATTTTAAGCACCCCGTTAGAGTGATGAGTACCATGATTCTGCTGCACAGAGGGTTTGCAGAGTCACATCCCAGTACTGCGTAACACACGAACTGCAGCATTGTTGCAGCAAAGTAGAAAACCCAGCATGTTGTATATACAGGACTACACTAGTATTTCTAGAGTTCTCCTTACCTTGTGAGTTGGTATGAGCATTTTAACTAATTTCCATATTCGAGTGCTCACATTAAATAATTATAGCGAGCACTTGTTAAAAAATCTAACATAAGAATAGGGTCCAAAATGAACACACAATCGAAAATGCAGGTAGGCGTTAGGGTCAATCTATGCTTCTGCGCTGCACAGACTGTAGAGATCAGTATATGATATTCTATATCTATACTGTGAACAGCCGTTAACTGCAGGTATTAGTGAGGTTTGCAGCGTTTATGAGGCCGAAATGCAGTGACGAGTGTGTCGCTGAGTGGAGCGGAGCAGCAAAGAGTTGCAGCAGGTTGTCAGTAGCAGTAAATGTACAGTGCAGGTTACAGTTTGTCAGTAAATAAAGGCTGCAGCCAGAAGTAGGTTTGTCCCGAAGCAAGAATCCCCGACTACAGCCTGGAAACTGAAGCGTGTTGGGGGTACGTGGGCGGAGTTTCCCATCATGATCCGAGACAATGGGTTTAGGGGCATAAGCTATTAATTAAATTGTGTGCTGAATCGCCATAGATGTTATCTTGTACACAGTTATTATTGTTGCTGTTCTTTGCACTATTTCTACAATGTTCCTGGTAGCTTACAGTTGCTATTGTGAAGTTAAGTGCACGGTTAGTAACTTCCCTCCAGAGTAAGCATGGAGTGCAGGTAAAATGTTAATGAAATAGCAAGTTGCTAATACACGGCATCACCTGGAAATTCATCTGTCTGCTTGAGTTTTTTGCTGCATTCAAGCCAATAACAATGTGTGTATGGTAATTTCAGAAAAAAATGTGAGAACACAAATAGTGGTCTGCTGTATGAATAGCGATGTCCAAAACGAGTACTACTTAAGTACTCAAGTACTCATGCCCATGCCTACTTGTGAGACTGAGGCTATTTGGTGTGTTATGTGGCTGAGTAATTAATTAAGACCTTCAATATAAATCTGGGAGAACATCTTTAGTATGAGTTCTTTAAGGGTAACGCTTCCTCCAGGCAGAAGGTGGATAATGTGTCACAAATGGACAGGTGTTTTAGCACACGATGGATGCATCTTCCAGCTGACTCATACTGTGCCTGCTGAATACATGTGTAACAACACCGCTGGGAGGATGTGCTTTACAGTTCAAGGTGCTTTATCTTCCCGGACAGGCGCTTCTTTAAAAAGAATAGAAACTCTGGTGGATCACATCTGAAGAATCGATCCCTAATAGACAAATATTACATTTGGTTCCTGGAGTGCACTTGCGTAACATGAGCATCTGGCTAACTTGGAGTCTAGAAAGTAACAACATAACAGAGAAGGACAGAGCAATCTTCATTTTCAAGTTAAAAATAAAGGAGAGGAGCGAGTTAAGACAGAAATATATTAATAATCTCATTTCCTAGACAACAAGCTTTGCAGCTCGCCCACACAGGCTATAACGGGCCAATACCTTGTGTGACTTTGGCTGTTTGAAAGTACGCCGCCAACACATTCATGCTTTCCACTTCACTGAGGAGAAGTTCTGCTTTGGTCTGTATGAGGAGTATGACTGGCAGTCAGTCATAGACTTTTACATTGATTTACCACTGAGAACAGCTCTAAATCCTGCATTTTAGATATTTAAATTTAAAAAAAAAACAGAAATGATAGAGGTTTATTCAGAGGATGTGATGGATGTTCTTGTCAATTCTAGCCATTAGGTTTGTGCTATACTGTTCTATTCTTAGTCATATAAATACAGTATAATACAAAACAATGTATTTTCAAACCAAAAATCCATATACAATAGGTAATCAATTACTCATCAGTAAAGACATATAAATTTGAAGTACTTTAGAAACAGTGCAATTATCAGTTATTAACCAGAGAGTGTTGACAAGATGATTTTTACACTTTAAATTGTCGTTGTGTATCTTTGTTACAAAACAACAACAAAACAAAACAAAAACCTGAGGGATCTGTATCAAGGTTGTTTATGCATGTTATGTGTTTATGTTCTTTTAAAATAATACTATTGGCCAATATATTGTTGTCAATAATATTGATAAAATATTAGCCTTTGAAGTATCAAAGTATCAGTCGGGCGGTAATCAACATTTTAACTTGGTTTCTTCTCACTGACATTTTGACAATTTGGGTAAATATGCTTATACACATTCTTTCCAGATTTAGATAAGAAGATTGATATCTTATATGTCCATTAGACTACACCATCAGCCGGTTAGCTTAGCCTAGCGTACACTAAAGACTGGTGGAAACAGCAAGCCAGGCTCTGGCCAACAGTATCCAAACTAAACAACTGAAGTTTGACAATTTCAGCCAAATTTATGTAAAACGGTGAGAAACCACATGGTCAAACTGAGGGTAATGGTTTGACAGGTAGCTCATTATATGTCTGAATAAAAGCTACAGCAACAAACCAGTTACTGGACGGGTTTAAGGTGCCATGTTGGAATTTACCACCCCACTCTTAAAGTGTCTTATTCTCAAAAACATCTTTTGGTAAAGTCACACAATTCCCAATGGGATGAAGTTCAACCAAGTGGAAGTTCATTTGGAGATATGTGGAACAGAGTGTGTGTCACACCAAAAAGCATCTGGCTGAAAACTCGGGGAGATGAACTTGATCTTGAGCCAAGTTTTCTCCTTCCTGTTCATCTTTTCACCACTTCACAACCTGCCTGTGTCGGGGAATCCAACACTGCAGCACAGGTCTGTGAACATCACCGTTTCGGTCTTGTTCAGTGCCAGAAAGCTCTTTAAATTTTGATTTGTTTGACACAGAAACAGCCTAAAATAACGCCACATTTCAAAATAAGAGAGGGATCAGTGTAATGGCTATGATCCAAGAAACACTGATCATCATTCAATAATCACAGCGGTTTGTGAAATTGGTTTGTGCGAGTGGACGGCAGAGAATTCAGAGAGACGCAGCGCTCCTGCTCCTCTGCACTACGTGTGAAGAGTCATACTACTAACAGGACCATGTTGAGGAAATGAAAAGAGACAGGACATGCACCGCATTGCAGATCTAATCTGTCTGTCCCCCCACTCCTCTTCAAGCATGACTCTAAACTGAGCACCGACACCTGACAGTGATTTACTAAATGTAGTCCCCGATCCTTTTAACAGATTAAAAGTTACTGCAAATAACACACACGACCATACATATACACACAAACATACGCTTGACAAGCAACCAATCAGAGACATTTCAGTAAGGTTGAGCAGGTAGAGTTAAGTGTTTAGCAGTAATGGAAGATTTGTTCTTTTTACCCCTTTAAATAAATGGAAAAAACAAACAAACAGAAGACAGAATTCATTGTGTTAAGTGTAGCTTTGTCTTTTCTCAATGTCTGCCTGAAGTTGTGGCTCAGCTTTTACACAGGACAGATGGCTTTTCAATCAAGCTGTACAACAGATGACTGACAGTTCTCATGTTTAATCAATATGAAGCCTTGAGTGGTCTGACTGGACACTGGACACGCCACTCACTGGGCCGTCATTTGTGTTTGCTTCATATCACTAGAATGACATGGCAGCTGCTCTGGAAACGTCATATTTCTACCACCAACTATTCATCGCAATATGTTTCTGAATAAATTGGAGACAAAAAACAAACAAACATTAAATGCAGTTACATAATTGTGCTTCATTCATTTTATTTATTTTTTTGGGATGGTTTTGAGTCGTTACATCTAACGACTTAATAGAGTCTCATGAGACTTGAATCTTGTTAAAACTGAGCTTGTAAAATATAGTCTGGCCTTGTGAGGCTATAATTTAACATGTACGATGATTACATTGTTCAGAGAACATCTAAAAGAGCTTTTAAAAAAAAGGTTAGAAGTGTTTAGTGACAAATAAGACAATAAGAAAACACAAACAATCAGGGTCTTAAGACTGTAAGACAACGGTTCTGATGACAGACGCTGAAGCTGCTACAGGTACAGTAAATCAGACAGAATGAGGTCATCAGCTCCAAATACTCAAAAACAATGGAAGAAGAGACACATCCTGCATATCTTTTCTAACCTCACTTGATTTTCATTACTATAAATTCTAAAATGCATTGTTCTCCTATTTCCATTTATGTGCCCTTAAAGATTCAAATAAATTGTCAAGCAGCTGTCAATCGTGACGTTTCACCCCGTTTTTATAGCACCAAATAACTAATTAAAACCAAACTGATCACAAAAATGAACACTTGAACAAACATCAGCGTGATGAGAACTACCTAAAATGACAGAAACCATCTTTGGGTAAAAAAATATTTTGACGTGTACTTTGAGTTTTTAGCTTGGTCCATGTCCTATCTGATAACATTGAGGGGGAGGGGTTTATGACATATACCGCAGCCAGCCACCAGGGGGCGATCGATATGTTTTGGCTTCACTTTTCGGGACCTCTGAAATATAATTATCAGAGTAGACTCGGCAGATATCCTATGTGAAGGGACTAAAGTCGCAGCTAAAAACATCCCATGCATCACAAATTTTGCTCTTCAGGACTGGGGTTATTAATCTGTTACTTGAAAGTGTGATGACCAATTACTTTGTGTGCAAGCCTCACTTAAACAGTGGGCAGAATGCCTGTGGTCCGCTGGGAAGGTTATTTTAAGAGAAATTCAAGGTAATTTCACAGCAACTGCCATACTGTAAATTGGAAACAAACACAGTAGTGCTGACGCGAGGTCACTTTGCTTCCATATATTAAAACTTCTGTGTCAGGATGGTGTGGGTATTTTTAGATGTCTGGCAAATAAAACAATATGATGCCTCATGGACGGGATGAAAACCTATCATTTGTCATGGGTGAATCGTTTTTAGCACATGCTCAAGTGCCACTAGGAGTGTGTATTTACTAGATGTGTCCAATTCCTCAAGCAATGAGGAGGAGATGAGGAGATTTTCCTCTGTCCCATCTGCATGCATAGAGCCATTAAAACAGACAGCTCGATATGATCACCACTGTGGAGGCCAAATGCTTTCATACACCAGACAGAAACTCTCAACTTGAAAGCGGGTGTGGTCTCTCTACCACGGTCGTTAGGTTTGGCCCATTAAGTGCTGGGACTTAGTTAACTGATTATGGATTGTCAAAGCTAATGAGACAGAAAAAGATGTTTTTATTTACTTTGAATCAAAAGCTTTCATTTAAAAAAAGTTTCCAGAGTTGAGAAGTCAGATTTTGTACACGTGTCCACAATAACAGTCGCATAGATTATAAGTTAAGTGAAGTTGGCAAACAAAGGGCATTATTCCTTCATTAGCCAATAAAGCCAATTAATGTATTCCAGGGATTTTCAATATCTAATTAATACCTTCTGTCACGTTTGTGCCGGAAACACTAGGGATCAGGGGTTTTGCACCCAAATGCAGACAACGGAGGCAGAGAGGTTGAGTGCAATATTTAATCAACAAACGGTGAACTCACAGGTAGTTCAGGCAGGCAAGGGTCAAATCCCAAAAATCTGTCCAACCAGGGCAAACAAATCCACAAGGGGCAGAGGCAATGATAAAGTCCAACATATAAGCAAAGTCCAAAAACACTCAGAACACAAGGACGATGGGCAACACACACAACGAACTGACAAAGTAAGAGGGGGGACACATGGACTATATACACAAGGAAGATTAACAAGACACAGGTGAGACAAATCAGGGCGGCGACAGACAATCACAGTGGAGGGAAAAGAACAAAGACAGGAAGTGTGAAGTGAGACAAGACACACGAGGGCCATGCAGCAACTTACAATGCAGTCCTGAGTTCCCTCCCCAGACAACTTAACACCCATCCACACCTGACTCGGATGACCCCTAACGACCCACATCATGGCCAAGTGGGTCTACGGCCAACATGTGGCTTTAACGACTCTGACACCCAGAACTCGCATGACCTCAACGACTCTGATGGGGCCGCACCCCCCACAGGGTTAAAATCCTCCCCACCAGTCAGTTAGAACTGATGAAGCCTCTTGGATGAGAGGTGAAACGTCTTCAAGAAACTCAAGCAAGTCCAGTTGCCTTCTTTCAGCGCTTAGATATGTCATCTAACATTGTTTGTTTTTTTCTATCGCCTTCACGCCTAGAAATTCACGTGAGAAGCCTAATGAGGACGGCTATGAATGAAAAGCAAAAAATACATTTTGATAACACGCGAAATGAGTAAAGAAGACACTGGGGTGTTATTCATACGCCATTTTGGTGAGACCAGGTTTTTTCATAGAGAAATTTCTGGCATACCCCACAGACGTTTAAGTCACCCACCCAAAGGAAAATCACCAGCGCCAAAATGATGAATGACAATTAAGAATAAAGACAGCATTTAAAATCTCTCAGAATGTGTTTGATAACAATTTATCAAACAACTATTGAAGCAGCACAAAATGAAACCTTTTTCGTGGTAAATCTTTCTCCTAGTCTACACAGCCTGGCCCTGACTGACCATCATGCTCACTGTGTAACACTGATTATTTTCATTATTGATTAATCTGCATATCTTTTTTTCCACAATGAATCTATTAATAATTTAGTCTATAAAATGGCAAAAAATTTAGAAAAATTCCTCATCACTGTTCCCCACTCTTCATTTTCATAAATGACAAAGAAAAGCAGCAAACATTTGACATTTTTCGCTTAAAAAATCCGCCTGAAACGATTATCAAAATAGCAACTAATTTTCTCTTGGTCGACTAATCGTGGCAGCTCTGCTAAAAACCTGATTTGTATTTTCATGATATAGCCGCACTACTTAACATGACAAACTACTCATGTACAAACTACGAATCTCAGTGGAAGTGGGTGTTCAGCTTCTCCGTGGTTCTCACTGGGTCACACTCTGCTGCTCTGTAGAGATGCATTAAAATGCACCACGGGTACATTTCATCACACATACTTGTCAGGACAGCATGTCAGGGGCTATTTCCTCTTGGTAGCATGTGACAGGGCATCAAGCTCTGTCAGCAGTTCAGACCAATGATAGATGGCATACAGGCATTAAACTGTGGAGCCCATGGCGTGCCAACCCCAACACGCATACACATGCACACTGACACGCACATGAAGGTCTAGCTTGTTTTTTATATATATATATATATATATATATATATATAATTGAAAGGAGAGGACATGGAAACAGAATGCACTGACCGCATGTTCTAAGAGGACCATTAGGGCATCAGCTAGAGTTGCACAGTCACTGAACCAGGATGTAAAACCATACAACGAGCTATAATCTGATACAGCAGATGACCAAACCACCCTCAACAACACAACAGAGCCTCTAATCACAAACTAGACTGTACCAATTCAAGATATTTTATAGATTATTGTATTTAGTCTTTTTTTGGGGGGGGATTTGACACTACTCCCTAACAACTCACTTTTTATAAAGTGTATATAAGTATTAACTAGTGGCTTCATTAATGGTTAATAATTCATTTTTACAAATGCTTTATCGATCAGTTATAATCCAGCAACAAGAACAGGGTTGCCAGGAAAATTCATTTTTAGAAAGGCAAGATTTAAAATAAACTGGAACTAATGGCTTTTCTGTGTGGTTAATAAGTCATTTACAAAAATTCACTTACAAGCTATTGATAAGAACAACTTCAGAGTCACCAAGTTGGCAGAACTAGCCGGAGCAAACGCTGCAAACAACTTATTGTCATTCAGAGCTGCAGACTGTGAAATCTAATGATTTGGTATGTAACTGTAAGAAGGCTGTGACTGCTAACATGGTGGCTTATAAAGAAGGGAGAAAGCCATGATTTATTAATGAGTTACCAACATTTACTAAATTGTGTTTTGTTCCAAATTGGGCAAATTCCAGCGAAAGGGATGGGGTTTTTTTTTTCAATTTGGCAACACAAACCTTGTTCTTAATAATATTTACCACTATTCACCACTATAACTGGTCTGTAAAGCAAAATGAATAGGGCCTAGTTAATCATTAATAAATAAAATAAATAAAGTAGTTTCAACTTGGCCTATAAACCCTGTATGAAGAGTGCCTTCCAAGATTCTAATGAACCCATTAGCATGATACTTTGCATTAATACATTTATGGTAAAAAAAAAAAAAAAAAGCAGCCCAGACTGTCCACCAACACTACAAATGACTCAAACAATGACTGAGGATTTGAATACAACTCACCATGTTGACTTCTGACACCATGTCTATACTCGCCACGTCTATACTCATGCCAACAGCAACCGGTGGACCTTAAAACACACGAAATAAAGTGAAGTGTGGACCACATGAATTCAGTAATTAGGACCCAAAATAAACCATTAAAACACACCAAATGAGGGACCTCGAACATACCTCCGAAGTCTGGCCGGAGACGAATATCATATCCTTTCAACAGTTTATCCACGGTCTCTTTAACGTAAGACATGTTTCCAGGTTCGTTGGCGCTGGAAGAGAGGAGACAAGAGCGGTAACACTCTGAGGACGGACAGACTCACTTGTCGTTACAGCCTCAGACACTCACCTCTGCGCGCAGCACATCACCGCCACGACCAGCGGCAGCGAGAGACTGTCAAAGAGCCCTGTTTTCTGGGGTCCCCACATCCCTTGTGTGGTGGTGGTGTCTGGGTGAAACAGCTAAATGAAGAAGCCGCGGTGCTCACACTCCCACCGAGCTCCGCTAAATCAGGTGAGACTCCCTCCACATTCTGGCGCAGCCCGCGTTAACATGCTTCACGAGGCGGAGGCGCGTTTACTTGGATGGCAGATGTGTTCGTGCGGGCAGCGGAACCGCGAAGCCTCGTACAAACTGCTCCGTATCTCCGTTAGCAAGGTTCATATTTTTTTTCGCCGGTTAGCTCACACTCACGCTACGAAGCGCTTGTCAAATATCCATTATCGCATTTGGATATTATACAAATCCACAGGTCCGCCGTTCAAGAGACCCGCATGCGTAAAATGCAGATTGTGTGTTGTCGGCCAGGTTGAGAATAATCCCTCGCGGAGCGCGTTCATACTGGAGCTAACTCCGAGTTTGAAGAATGACTCCTCGTGTCAGTGTGCGCGAGGCTGTAATCATTGAAGCCCACGCGACAGATAGACATCCTATAGTTTATTTAAACAGCTGTCCTGAAATGACTGGGCAAGAGTTCAATTATGTTAAAACGCAGCGGCGTACGGTAGGGGGGCTCTGGCCCTTTCCTGAAACCTTTACATGAATACTGTGTGGGCCATAATGACACACCTCCATGTTTTATTTTTGCTCGAATGTCGCAGCACAAGTTTTATCAACCCAAAGGCCTCTCTGCTTGTCTGGAATGGCACATGCTTAGCTTAAAAAACGTCCCCTCTCTGAGTTTTTCAAGTCCCACTCTGGTTTGACATAAAGGTACATGACTTGATAAATGGCCAAGACCAATAGGCCTAGTAGATTGGCGGAAAAGGTTCTGGAGGGATACATAAGTCTTCCTATTGTCTATGAGCTTGCTCATGTCTAATCCTGATAACTTTATGAGTTAATTCTTGATTCTTGGCAACAGAAGTGAGAAAGAACCTTTACATCTGGTGTGAAATACCTGTGTGTTATTTTGTTTTTGTTTTTTCCTGTTTGCTTGAGTATTTGCTGTAGTGGAAGAATTTCAATCATGACAGGGAATGAGAGTGTGCTTGAACTGGACCAATCATTTCTCCTTCCATTTCTCCATTTAGACGCTGGTCTTTCTCTTGGCTATATTTCAGAATTAACACTCTAGTTCTTTTAAAGCCTGTATAATTTTTTAGGGAGTGATGCTTACCTTGTATCATAGATGGCGTACAGCTTTTTGTTTCCATCAACGGCATTCCTGTAAAAAACAGAAGAGGTGGGAATTACTTTCAGTGTAAATGCAGTGTACTTTTTTGTCCACACTGTCAGGAAACAGAAGGCTTTCACCTCGAGTCCGAATTCTTAAAGGTGCATGCTGCAGCTTCATAAACAGCTCTTTGCACTTGATCTCATATTTTAGAATTTAAAATAAGTCCACCTATAACTGCCTCAGTTGGAGGCGAGTTGACCCTAATCCTGGTTGAGATGCAGAATGATGAAACACACTGTAGAGTTCTGCTGGCAGATATGTGACATATTGTCTCCTGTAATCTGGACCATTAACCAAAACATCAGGACTCTGTTGTTGTTTTTTCAGGTTTGTGTCCCATTTAAGTCAGAACTACAATAGGCTGCACTATCGAAAGTCAAAAAACTTTCATATAAAATAGTTTAACAAAAAGAGATTCATCAGGAGATCCAACTTTTACCGATTCCTATACACCGGCGCTTAATTTTTTAACGAAGGTGGCCCAAGTGGGGCACTAACTTATGGCATGAAGTACGCACACATACAAAGTGACTTAATACAAGTGCATTTAAAAGATAAATGACAACCCAGCAGAGTGGCACCAAACAAATATAACATAAAGCTTCTGTACTTTGTTCTCCAAGTCCTCAAAAACAAAGTGTACCTCCAAAAGTAGGCTACATACATACAAAAGAAAACACTCATAAATACTCGTCTAACAATTCAAACTAAGGTCCAGGCTCTCACTGGGCAGACAGCCAATCATACTTTGGGATAATGGGGGGGCATTTGCAGTGACCAATCAGATTTCAGGTGGCCACCCCAGGCCCCTCTTCTGAATAAACCCCTGCCTATAAAATCTGGATATTTGCTGATAACCAAAAATAGTTTGTTAGTTGTTTTTTAACAGCTGTATAATACTAACCCTGCATGGCTGTGATACGATTGTTCTAATTGTTGTATGTCCTGGTAAAACCAGATTAAATACATACAGAGAATGAATGCCACTGAGCTTTCTTTTATTATCTAGTTTCACAGGTCCTTTTATTTTAAGTTTATGGCTACTTGTGCAGTAAAAAAAACAAACATCTGATAAGTTGCATACAGGTGTAGGGGATACCGGGGCTTATAAATGACATAGTATTGGCTCGTGCATAGACTGGCATACTCGACAAACCCCAATTTAGGTATCGACAGTATCAGAGGCCCTTCCGATACCAGTATCTGAACAACCCTATAGCTGATGGTGACCTCAGGGCTGACATCACACTGTACTGTGGACCGGTCACATACCTGATCTGCTTAATAAAGACAGTATCACGCTGGTACTGATCCGGTGGATGGGATCAGCGCATGCTCTGTGCACAGTTGTAGAACAATGGTTCACTTTAACCACGTTGAGTTTATACAGTATCATCGCCTGACACTTATAACACCACAACACTAATAGAATTTGAGGAATAACCCCAAAGATTAGCCACTAATATTCCTGTAGTCTCTCTCTCTCTCTCTCTCTCTCTCTCTCTCTCTCTCTCTCTCTCTCTCTCTCTCTC
>JBBPCS010000375.1:1677729-1694204 GCA_037974645.1 Hollardia meadi
GTGTGTGTGTGTGTGTGTGTGTGTGTGTGTGTGTGTGTGTGTGTGTGTGTGTGTGTGTGTGTGTGTGTGTCCATGTTGATGTGTAGAGACCCAAACCTGGCAGCTGACTCATGTTGTGTTGACCAAACCATTGTGAGTCCTAGAAAGCTGGACTCGACAGTTTGTTTCAGACTTTTACGGTTAAGGTGAGCATTGGAGGTTAGAGTGCCCACAATGATTAAAAGTCTGTCTGTGTGTGTAAATGTTTGGCTGTGTTTTTCATCACAGTTCAAATTCTCTCAGCTAGGTTGTGAATGCAGATTGGTATGTTTCTGTTTAGCACCCTCAGTAATGAGCAATGCTAGACAAAACAAAATGGTGCAGTTGTTGGATGTCAACATACAGTATTTAGAGAAGACACTGACTCTTGTAGTCCCAATGAAGGTCTTATGGAGAACATGGCAAAGTGTCAGAGTTTGTGTCCTATGTCCTCTGTTTTTCTGATCGATGGTTTATCAGAGCTTTTCTGCTTTAAAAAAACAGCTACACCTGGAAACAAGGTTGATTAGAGCAGTGAGAGTGATCCAAAACCAGTCAAGTTAAAACCATTAACCCTATGAAAACGGATCTCAGATCATTAATCGCATGATCCTCTTTAAATCGATGTAAAATAAAAACCATAAAAGTTAGAGCTTTCATTCTTTTTGCACCAGAAAGCTAAGGATTTGGTCTTCAGTCTTATCACTTTACTTTTTCGTAATGATGTCATTACGTTACGTTATGTGCGGTGCAAAACAATAAAAACGCCTTTGCACACGGCTCATGATAATGAGAATATCTCAAAAACTAAACAATGTCCATAGTTAAAATAAGTTATGTGAGGAAATATTTTGTTCATGTTTCTACATTTAAAAATCTTTTGGATCAATATGTTTTGTGTATTATGTATTATGTAAGTATTATGCATTATGATTTATTGACTTAAATAATCTTTTAGCTTGGGTTGTACAGATTTTAGGGATATGAAGCAATTGAAGATAATCAAAGAAATGACATCACAATAAGCAAAAATACCCAGGTAGTCACTGGCGGACTGTTTCTATTGCAGAGTTTAAAAGGTTAAATCAAAACAATGTCCATAAAGATCCCGAAAAACTCAGTAGAACTGAAGGACAAACACAACATGCACACTCAGCCACACACAAACAGTCGTGCACCCTCACACACACACAACAGAAACACAGAACATTTATATGCTCAAATCTGCTGCTCACACATCATAAACAGACAATGTTACAGGCAGTGCTGTTTTTCACTTTTTCACATCAAGGACCCCTATACTGACACAAATGATACCACAGACCCCCATCTAATAAGATTATTTGCTTTTATGTTTCATCACAGAAAGTGTATGAAACTCGTCACCAACACAGTCATACACTCTGTCACTGTGTTACTTACTGATGGAAATATAGTGAAAAGAAATTATTCTCCTTTTTCCTGGGAACCACCTCAAGGACCCCTGGGGGTCTCTGAACCCCACTGTTCTAGGTTGTAACATTACTAGTTAATTTCACAGCAGCTTTACCCTAGTGTGGGTTCAGACTTTGTCAATACCAGTTTGAAATTGACTCCACTTTTCGCTTCCTCTTCTTCTCTACTCCATTCTGTATCCTTTTCTCCGTGTTACTTCCTTATTGTACAATAGTGGCAGTGTGGAAAGAGAGGCAAGGAGGACGAGTGAAAAAGTCCATGTCAACCATGATAATAGAGAAAGAGACTAGTTCCGCGAGATGTAGAAGTTCAGAAGTGGTAGATCAATAAATTCACAGTGCAGTCTGCCAGTGTTTGTGGCACAGTGCCAGTTCATTATTGCCCAAGGACATTGATCCTCACTTTGAACTTTCACTGGCCATCTTTTATTGGTCTCTTTGTGTTTTTGTGAATATGTGCCTGTTTTATTAAAGTGGAAATAGACAATAGACTATTTTGCTTAAACTTATCATTATCAAGTAAATATTGATTGCACAGTGTAATGGCATAAAAAATGCAACTCAAAAATGACACCATCCGCATTTATATTAGCTCCCTATATGTCTTGCTATACTGTTTGCCAACGGGCAGGATTTTTCCCACAAGAATAAAGCCTTGATTTACTGCACTACGGAAGCCTGTGTATCCAAAACAGGAAAAAAGATTTTCTCTGGTATATGTTTTGGTTAAAAATTGCAATTCAAAATCAATGCATTTCTTTCTCTTCCACAGAAGAAGGATCCATTGGCTCTGTCTAAAAAGCCAAACAACACCTGTTCGGCCGGTGTGAATTATACAACCAACCTCACAAAGGACGCGTCCATCTCTACCATTTCAAACAGCACTGCTGTGCAGCTCAAACCCTCTGAATCCAAGGCTCCAGACCCCAAAAAGACTTACAACAGCGTGAGCAAGATTGACAAGATGGCCAGGATAGTGTTCCCGGTGCTGTTTGGGACCTTCAACCTGGTGTACTGGGCCACGTATCTCAATAGGGAACCAGTGATCAAAGGAGCAGATTAAACACTGCGATCAGGGTCATTCATCCTCCTGACAACAACTTCAGGATTTCATAACTGAAGTGCAATCAAAATCAATGCCAAGCACTTATTCCTTGTATTATAGATGTGGTTTTTTTAGGTCATTGAATAACATTGCATGTCTGTCACTTGTTGCCATGTTTGCCTTGAGTTTGTACATGTATGATATACAACTTTTCCTTTATCTCATTTTAAAACTCCAGTCACTGATTAGTTTGTGCCAAATTCTGACACTTTAAACTTTTTAGCATTTGGCATTTATATTTTCCTCTTGAGTCGACAGTAGATGATGGTACAGCGAGGCCAAATGCTATGCAAAACAACATTTTTACTGTGTTATTACTCAAAAGCGGCTTTTACCTTTATAACTCTTACTTTGTATAAATGGGCTGGAGGTCCAGGTATGTGAGGCTGGGCCCAGGCACATGGAACTTTGCTTCCTTGTTATAAGCAGATGAATAGCCATGCTAAATGTGTTGCCTTCAGAGTGTGATACTCATTATGAATGCACTGAAATCTGCAGTTACTTTTTCAGAAGCCATGTTGTCAACTTTCATTAAATAATTTTATTCTTTCTTTTTTTTTCTTTTTTGCTACTTTTCCTCCACGATTTTGAATGGCCAGTTTTTCATAAATATAATTATTCTGTTTATGTGGAGATCAAATGGGGACAGATTTCAAATGATTGTGGCAGCTCCTGTTTTCAGGCCACCATGTTGAGAATCCTGTATGTATGTATGTAGTTTAAGGAACATGTGTGTATATATATATATATATGCCCTGCTTTTAGCAAAGCATCACTAAGCCAGTAAGGTTAGCTTCTATGTTATGCATATACAGTGTTACTCTAGTCTAGTGCTTCATTGACCAGATTTTGAGAAATGATGAAAATAGCTTGAGCTTTAGCAGTTTTGGCAGAATATAAAATGTTTTTTAAAATATATTTTGGTTTCTTTTTTTTTTTTTAGATCAGTTTATTGTTTCTATAAGCTTTGATGATACCTTGCAAATATTATTGATAAATATGTGGATGCTTTGAGCGGGATCACTTTTTTGACTACCGGCTGTAGTTAAGAGGCTGACTTGAGCTTATCTGGTTATCAGGCCAATCGAAAAGACAATGACCAGGTTATTACAGTTTGACCTTTATCACAACCACATGACGACTTATTTTTAGAGTTTCGGGCCGCTGTAAAAAAAGAACTAGTTGTTTTCACTTAAAAAGACAAGTTGAGGTAACTTTAAAGTTAACTTGTCTTTTCTAATTCAGTGAACTTAAAACTTTTTTTTTTACAGTGAAAACATGAAATCAAATATTAATATAAATGTTTCATTAAAAGGCAGAGTGTTCTCTTGAAGGAATAGTTATATAATGATTGGGAAATTGCCATGAGTTAGTTGAGAGGATTGACGCCACTCTCATGTCTGTACACTAAATATGGAGGCATGGCCAGATGACATTTAGCTTCCCTTAGCATAAAGACTCTAAACGTGGAAAAGCTAGTCTGACTCTGTCGAAAGTAAAGAAATCCATCCACCAGCTCCTTTAACGGTTTTGTCATGATATGGGTTAAAAGATATTGGAGAGAGAAATGATAGAAGATGACATGATACCATATCTTAAATTGCACCTTACCCAAATGGTGCACAAGGTCTAACGTCACTTAATCGACAATGCTTTGATTATGTTCGACATATAAGTCATTGCATACGCACACTAGAGGTGGTGCAACTAAAGTGGCCAGTTTAGTATGACGCTAACTAGTTATAAGCTAGCAGTTTGTGTTGACGTTACACTCTAGATCAAACCTCAGCTGGTGTAACAGGCTGCTGAAAGTCACCGCACCCAGCCAAGAAAAACTTGTTTTTATATTTCAGTTTTCAGAGTAAACAAACGATGTTAGGGTTCATTTTAGTTATTAATTACAGTGGTGAGCTCTAGAGGTGCTAGAAGGTAGGGCCTAGATTTTTCCCTCTGCTTTATGCTAAGCTAAGCTAACTGTCTCCTGGCTCTAGATTCACATTGACCGTACAGACATGAGAGTGGCATCAATCTTATCATCTACCTCTATTCAATTCAACTGAATCACTCCAAATCAAAGCGCTTTTGAAATCACCAAGTGAAACTCTTGACATGCGAGGCTGCATGCGCTACACTCATTCAGCAGAGTACGTATCTGCAGCCTTCACATGAGGAAACACTTTGAATGTGAGCCTGCTGTCCTTTCGGGTTACGGATCAAAAGATGAATGTGTTCTACTCATGCGACTTTATGCCTTCTGTGTGGCCTGCCACTATTTAATTAATTTATGGAGCACACCAGTTGCATTGTATTATTATATTTAAGTGAATTTTAGGTACAAGCTGTTCTTTGAATGCAAATATCTGAAGCAATAAATAATGCTCATATAAATAACGACTTCTGTTTATGGTAAAATGTGATCATTTGACCTTCATTTTATTGATGTCTTTTTATCCATATTTGATCCTTTTGGCAATAGTCTTTTTTCTATATACAGTATGGCTATACTCTAATTCATTTTAGCTGATCCCTTCCCTCTTTGGAAGCACAGCACTCTCTGAACATGTTGATCTATTTATTTTATTATTTTATTCTCTCTCTCTCTTTTTTTTTTGTAAAAGATGACCAATGAAAGGGTCTGGACCACGGTGGAAACCATTTTTGTCTTTTTTAATTGTTACGCATACCTGATTCCAAATAAAGCTTCACTGGCTCCATGTGTCTGATGTGGTTAGTCCAAATGCTCAGTGATAATGAAATGCCTCTATCATTTCGTTACATTTTTGATATGGAGTGACTGCTTGTAAATATCCCTGCTGTGAGATTCCAGATAAATACAGATGGAAAGATACAGCACATAATAATAATGTAATAATAAACTTAATTTATATTGCACTTTTCTTAAGTCAATGCAGTCAAAATGAGACTAAAAGAACATGAACACAGAGGTGGTAAAAAAAAAAGAATAAGATTGAATAAATATCAAAATGCTAATGTCTGAATCTACAGTGCATATTTAGATACATTAATGCCGTCAACGTGGTAAAACGTTGCTTTAATCTTGGTTGATGGAACAACGGTTTGCATGTGCTGTTTCTCCTTTGATTATAAGCACATCCAGATCATGCCGTCTCTACAGTTGGTCCACTGGTAAATCCATCTTGGGGGTCTCTGTGGCGGTAACATCTGGCTCACATCTGTTTGTCAAGGATTTAGCTCCATTTAAGTTGCTTTTTCCATTCAGCAGGCCCATACTCTACACCAAATTAAGCTGTCACTGATGGCACCAAATGGCATCAATCATAGTATATAGCTCGAGAAGCAAAGACGGGCTACAGTATATGCTGCTGGAGAGGACCGTCCTCTCTCATCCACCACCACCGCAGCACTATGAATTCATGCTCCATGCTATCAGAATGTACTGTTGCTTGGTGACCTTTATACACACATTTTACATACAACATACTGATTTGTCAAATGAAACTGTCCCAGTTTCAGTTATTTTTAAGCAGGTTGATAATGTAAAATGCCAAATCAAAAGACATAAATTGAAATTTTGATTGATTATGTGATTATTCTGATGAAGCAAATTCCCCAAAATTCTTCAGTTTAAATCACATACCACTAGTAGTCAGAAAAGATCCCTCACTCAAAACTGTTTCTCTGCTCTTTATGTCCCCTAAAATGTCTGACCTGGACTGTACTGACTTGTATCGTTCTAAAGTTTGTCACTAGAAAAGTGTTTTCACATTCTTCTATTGACGGGTGAGATGTCTGTGCACTTGCTAAAAATCTGAGATACAAACGTACACAAGGCGAGCTAAATAAATACAAATACTACTACTGCCAATTTACCAGTTCAATGGCAAACATGGTGGGCTACCAAGACGTGAACACACTGTCACATCGTAGCAGATACTATTGTGCTTTTCCTACTGTGTCAGCCACTGCAAGTTATAAGCTAACAAGCTGAAAAACGACTTAAAAGATGCTAACCACACTTAGCATTCTGATACGTCTGCTAGTCACTGGTTTTGCTGCACAACAGACTCCTTGTCTGATTCCAGGTCTGACTGAGGCTCAAACATGTAACGTTATGGCTGAATCTCTCCCATGTTTCCTTTAACACTCTTGATGCTAGCTGCTCTTTCACCGGTCAACCTAGTGCAACTGCGGTGGTGGGCGGGGCCAGAGGCCTGTGATTTATAGATCCAGAATTTCTCAATGAGGGAGAAAGAGTAGATGTGCATTCAGCCCCTTTACGTGTGAAAAACCATGTTAAATAAAATATGTGTCACAGCATGGTGTCTTTACATACTTTAAAACATGTCTGGAGGGGAACTTTAAAGTCCTACACATAGTGCCTTTAACAATTTAAGGCCTTCTGATTTAACAGAATGAGACTTTAAGGGAATTACTAATCTGCTCTACTCTTAGTTTAGAAAAGGGAAACAACATTATTGTTGTGTTACAGTAGTGTGGTATTTTTTAAACAACCAATAGTGGAAGTTTCATTTAGGCAATTCATGTCATGGTTCTTGTTATTTCCTGTGTTATGGGTTCGAGTTTCTAGTCTATTTTCGTGTGTTTACTTCCTGTGTTATCGTTTTGAGGTGCTAGTTTGTTATTTCCTGTTTTATTTTGAAGGTTTTCTCCTCGTGTCTTGTCCTGCTTTACACTTCCTCCCTCTGTTCTTTTCCCTCCTGTTTTGATTGTCTGCTCCACCCTGATGTGTTTCACCTGTGTCTTGTTAACCTTCCCTTCCTTGTGTATTTCAGTCCATGTTCTCCCCTTTGTCTTTGCCAGTTTGTCTACTGTTTATAGTGTTTTTTGAACTTTGCCATGTTTTAGGATTCTTGTTTTTACCCATTTGGATTTGTTTGCCTGTATACGGACTGATTACCTGGTTTTGACCCACGCCTGCCTTACGACCTGTATGTAAACATTGAACTGAACCTGCTTTGCCTGCGTCATCTACATTTGGGTCCTAACCCTTTTCTGGTGTTTCTGGCACAAACCGAGACAAATTTAGGCTGAGCTGAACACCAACACGCACGGACACAGTTGGTGTGTCTGTTACTACTTACAGCTAATGTCTGTACAGTTGGTACTGGTCTGTTTGGTGCAAATGAACACGCAAATAACACCTAAGTTGAGACTTTGCTTCTAAGCTGCCTGAACACACCTTTAGAGGCACTGCTTGACACCGTGGACATGAGCCGGCCTAGCCGTTTCTTCCTGCTTCCAGTCATTATGCTAAGCTAAGCCATTAGCTTTAGCTCATCTAACTCGCAGATAAAGAAGGCCATTTCTTTACTGAGGAATGTTTTGTCATGTAAGGACTAGACTGACGTTTGTGGAGCAAATACACCACAAACAGGTATCAGAAAGGAGTATACAAACTGTGGATCAGGGCCACTGAAGAACCGGCAAAGTGTTAAAGAGTTAAAAAACCTGAGAGGTATGAAAAATAGAAGGCACTATTCATTATGGGTACTATCTCTATGACACGTCTGCAAAACTGCTTAGTCAGTAGGTATGAGAGGACACTCCTTATTTTCAGACATACTGCAGCTGCTTTATCGCAATACAAAATATCTGTAGCTCCTGCATATACGTAGCTCACTGATGTAATTTGATTTCTGGAGTGCTGAGTGAGCACTCTGCACTCAATCTCTACACATTTAGGTGCGAATCTACCTCTTCTCTGCAGAGGCACAAAGGGCTATAAGATCGTACCATGTAAAGTTATATCATATTTTGTGTGTGTGACTTTGCATGTCTTTCCATGCACCTTACATATTTTTAAAATTATATCGCAGTATGAAATCACATATCCCTAGTAGTGTCATTTCTTGAAGAAAGAGTACAAAATATTGCATCACTACAGAAATGAATTCTAATGTTTCTCAAAACCATTAGGTCACCTTGATTTAAACCCTGCAGGTAATTAAAAAAAAGAAGCTTTTTTACATTAATATGGCATTTTTAAACCAAAGCATCAAAAAGCCAAAGGATGAAAACATAATGTTGACAGCAAAGTAAGAAATAGGCCTACAATAAAAGTGAGAAATATGAAAAGCAAGCATCATAAAAGCTCAAAACAAGAAGGGACATTGCACAAAAACAAGACCAAGAGTTTAAAGATGTTGTTTCAAACTCTACAACTGTTAAAGCCCAGTCATCTGCACATCCTGTTTTTAATGTACAAAACCTGAAACCTTACATGAAAGAAAAAAAGCTTTGTTGGATTGACCAAAGATTCGATTGAATAAAAGCCTTAAAACACCTATTACATCCTGCAAATTCCGTCATTACCTGTGTGACCTTTAATCAACATAATATTCTGTTCCCTCTCTAGTCACAGCACAACTGTGCAGGAATGACACATTAAGGTGTATTTTAATTTGGTGGTTGAATGAATGCTCAAACAATGGCATGTATGCAGAGATTGCAGTGACATTAAAAAGTGTAAATTATAGATATGTACTGTGCAGATCTGTTATCTATGTGCGCTGATGCATAGTTCATAAAGGAGCCTTTTAAAAGGTCAGTGGAAAACTTCAAGTTCAGACTATTATAGGTGACTTTATATGCATGGTGACAAATGTTACCCTGCTTTTGGCAGTGTTCAATCTATAATTAACACCATTTACAGTATATTTTATATCAGTCTGCACACAGAGTTTTAATTTGCTAAACTCAACACTAAAACCTGACATAGCATACACACACCTCTGTCTTATTAGGGAATGCATCATGCAGTGACAACACTGTACTGTGTTTGTTAATTCATTTTAATCATTGTGGCATTTTAAAATAAAACTAACCAAATAATGCATTTGAATAGTAACTCATTCTTCTTCTCAAGGGTTTGCTGGTCATTTCTTATGGAAACAGAAACATTAAATGTGCATTTTATGCTGAATACATTATTGGTGGTGTTGTTGTGGAGCTCTTTGTTGTTAAATGTCTCTGATTGTCTTTTGTTTTGTTGTGGTTGTCTGACAGGACAATAAACTAAACCAACTAACTACAACATTTTAAATGATGACAGTTTGCCTTTTACAAATTTCATTTTGCTTATTGAACATGCTGTGTCACTGTGCATGTAGATGATGAAATCTAGAGTCACTTGAGTAGTGCATAGTAACATCTTTTCCTTGTTCTTTCTACAATATGTTGCACAGCTGCTCACTTGAATAAAACTGTCATTCTAAAATTGAGAGACTTGCTTGCCTACACACTGATTCAGCGATATGTACGCTTCATAGGTTTGCAAGCTAAATAAGTATTCTGAGGAGTGAAAATGTTGTTGTTGTTAAACTGTTCTGTTACTTTCTGCATTATAATGAGCAAAAATACCTATATTTAAAAAAAACACGTGTTCCAACATGTGATTTTTTAATTTTTTTTAAATTTGCCATATGCTGTCTTTTTGTGGTCACAATATGTTTCCTTTGTCTTGTTACTGTACATTTACACGTATATTGGCACGATGTTAGCACGCAAAGATGCACAATCATGGACAGTATTCCTGTAATTATTCAGCCCAATTTTTAGCGTCTGAATTCGGCATTAAAATAATAAAGATTTATCTTTTAGTGTGTCTATTGCTATCATAATAAAACATATTGTGAACAGATAGATATAGGTACAATCCATGATGTACATGACACATAATGAGGGCTTCTATAATAGTGCTCCTGTACTGTAAAATGTTTTCCCTTTTCCATGCTTCGCTCAGGTGAGAATTAATACGCACAACACTCATTTACTACACATGTGGGTCTAGATATACTGTGAGTTTAATGGTATGAACACAATACAGATAATTGTTCTCTCTAATATGAAAAATAAATAATATTACCCACATTAGAAAATAACCCAAACCATTAAAACAAAGCTTCTTTGGGATATAAACTGTTCTACCATTAATAAGAAAAATAAATGAATAAGGAAAATATTAACATGCCCTTAATCATTCCCTATGGGACCACTGAGGTTGCATTTCATGCAGTGGGCAGCACATGATTCACTAGTGAACACAGCAACAAGGCTCCTGTTGATTTATGTGCTCTTTTTATTTATTTGAATTATGCGCTTCCATCTCTGTGTCTGCATTTCTATTTTTAACCAGCAGAGGATGACAGCAGTCAGCTTCAATGGCAGCACTGCAGACAGGAGCATGTCAGAGGATCATCACACTGTCTGGTGGTCAACATAACACTGAGCCTGTACGGCCACATGCAAGTCTCTTACTGTGGCAGTGTCTTTGTTATCAGTGAGGGAGATGGTCTATGTTATTGTCTTTGATGCTGTACGGACATGATTCCTGTATTCTTCCGTCTGTATGTTCTTGTTGAATTCTGTGTTTTGTGCTAATGCATGTATTTATTGTTGAATTTGTCTCTTTTGTCTTTTTTGTTGAGTTTTTTGTGTTTTAAAGGCACATCTAAGGATTGGCATTGCAGATCAGCTTAGGCTGCAAGTATACACCGATCAGCCATCACATTATAACCACTGACAGGTGAAGTGAATAACATTGATTATCTCGTTACAATGGCACCTGTCAGTGGGTGGGATGTTTTAGGCAGCAAGTGAACATTTTGTCCTCGAAGTTGATGCTTGGAAGCAGGAAAAATGGGCAAGCGTAAGAATCTGAGCGACTTTGACAAGGGCCAAATTGTGATGGCTAGACGACTGCGTCAGAGCATCTCCGAAACTGCAGGTCTTGTTGGGTGTTCCCGGACTGCAGTGGTTAGTGCCAACCAAAAGTGGTCTAAGGAAGGACAACCAGTGAACCAGGGACAGGGTCATGGATGCCCAGTGCTCATTGATGCGCGTGGGGAGTGAAGGCTAGCCCGTGTTGTCCGACTCCACAGAAGAGCTACTGTAGCACAAATTGCTGAAAAAGTTGGAGCAATGGAAGAAGGTGGCCTGGTTTGATGAATCATGTTTACTTTTACATCATGTGGACGGCCGGGTGCGTGTGCGTTGCTTACCTGGGAAAGAGATGGCACCAGGACGCACGATGGGAAGAAGGCAAGCTGTCGGAGGCAGTGTGATGCTTTGGGCAATGTTCTGCTGGGAAACCTTGGGTCCTGCCATTCATGTGGATGTTACTTTGACACGTACCACCTATCTAAACATTGTTGCAGACCAGGTACACCCCTTCATGGAAACAGTATTCCCTAATGGCAGTGGCCTCTTTCAGCGGGATAATGCACCCTGCGACACTGCAGAAATGGTTCAGGAATGTTTGAGGAACACAACAACGAGTTCAAGGTGTTGACTTGGCCTCCAAATTCCCCAGATGTCAATCCAATAGAGCATCTGTGGGATGTGCTGGACAAACAAGTCCGATCCATGGAGGCCCCGCCTCGCACTTTACAGGACTAACAGGATCTCCTGCTAACGTCTTGGTGCCAGATACCACAGCACACCTTCAGAGGTCTTGTGGAGTCCATGCCTCGACAGGTCAGAGCTGTTTTAGCTGCAAAAGGGGGACCTACACAATATTAGGCAGGTGGTTATAATGTTATGGCTGATCGCTGTGAATTAAATTAATTACAGTTAATCAGTGGCCAATAGTGAGCATTTTGAGTTCCAGGTAAGTCACATCTCATGAGGTTTTAAGCATTAAGTTTGGCACAAAATTTCATACTTGTAATGTAAGCAGTTCTTCAGTTAACTGTTAGCATAAAATAGCACAGAAAACTGCATATGCAAAACTTGCATATATAAAATGGTGTGTTTCGGTTCAAGAATGCAAACCTCCTTTGATGGCTTCTTCAACCAAAATGAACACAACTGGGTGGCTCATAATTTGGCAGTTTTTTTAATGACATGTTGACATGCAAACCATGGCAGGAACAACAGGTGCACATACTGACAATTGAGCTACATCTCATATTTCTCAGGTATAGAGAGCATGTAAATATAGCAAGGCAACTGACAGCACATCAGTCTGGAGATAGAGTGAGAAGGTTAGATAAGAGTCCCGCCAGTGTCCTCTGCTTGAGGTAAAGTGCCAAACTCTGCTCTTTCATTTAGCCTGCAGTCACCAGTTCAGTCGGCCATGATGTCGCTGTCCATAAAGTGCTCCCACGTGTCCAAGAAAAACTCCGTAGTCTGTTTGTCCTGGACATGTTGACAGCTGCAAGTTGTTTTTCTGCACTAATGTTAGTCGATGCAGTAGAATTGTACAGAAAATCTCAACAGAAATGATAAAAAAATCACAGTTTTGCACAATCGAGAGACAACATATTTGCTGTAAGTTATAGTGTAAGTATAAGGTGTATCTGGAGGCTGCGTAACCTTTCCATATCACAGAAGAGATGGTTTGAGCACCAGTCCCAGTGGCAGAAACAGTTTGTTCAGACAAAATGGCAATTGAGTGATTATTTTAATGCCCTAGATACAGACTGTGAAAAGAGATGTGAGACAGAGAGCACAGCTTCACATTTCTTCTCACTCCAGCTAGAATTTAAATGACCCACAGTGCATACAACTCGACAACAGCTTACATAACTAGATTCATTTCCTCTTTGAGGTCCCCAGTGAGCCATACAACCTTGTGCGGGGCTTCCCCCCTCGTGTGAAATCCTCAGAATCAACTTTCACCATTGAGCCTATCATACCTAATCCTGTACAAGAAAAAGGGGCAGCCATTGTGTGCAGTCGGAGGGGGAAAACAAAAGGCGACATGTGCTGTGTGGTGAATTTTAAGCAAGGAGTGGTTCAGATGTCTAGACGTGGTAAAGGGAACACAAAATGCATCAGGCACCGGAAAAAAGAACTAACAAAAATAGCTCCATCTACTCCGGCAGCCTAAAGGGCCAGGGCACTCTGTAAACCCAGCAATGTCTGACAGTTAATATGCTAATATTTATTTTTACTGAATGGAGATAAATATGACATCTTGATGGGGGAAAAACATACAAATGACCAAAATATTTCCCCTTATAATCATACTGCAAAGAGGGAATTCCCAAAAGCTCACTACAACAATGAGGAAACCTGGTTCGAAGGTCACCAAAGAGTAACTGCTAAATAATAAAACATAGTTCATGTGGAGTGATGGAAATCAATCTGTAGTAAAACTATATGGGTCAGCCAACGGAGACTCAATGTCTCGAATTAAGGATTTGCACGATGGAGATGAGTCTTAAATCTGTTACCTCATTTCCAACATCTCCATGTAGCTAGGACGAACTAGGTAGGAAGTGAAATTATGTCAAGCGGTATGCTGCAAGCAACTTACATATGCACACCTGCTACAAGAATCTAATGTTCTAATGAGACAACGTGCATTAGTTTGGTACCGAAACAGAGACTGCATGAGGTTCACATGATTTTATTGTTAAGACTGCTTCATGGGAACAACATTGGTTCCCAGTTATTATCAGTACACTGCATTTTCAGAAAAATGGGTGCTCAGGTTACTTATAATGAAATAATGAAAGGGACGTCTCTATACATTACTGTTGATGTGCAGCCAACTAAATGTACGTATATAAGCAAAGTATTGTAGCTGCTCAATGAGTTTAAAGTAATAATTTAACATTTTGGGAAGCTTATTAGCTTTCTGTCCGAGAGTTAGATGAGAAGACTGACACCGCTCTCATGTTTGTATGGTAAATATGAAGCTGCAGCCACCTGCCTTCTAGCTTAGCTTAGCACAAACACTGTAGTCACAGAGAAATAACTAGCTTCGCTCATTTTGAAAATCAAAAATCCACCTGATAGTAGCCTGTCTGAAATAGTCTGGAACATAACCCCCTGAATTTTGTTTTTCCCTGTGTTCTACACTTTGGTTTTTGCCATTCTTCATTATTTTCCAACATTTTATAAACTAAACAACAATAAATCTAATCTAAAATTTACAATTAGCAGACAATAGAATTTTGCAAAGGATTCCAAATTATGATTAAGGCCTGTCCTTTAATTTGTCGTGTTGTGATTGCTCATCGACTGTATTACGGTGTACATCTCACGTCAGTTTTTAAACTTTTGGGCAATCAGCATTGTATCATAAGAAACAACATAATTAGCACCAAAACATTTCCTTTTTCCGGATATTATTGTGAAAACCAGCCCAGTACAAAGGAAAAGATCCAGATCAGCTCAGAGACAAGACACGCAGGTGCTTTTTGTAACGGTCACTGGACGTTCCTCACTGAAGAGAAACAAAGCTCAGCATTGTGGTCATTTACATGCTCGCATTCTTCACCCCTGTTACTTTACCCATGACAGGCTGTGGTGGCTGAGCGGGTACCTCATTCACTGTCCTTCTTTGTGCTCCTCATGTCGCAATCTCCTCCACACAGATGCTTTTGTGCGAAAACAAAGGACATCCTCAGAAACACACCGAACACTGGTCTTATCAGCAGCTCTAGATGAATGGTGCACATTTATGAGAGAAGTATTTTTTTTAAAACTAGCGCCTAGATGGGGTGTGAATACAAAGAAGATCAGATGATGCCAGAGAGGGCTGCCAGGGAATTTTTGGCTGAACATACACAGTGTCACATGTTCAAAAGTGCAGATTGAATCTTGCATGAGGACTGTCTGTCTTCATATCCTGCATAAAGGTTCTCCTCCAGTTTATACAGAGGAAACAATCACAGTATAAGGGAGAATTCATCTCCTGACGTATTAGAGGACACATGTCTCCTGGAGAATATACTCCAGCTCTGTGAAGAGGATGAAATGGTCCTTCAGCTCTGCTCCTGGCCTGGGAGAGACCTCGGAGTCGCTCTGAACCCTCCCCTCTTGTCTACCACGCTGTGTTATCTCTGAAAGGCTGAATGCTCTGCTCCCAGGATGTAGAGAGAGCTTGAGGGTGAGGCGGTCTGGGAAGGGTCAGGTCAGGGAGGTGGGACAGAGGCAGGCAAAAGAAGGGAGGGGTCAGGCATGATCCTCGATGGGGAAAACCAAGCGTGTGCCGCGGCTCAGCAGCTCCTGCTCGCGGGAGTCCAGCTCGCGCTCCAGCGCCTCCTCTGACGTGCTGCCGCTCCTTTTGCCATTTGCACTCCAGCCGGACCCTGCGTCGGCACCCCCTCCACCACCAGACGCCCCGTTGGCTGTGATGGCAGTGTCGCCAAACGTGAAGGTCAGGTCGCCGTCGTTACGGAGAAGGTCAGAGTCGTGGTCCCTCAGCTGCTCGTGGTTCTGAAAACACATTCACAGTGGAACCAAAGGGGGAGGGATGGAGAACATGGGGGTGACACACACACACACACACGCAGATGTAGGACACACAGAGTGGGTATATGTGGTGTGAACAGGTGAACAGACATTAACAGTACAAAGGCTCATAAGGGGCACTATGGATTAACAGAAGAAAGACAGGGGGAGATTTTCACTTAGTGGCCTGTGGTGCAGCAACTGTATTAAAGTGAAGTTAAAACAAGAAAGCGCAGGCTGCACAACAACACGCACACCAACCCTGCACTGAACCAGTGTTTCTGCTTTGTGATAGAAAAGTTAAAGCACACATTGCATTCTGGGTAAATAATGGATAGCTGTAAAACTGTAGCATGAGCTACTCTCACGGCTCTAATTGACTGGCTGACAATCAATAGTCTGCCCATGTCCCCGGGGAGAACCAGATGAGTTAGCGTTAGGTCAACGGGGATTATTCAGATGAAGGGATTTAAAAAAAAAATTTAAAAAAAAAAAGATTACATAACCCACCAAACAATTAACCAGGAGGGGGAAAAGGAGGGGAAACTCCTAATAAAAGCATCTTTTTATGTAGTTGAAAAGGATATGGCTACTTTCTAAAGAAGAAGAAGTAAAAACAAACACATTTAGATTCATTATGAATGAATATCAAGAAGCCAAAGTAAAAGAAATTAAGAAAAGTGGGGGGGGGGGGGGGGGGGGGGGGTTTT
>JBBPCS010000375.1:1694304-1717433 GCA_037974645.1 Hollardia meadi
GATGGTTTGTGTCAAGTGGCATCCACATGAATGCCAGGATCCAGGGTTTCCCAGCAGAATATTGCACTGCAGCGAGACGATCAATGCTATTAACTTTAACCGTCAGTGGTTAAAGTAGTTAATCTGAATCACTTATGAAGCCCTGTTGGAGGGCTTGCTTTCTTTACAGGACCCCTCACCCCACGGGTCCCAGTGCAACTGCATTGCCTGCACTATATTTCTATATTTACGCCCCTGCCCTAGCATTTTAAGTAGTGTGTCGTGTGACCAACTCTATGGCTTCCCCAAACAAGAACAATTAGCAGGAGGCATATACGGTGCAAAAATAAGTTGAATTGTATTACAAAAATAGTATATTATATAAAAGAGGGCCTGCGAGACAGCAGACACCAGAAAAAGCATACACTAGACATGTAATAGCTACAATATCCACTACATAATATCATGCAAAATATACAGACTATTATGCTGTGTCAGACTTAAGTATACACACCACTACAGAGTGCTGATGTTGATATACAGAACAAAGGAATGGGACCTGCATTAAATTAAATCACCATCCAAACTGCAGCTAAAATTATACTTTCCATGTTTGCAAGTGGGCGGCATGGTGGTGCAGTGGTTAGCACTGTTGCCTCACAGCAAGAGGGTCCTGGGCTTGATTCCGGGCCAGGGCCTTTCTGTTTGGAGTTTGCATGCTCTCCCAATGTCTGCGTGGGTTCCCTCCAGGTGCTCCGGCTTCCTAAGACATGCAAGTTAGGTCAACTGGTGACTCTAACTTGCCCATAGGTGTCAATGTGAGTGTGTATGGCTGTTTGTCTCTATACGTCAGCCCTGTGATGAACTGGTGACCTGTGCAGGGTGCACCCCGCCAAACATGATACTATCACCCGTTACCAATTAACCTCTTTACCTGTGGAATGTTCCAGTCAGGTGTTTTTGAGCATTCCACAACTTTCCCCGTCTTTTGTTGCGCCTGTCCCAACTTGTTTGAAGCGCGTTGCTGCCATCAAATTCAGAATTAGCATATATTTACAAAAATCAATGAAGTTGATGAGGTAAAACATTAAATATATTGACTGTATGTCAAAAAAGATTAGCAAGTTATCATATTCTGATTTATTTACAATTTACGCAGCGTCCCAATTTTTTTCTGAATCAACAGCATAGTAAGTTTTAAGGAATAACAAGGAAGGAAACAATGTCGTTTAATTCTAACTTAAGCCTGTATATGGATGTTAACCTTACTCTACCACACCATTTACACAGCTTCAACATATGGAGGAATCAAAAGCTTGACAGACCTGCTGTGCCTAGTTCCACTTTCTAAGCTATGATTGGATATTCTGTTCGGGGCTCTAGTTTAGCAAAGGGTCAACTGACGTCCAATCAGGTCTCTATTCAGCAAAGTCTAACTCAGTTAGTAATTATAGCCACTAGGTGTACAATTACTATGTGATTGTAGCTGATGTAGAATTATAGTAGTCTTTCATATTTGGAAGGAAGTACAAACTAAAAACCTGCGAGGTAAGCACAGAAGAATGATAAGTACTGTAAATAAATGCAACATAGACAGATCTCACACTGGTTATGATGTGTTTCAAAATTAAAATGCACAACATTAAGCATTAGAAATGTATCAATGTATCCAAGAATATAATAAGTAATCATTATTATATTCTACTTCACATGATTCTTGCACACAGCACACTGTTGTTGTGGTGCTTTTGCATACGCTGTCACCGACCATGACTCACATGACCACCACATGGTAGATCCACATATTTTGTGGATCAAAATATTCCTGCTGGTCGTCTATAAGTCTATAGCTGGACATGGCGTCACATAGATGTCCAAATATATGTTCAAATATAGTTTATTCAATCAGAAGAATCAGAATTTATATAAACAACAGCCAGAGATTATAGATAAGTGTATTATAAATAAATTCATTCTAGAATATCCTTGGGTAAGTATAAAACAGAATGAAATAAATGTGACATACAATAAAACAATCACATAAAAATCAATGCAACCTCCATCCAAATTTCTGAATTGCTCTACCGGAATCAACGTGTCAAGTTTCAGTTTACCTTCTAAGTTGTTCCAGATAATTGGGGCAAAATATCTGAAAGCCGTCTTTCCAGGATTAGTGTTTACTGCAGGATCACGAAGTGTGAGCCAATCCTGAGAACGGGTGTTATGAGTATATCGTCTGAGGCACAGGAGTGAGTGGGGATAAATAAGGTGGTAATGTAGTAATTAATAGATGAAAAGATAGAGGTGCTGATCTCGCCAGCCCACCTTCTGACACAAATGATTGATGCCACATGGATCATCAGTAATAAATCTCAGAACTGCGTGACAGACAGCTTCTAGATGTTTGAGGTTGGAGGCAAATAATGTCACCATCATCTTATACAGAAAGAAATGTTTGCGTCCACAATCTTTTTCCTACAATAGGATGGGAAACATATCGTTTTCCTTTACAAAAACTAAGTCGCATCCTCAATTTTTGACTTAAAATGCAGATTTATATATAATAAATACTGCAGATTTTAAATTTTTTAAATTGGATGAAGCCTTTTTGTTTGTTTGTTTTGGAAATAGTGTAATGAGCCAGTTTATCTGTCCAATGGCATCACAAATTATAGATATTTTGTTGTTCTTTTTGTCTTTGCTAAATAATAAGGTCTTACATTATCAAACTGTCACACCAGTCATAATGTAAAAACAGTGTCCTGATGATACCTTTGGATTTTCCTGTGCTCATTATTGATCCTTATTATTAGATGGAATGTTTGCATGCGAATACAGATGAAGATCAGGTCAGTAGAGAGGAGAGGACTGAGATGCAGAGCAGCATTGTGTTGTCGGCCAGCCAGCTGGTGATTCTCTCCAGTTAATTTCTTGTCGTGATCGCGGCTCCTCAGGTCAAACTACTTCCTATCGCAGGAGCTGACATTATTACCCGACAGCTTACTCACAATGAGCTGTTAAGTCGCTCGTGAGAGTATGTTTGTCCCATTTGGCGGTTATATGCCATGAAACAGGTGCTGATTCTTTAGTGTTTCACTGAAATGTGCAAATGAGAACACACGAGTTTCCATAAAACTTTTTGGAATGATATTATCAGATGTTACATTCAGATCTTTGAAGCTATTTGTCTCATTTTATTTTCAGAGGTTAATACAGTGGATATGCAGTGTGCTCACCAGGTGTTGCGTGGTTACGAATACAGCGCTTTAGAAAATCTGCCTCAGCAGGGGCTCTCCAGAAGTGTTCTCTAGTGTGCCATCTGTTAGCACGTGAACTTCACGCTGCAGCGGAGACTGGCAGGTGGAAAAATTCTCGCTGTGGACTTAATTGGCTGAGACATGAAGACTCCAAAGACAGGTAATGTAAAATGATGGAGGAGCTGCTTGCTATGTAAATGTGAACAGTCATGGCGGCGGTATGTCACAGCCGTCAGTGAGCCGGTTTAAAAGTTCAAGCTTTAAATGACAGCATGAAATCCTTGAGAGCAGCAAAGTTGGGGAAAGCCGGGGGTGTTCCCAGGACCTTCCTGTTTGTTGGCTGAGTGTGGCAAACTTTCAAAATACAACACGTTGAGACTAAACTAGTGGTTTACAACCTTTTTGGCTTCTTACAAAGAGCAATGTGTAGTTGAGGTCACATTTCAGATGTCTATGATTTGTTAGCAACTCCAACAAATAATGATTTTTCCCTCTAAACTTCTCACATTCAATACATTTTTAAATGATCCCATATCTGACCAAAAATCAAAGAATAGAGTCCATAAACTGGAAACAGATTTGTGTATCAGAACGTCTTTCCTCTCCCATTAATCATCTCACAATCACTCAGATTTATCTGTTTATAAAACTGTATATAAAGTAGTTCAAACTGGCTCCACCTCCTGCAGCGACGACAGTAACTTACACATTGATGCTTCAGCATTAATTATCTAATGATGTCATATTTAAAACAATATATCAGACAGAAGGACCAAACCAGTCATTTTACTTTAATGCTTCAACTACATTTTGCTGCTAATACTTATATACTATGTAAGACTTTTATTGTAATGGAGTATTTTTACATTGCTATAAAAAAAATAACGGGCGGCACGGTGGTGCAGTTAGCACTGTCGCCTCACAGCAAGAAGGTCCTGGGCTCAATTCCCTGCCGGGGGTCTTTCTGTGTGCAGTTTGCATGTTCTCCCCATGGGTTCCTCCAGGTGCTTCCTCCCACAGTCCAAAGACATGCAAGTTAGGTTAATTAGCAACTCTAAATTGTCCGTAGGTGTGAATGGTTTATCTCTACATGTCAGCCCTGTGATTAACTGGCAACCTGTCCAGGGTGTACCCCGCCTCTCGCCCAATGTCAGCTGGGATAGGCTCCAGCCCCCCGCAACCCTGCATAGGATAAGTGGTGATGGATGGATGTAAAAAGTAACCTATAACATTATCAGACTGAGGATGGACATTAAAAAAATAAAGTGATGTTGTGCTTTTGGTTCCAATCATCGTTCTTTCTTGTCAAAAACTGGTGCCTACATTACCCACAATGCAACTCGACTAACAACAGTTTAGTTCAGTTAAGGATTTGGGTGTGTTATGCTAACAGCGGCTAATGTAGGCGAGATGAGGAGCATGCTGCAGACACAGATTGTTTTCACTTTCAAACTTGTAGTTTTCAGAAGCAACTGACACCTGACTTCCTGTGTAGCCACAAAAGATGTACACGTAAATGTCATGTAAGCCGAGTGGAGGATCTCTAGAGGTCAAAATATCAATGGTCAATGTTCGTATCAACCTGTGATTAAATCAATATGTCTGTTAGCTCTACGCTAGCTGTACTGATTCTGCCACTGTGCGTCACACTTGCGTTCCCAGTTCCACTGCTGATAAACATAATTCTTTATGGTTTCAAATGGGAGATTTCGATCTTTTTTAATTTGTGGAACTATCTTCTACCTCCAGGTTAAGTATAAAAACATTGGAATTTGGAGTAGGACATAGACCACCACAGCAGTTTATCTCAGTCCAATCAAGGATAGAGGCACTGCTGGTTTGTCTGTTAATTGCATTCATCTGGCGCCACAGATGTAATTCAGTTCATGATTAGCTGCTGGAGTGAAAACCAGCAGGGATAAGTGGGATTGAGAACCAGTAGACTACTCTGCACTTCCTCTCATATTCTATATGGAGTCGTCAGGAACTTCTAATAGTACAGTATGTTGTGTTTTGCTGCCGGTTTTTCACGTGTTGCTCGAATCATTTGTGAACGCATGGATGCAAATCTGCTGCTTTCACGAGAGCAGTCATAGAGGTTTTTCATGACAGCAGTTTATGTGATAAAGACTCATGTGTGATCATTATTAACACCCGCAGCTCCCCGAGGACTGCTTCACACAGCAGCTACTCGCTCTTCAACGGATCCAGAACAACAAAGTCTCATTGATCCAACTTCACTTTGCCTCTGTTTGGTTTACAAAAGAAGCAGGTATGGTGCCTAAATGAATGAGTCTTTATCAGTAATTGCTTTTTTTCTTGTCGCCCACAGTTAAACCAACTGTTATAGATGTCGACATATTTGTGAACAGCATCGGACCAGTGTCATCAATAAATATGGTAAGTCAATCCCTTTCATTAAGGTTATATTCTTACTAGTTTGTTGACACTTTGTATATAAACAACTCTGCATCCGTTCACGTGCAATTTCAAGGTCGTGCAAAGTGTTGCACAAAATTCACTAATCGCATTGATATTGTTTTCTGACCTTGAAATGTGTGTTGCCTACAGAAGAGAAGGAACCCAGTGGAGTCTTGTGCAAATATGACGATGCTAGACAGGGTGTTGTTGTTTTGGTGAAATTTAGTTCCTTGATCTGATGAGAATAGACATCCAATGAATAAGTCTGTTTTCAAAACAGCATTACTCAGTTGATCATTTAGTAGTTCATTAAAAACCACTTGCAAATTTTGTCTTGCAAGCTTGTAATGAGCTGAGCTTCTTAATCTCTGTCGACCGCTCCCGCTTGTAGATGGTATGAATGCTTCTCCCATCAGTTATTGAAACGCCTTTAACCGTCTGAAGTGGGGGTGTAACAGAACGTCTTTGACCCGTGGCCCGTACGACCGTCGTACTGTGAAACAGCCACTGTTAATTTTAAAGTAATGTTTTCCCAAATCTTGATGCAGAACTGCAGTGAATAGATCGAGAAGACAGTCGCGTGCTGTGTTTCACTCTGAAGCTCAATGAGCGACTTATCTAAAAGCCGTCCATTTCGCCTCCGTTGAGTGGAATCCCGTTGGCGGGCGACTTCGGGCATTTTCAGTGGTGTAACTGGGAAACTGGGCATGCTTCTCATCACAGAAGTAGATCATGAGATTGTGATGTTCATTACCACATCGGAAGTATGATTTCCCTTTGACTCACAGCTCCAGTCTCTCTTTCACTGTCGAGCACAGCAGCCTTCAGTCTCGATAGACTACATCAGATAGAGCTGTGGGCGGGACATTGAGTGAGGCTACAGAGTGGTGACCATAGATGTGTTAAAAGAGCTTATATTACAACAACTAAAATACATTAAATTATAATACTTATCATACATCTATGGTGGTGACTACAGAGCACAAAGTAGCACATTTTTAAATTCACCCTAACCCTTTATTTCCTTTTTTGCTGATCCGAAAAATGACTCGAGTGAAAAGTGACTCAAAAGCCGTGATAGGATCCAAACCGTGACTTATGTGATCTGTTGCACCCCTAATCTGAAGGCAAGTGTGTTTCTTTTTATCTTCAGCATTTAATTTGATTATTAAATCATGTGCAACAAAACTAGAGTCAATAATTCACCTCAATCACCTATAAACTCCACCTGTGCGTATGAGGGTTATTTGTCACCAAATAAGCCTTGAAAATTTAATCTTCCTAAACCTGCAACTGTTTTTTTTTTTAGGACAGCAGCTGTGAGCCCAACATTGACACATCACCTTTACAATTGATACGACCTTCCCTGTTTAAATAAAGATAATGAATGAAAAAAATTAATGAATATGGCAAACTAGTTGGCACACAGTAGCTTATTTGCACATCCAGTAGATGTGCGGAGCAACATTATAAGTTATTCATACTCGTGTTTGTATCTGCCTGATAAATCTCCTTTTTGCTCTCCACTTAATTTATCAGGAAATATCTGTCTCTTTAGCAGCTAAATAACTAGCAGTGCTTTCGCCAGCTTATCACTGACTGTGTCTGTCTGCGGTTTAATGTAGATGGGTTTTTAGAGCTTGTAACTTAAAACAGCTGCTGACTCAAAACAGTAAGGATACAAGCATGTGAATGCAGCTAAACTATGCGCTGAAACAAGCTTAGTAAAGTCAAGTGGAGCTGTAGATTCAGGTAGTAATTCTCTGTAGGTTCATCACTTGAATGTATCATTTAGAACTGGATACGACGAGGGCGCTCAGCCTTGCTTAGAATTTTGCCCGGTGGCCTTTCGCGGTATTGCAGAAAGAAATTCTTCTGCAAAAAGCATTTTCCCCATAGACCACCATTATAAAAGAGATGTCTGTAAAACTGTTGACAGGACACCTCGAAATGCAAACACGGTCAATTATGACTCTTTCTATTATGCATTTTCGATCCATGGAGGTTTTATATTTGTAAAATCTTTCCCTGAGCTGAGAAAAGCAATTTTAAAAAATCTCTGACGTCATCACAATGTGAAGTCAATGGACCGAGTGGGAACTCGTGGGCGGGGCTAGCGAGGGAACCACTACTGTGCATATTCAATGGGCTTGCATAACCAGGAAGTAAACCCGGCAGCTGGAAAACTTTTTTGGCGTGTGCACCGGGCGAGCAATTCACATTGGATTGAGTAGGCGCCATCTCTGCATCCGGTATCTAGTTCTTCTTTATAAATCTATGGTTCATCATTACGAGCGGAGCGACCCTCTTTCACGTCGTCATTTCACACATCTGATTGCAATCAAGCTCAGCCCTGCTCCAGTCTAGAGAGTGCTGGTAATGCCTCTGAAGCTGAACTAGTCGACCATATACTAACACAAACACATGGATGAATCACTCTTATGAACTACAAGCGAGACAAAAGTTTTGTCAGGCGCACAGATCACTCAATTGTCAAATTGATCAAGTATTAGATAACTGAAACAATAACTTGGTGCACACTCTACGTGATCGTGTACTCACGTTTATTGATTGTCCAGCTAATTTTTTTTTTTTTTTTACACATCTTGTTGATGTTACAGATTTGAGTCTCTCTGGAATCTTGTTTGAATGGCCAACACAAATGTACAAATTATATTTTTATTGTCCTACTCTGTGGCCTTGAGATACAAAAAAAAAAGTATGATCGAGAGATCACATTTCTTTGCGCATCAGTGGCTGGCAAAGGTGTGGCTTTATACTTCTTTTTTACAGCTCACAAGAGTTTATCAGCCTGAAGCAAAAGAGGCTTTAACTTACTGCATGAGGGGAGGAAAGGAAGGGGTGAGGCAGATCAGAGAGAGACGAGGGAGACTTGGATGGATATAGAAAGAGGGGAGAAAAAAAAGGAAAGGAAATTGGTAAGAGATTGGTAAAAGGCAGGAGATTTTAGGCTGCTTAGAGTTGAAGGTGAGGAAAGAATGGTCAAGGGAGGGAGAGTTATGGGTTTTAGAGAAGGATACAAAGAGTATCAGACGGACTGAGAGAGGAGACCTTTAGTTGGGATGGGAAACAGATTTAAGATCCGGTTGAAAGAACTGCTGAGACAAACAGATAAGGCTTTTTCATGGACAGCCTATCTGATCAGGATCCCCTCTGTTGATACTGTATTGTGACATGAGGTCTGTGTTTCAGAGTAACTGGCCAGACTCTGTGCGTTTGGTGTTAAGTTATATTTATAAGCTTTATGTTGTTGGATTTGGATGATCGGAAAATGTGTCTGTGATTTACGACAACGTGAACTTTTTTTTTTCTTTTTTTTTCCAATGGAGCCTGGTAGATTGAGCAAGAGGGACATACCAGTTAAGCTATTTCTGGTTAAACAAAATTATTTTACTCTTTAAAAAAAAAAGGTGTCTGTAGGGATCTTTTGTTTAATGTTGTCAATTAAATATCAAATAACATCAAAAACAAGCACTCTAAGTAGAAGTGAAGTGGCCCACAGGGATTACACTAAACTTTTTATACCCATTAGACATTTACACATCATAAGATATAAACATATGGCCCAGGTCAAACACCAGAATTCCCCTTTAAGGAGCAACACTGTTTCAATAATTGAAATTACAAGCAGCATGTGTATACATTCAGTATACCGTCGGTAGCTCGTAAAGCATAGTATTCCTAATGATTGATTTAACGAAAAAAGGAAACATATCTCCTCACAACCTCTCCAAGTTAGCTTGAAATTCACCAAACCTTCCTGAAAATGGAGAAAATATGAAATGATTGCATGACAGCCTCTGGAGTGCAGCCATATTAGTTGTCAGAGCTGGCCGATTGTCAACTGATGGGGACAATAATTGGTAGTTGCAGAGCTTTTGCTAAATTGCTCTCATGGTGGGAGTTAAATAAGATTGATGGCAACCTTAGGCCCCGATCACCATGCGCATTGCTAGAAAAGCGTCGCCAGGAAAAAGTTTTCTTAATGGTATGGCGCGCCTGCCATGCGCTCCTCTCTCCTCTCAGCGTTTTCTAGCGTTTTTTAAATTCACATAAAAGTTCACTTTCAACTTTCCAGAGCAAAGTGCAGGTGTCACGCTGTTTTTTTCCATTAATCACATTTCATTGCCTGGTGGCGCATGCAGCTGCACTTTTAAAGCAACGTGATGCGTCTGTGTGATCGCGGTCTTCTTATTCAACTCGTGTGCCAGGAAACGTTCAGCTTAGTATAATATAAAAACACTGGAAGCAGGGGTAAACTGTTGTTTGTGCTTAATGCTAATGGAAGCATGCTAACATTGACATGTTTGCATTAACTCAAAGGCCAAACATGCCAAACATGCTTGCATATCTGTGTTAAAGATAAAAAACGTGCAGACCCTGTATTTGTTAATCTCATACAGTAATATGTTTTTAAATGTCTATTGCTGCACCAGTCTTATATGGGACATTGTATAATAATAACTTTATATTGGCATCCCTGGAATATTCAGCATGCATACATGCGAGCCAGTCATTTGGTTTAATTAGAACTTCTCCATTTTGATTGCATAGTCGTCGCTACTACACAGCAAGCACTTAAGCAAACCCCTGTGTGACAAGCTAATTTTAAGCACCATTATCAGGGAAGAACTCATATACAGTATCAGCTGTCATACTCGTATTGTTTCTAATTGCAATGCAGTGTATAATTCAGGGTGTCATGACTTCTCCAGGAGACAGGCGGTGATTAATTCCCCTCATTGTGGGCATAAACTTTCTCACAGAAAGAGAAAACTATTGATTGAACTTCAGCTTAAAAATTCAAAAGAAATTTGCCTATTTATGTTCATTAGCCCACTAATGCTTTGTACCAGGTCTTTGTTCAGTGCCTGAGAGGTTTAAGTGCAGTGGCTGCTCGAGTCTCCTGCAGCCTTTCATTCATAGTAAATCACTGATATTGCACCATTCTTTAACAAGAGGTGACATCACTTGATCCCTGAACGGCCGAAACAGCAAGTGTGCCATCAGCCCATCAGTTTATCCTTTCATCCATCCATTCATCCATTTTGCACCACTTACTGGTGCGTTCTCAGGACAGATGGGATATATGATACTTCTAGCATAATTTAGGTCTTTGCCAGAGTCTTCAGTTGGACGTGCCTGGAATATCTGCACAAGGAGGTGTCATTCTAATAACCGGCCCAACGGAGCTCCTCCATCACCAGTCTTTTTAAAGAAAAAATATTTTTATTAATAAATAAGAGAAAGAGGGTCATGCTCCCCAACATTCCGTTAGCAAGTGTATTTCAAATGTAACTTCATTCAACAATGGGCCAATTCATTTTAAAGCTGTTGTTCTAATGAAGTAATAGTTGAAAAGAAAATTTGAAGTCAGTTTTGCTGGAGCTTTCTCATGATCTAGGAAAGGTTATGTCTGGAATTAGGGCGTTCCTATAGCTTGTAAATATTTAAATAAAACGTTTGAACGTCTCCCCTCCAACTTTTTTACTTCAAATATAGGTACGATGTCCCTGCAGTGAGTTACTGATTATTCTACCTTTTTTTTTTATCTCTTCCTCGCTGTTATGATGCTGTAATGCTATAATATGCATGAAGACTTCATCAATATGTAAATGTGTATGACATCATCTGGCAACTTTAGAGACTTTCGGAGCTACTTTCAATGGAAAAAAAACTGTTTCTCTTTACCTGCAGGGCTAACGTGTAAAGTCATGTTTAGCATTATCATTGCTACCAGCTGCCATGTATCGCTGAAATCCCTTGTGTCACAGGCTAAAATGCCAGAACAAATGCTGCATGCAAATATGCTTTGAAACAGTATTTTTACTGGTTTCAAGTTGCTGCATTCCTGAATCTATCAGTGTTTTCTGCCTCCTGCTGCAACGGGAAACCTGCCTATTCTTTCTTCATTTTCTCTTCATTAGGCGCAGTGACGATGAAGCACACTGTAAGTGACCCATTCAGAAGAAACAATAAGCTGTTTTAATAAGCAATGAACAATATGGTACATTGGAGAAGGAAGCCTCTTTGTAATTCTAAAGAAGCTATTTTTATACTTGTCATGCAGTGTCCAAGGCAACCTGGTGTCATCCAGGAATTCCCGCAAAAACGAAAGGCGGTGCCAGTGGGGTCCCTGATGCTATTCTCACCCTGTGGAGAGAGCTGCCCGCTCACACTGGATATCCAGAGAAATACAAAATTCATGCCATCTCATTTCCCACTGCGTAAGCAAGCTGCTGGCATGACTACTGCAACATCCCTGGTGCTGTGGTTGTCTTTAGCTCCCAGCACAATATTAATTTGTAATGATCCTGAAATTTGCAGCTTACTGTGTGTGTCTGGCTCACACCTGCTGCAAAAGAGAATTTCCTTGAATTTCTTTCTTTCTTTCTTTTATTCACTTTATAAAAAAAACCTCTCTTCGGTAGCTGGGTCAGCTGGTTCAACTTAGTTACCGGATGGCTCAGATACAAGAAGAAAAGTATGTTTTCACTTAATAAGCGATGCACCTCATTTTTTCATTTTTCTGGCTGGAGGATTTTGGTAATGAAGTGATCAGCATGAGGATCATGTAATGAGGCTCTTGGTAATGCCATAAACAGAACAGATCTCGAAGGAATATTAACACGCACATCGTGTTGTTCAATCGGCATGTAATGAACTTACAAAAATATCTTTCCTGTTTTACCAGTGTTCCTGACTTTTGTGATACCAGTGCATTCCACATGTGAACGATGAAAAGAAGTACTGTACTACCATCGAAGCTGCAAGACTTGATGCAAACCGAGCGAGGCATGGAAACAGTTACTCTGTGTAGTAATTGCAACAAAAAAGAAAGAAAAGGAAGGATTCAGGGTGAATGAGAGTCTGAGATTTAGTTTGATTTAGCAGTTATGAAACATTTGGATGTAGGCCTCAACACTGTATATCCTGAAGCTCCCTTTATGAAGGATATTTCATGCGGCCACTCAAAGGGGCTTAATTTTCACTTTTTGTGTTACTGTACCTGCATCCTTACTAAAGATAGGCCGACTGTATAACAAAGGAAACTAGCACCGATTCCTGGTTAGAGCTAGACTGGTATATTTTCACATTTGAGCTTATTGCAGATTTGTACTGCTGTACTGTATACAGCAGCTCATAAGTAAAAACTGCAGTACAAAAATTCTGAATATATGGCTGAGGTCATTTTTGAAACAGTGTCTCCATTATATAATCTTTCCCCCAGAGAGTGCTGACAAGTTGAATTTACAGCCGTAAAATGTGCAGTACGAATCTTTGTCACAGTTCCTATGAATGAAAGAAAAGTACCAAAATGTTTTTTTGAAAAAAAGGATATTTGGACAGAACAACATTTTGGTCTTTCTCATGTGGAAGACCATTGGTTAAAATATTGGGAGCTAGAAGAGCATTATGAATCTTTTCATCTTTTTTTCTGCAGATTATTGTTACCCAGCACTTGCAAAGAATTTATGGATGTGCTTGTCCCTCCTGATGATCGAGTTTACTTTACAAAATGTTTGCTCTTATCGATGATGTACTTCAGGACAGTAATCGACTGAAATCTTTATTTGGGCTAAAGACAGAACCTGGATGTGCCACCATGGTTGTGTGTGACATTCTGAAGAATATGTAAAGGTAGAAGAGAGTAGGTAAATGCTGAAGAGAAGAAATACTGTTAAACAGTTGTCTTGATTCAATTAATTAAAATGTGAAACATAAATAATACACAATAACCCATGTGTAACACTAAGCTACCTCGAAGGGCAGTGAAAGCATGAATTTTATACCTTCTACACCGCGCTTTCACATCACTCTGTACGCGAGTCAACCAGAAGTGCATTGTATGCTGAAAACTTGAAAAATGTGAATTTATTTCCTGTATCTGTGTCACGTGGGTTTCATCACTGCCCCGCCCCTTTAGTAGACTAGCGGCAGGTCCTGAGTCTGTTCATTCTTGTGACAGCACTGAACCCGAGTAAAGATTATGACTGATTCTTTTGCCCCATAGTCACCAAAGTAAACATCTGACCCATTTCTCACAAGCCAGATCTTCTGAACATTCTGACGCTAAAATTGGATATTTGCAGACAAAGAAATCAGGAGAAAATTTACTTTGTTTCGAGACCTGTCTCTGCCTCTGAAGTGTGTACCATTTCATACCATTATCGTAGCTTGTAATGCTGTCTTATTCTTTGCAGGGTAAAGGGGGACTTTCCTAGCATGCACTGGGTGAGAGGTGGGGTTCCCAATTCACCTGACCTCTATGTCATTAAACTGTGAGAGGAAACTTATGGCAGATATGGCTTGCTTGCTCTCTAATTTAAAAGGCAAGGTTTGGACAAATTCGGTATTTGACAAAGTAGATGAAAAGACCTGGATAAAAGCCATAGAGTGTGCAAGTTGTGTCATTCAAAGATAAAATGAGAGTGAAGAAAATTACTACCTCCCTCACATTCTATCACAAAGGAACTGCTCATTAGGTTTTGTTGCATCGTGGAACTCGCAATCAAATTGTGGTGATGAAAGAGTGCCTCCTTGTTCCAAGTGACCTTTAGCTGCTTCTAATGAGGACACAAAGAGAGACTTGAAGCCAACAAAGGAACATGACAAGATGTCTCACAGGACAGATACAGTATGTACTATCTGCCTTTCGCTTCATAATCTTAAAGTGCTTCAGCTTCACACTGCGGACTTCGAGCTGTATGCTTTGCCCTAGTTTACAGTTTCTGGTGCAGTGACCAGGACTGGAAGTTATCTAACTTTTATATACCACAGACTCAGGAAAATGTCTGTTGAACTACGATGTTCAAATGTTAATGTTCTGACTATTTCATGTCTGAAAATGGGTCAGTTTTACCTTGAACTGTGGGAAAAGAGGACAGTTCAGTGAGAACGAGAGATTAAGTACTTCTCCGTTCAGTTAAAAAGAGCTGAAGAGCTGAAAAATAGAGGTTTTATCCTCGTGTTTGAGTTCACAGTGATGTCAGACATAAATGGTACAATTACAAAATCTACTGGGTGTACAGCATACACGAAGAACATACAAGAAAAGGAAGTAAAAAAAGGTCGTTTTTATCAAGCATATTTTCACCAATATCGTGTTTATTAATGCAACTACAAATATCAAACAAGCATACAGCCCAGTTGCTAAATACATAAAATGTTGGCATTGTATGTGTCTGCGAACCACAGATATGTATGTTTCATATCTCATCAACATTTCTAAAACATACGTGTCACTGACTTTATCACCGTGAGGAGGTGGAGGTATGTTGTCTTGACACCTGGGCGAGACGGCTGCTAAGCAACAGGCTACTGTTCCACACCACTTCAACAAACTGGGTCATTTTCATGACCTTTGGTACAAAACATGATCTTTTCCTAACCCTAACCGAGTGTTTTTGGTGCCTGAACCTAAACGGACCTTCAACAACGGAAAGTACATTTCAACGTATCGTTGGCAGAAACTCACAGTGCAAACATTTATTCTAGTGGTTGGGTTTAAATGTAATCTGTGTTTCTTAGTTATAGACACAAGGTAATATTAGTAATGGAATTTTACTATTAAGCCTACATATGCAGAATGTGGTGATTAGGGGTAACCTATCCAACTTAGACAGCATAATGCAGCTTCAAAAATGCTTCCACACTATGCTCATTCATTCAAAAAAAAAAAGAAAAGAAAAATCATTAACAATGCCATATTTGCATAAGGAGACATGAAGGTCAGTGGCATATGCCTCCACTCTCTCTTCACAGAAGTGAAAAGCTCCAACACTGCAGGCGGTACAGAGCTGCAGTGTCATCGTGGTAGGTGGCTTCTTCCAGGCTGCTTCACATTCCAGCTGTTTTTTTCCATTAGTCAGCCTGGTTAGTGTCTGATCATTTCAAACGTTGGGTAAACTGTGCGGAACAATTCCTCTCTTATCAGAGTTGACATTAAGCTATGTAGGCCTACATATTTTTAATAATCGCTAATATTCTCATGACATATTCCATTATAAATGTGTTCAGCGTGGCCCAGATTAACAGGTTTTCGACACGAGATGATGATGAAGGACGGAATTAAATATTTCACCTTGCACACACTATCTTTTAAAAGTGAAGCCACACTGAATTACAATATGGCAGAGAAGGTAGTTTTTGCCCTGGTGCTGAATGTTACTGCTAAACTACTTTGTGGACTGTTCGATCTGACATATTATGATGCCAGTCATGAGGGACGCTCTCTGGTGTGCTAGGACGTACCGGTTTAATTTTTAGGTGGCAATCTGATGTTTTCACATTGCACAAGATGAACAAAGACATTAAAATGTTAATCTTATAGGTAAAACATGAGACTGCGCTGAACTGTAACTGAGCAGAGTAAATAATACATTTCTCAAGGAAAAACATCAGTAATTATGTTGAGCATTTATAAAAACAAAAATATAGATAAAATTCTGATCCAGGCACAACCCTAACTGACAGTTAGCTGTTAGTTAGCTTTGTCGCTAATGGAACAATACGTTGACACTTTATTTAATTAAAAGACATTTGTACCGTACTCCCGTCTCGCTGCAAACCTGTTCTCATCCCAGCTCGTCACATACTGACGTTTTGCCACTTTGGCGTTGTTGGCCAGCGTGCTAAACGTTCCCTGACGCACAACAGGCCCTTTATACTTTTAACCAGTTCACCTCAGTCCTCTGCTCCTAAAACAAGACTCACTTCAACAATACAGGTGGTGTTTCCATGCAGTATTAAGCATCTGACAGGTCTGCATGTCTCAGGGGCTCATTTGCTCTATACTTCAGATGAATGCATTTATCACGTGGGGTCTGTTCCTACTGCGCAGCGCTGGTTTCACTGTGAGTACAGTACCTTTAGATCAACAACCTTAATATAGCAGCTCCTCTGAGGCAGTTGAGGTGAAAGACCCGTTTTCTTCACAGCAACGCCTGCTGTAGCTGCAAGCAGCGGGGAGGGGAAGTGCGATCGATACTCTTTCAGCATAGTAATAATTTCTGAAAGAAATTATATAAGAGATTACAAAACAGGAAATTTTTGGGGTGTTATTGATTTGCCTCCATCTGCAGCTCACCATTTCCAGATGTGGCTGCTTCAGCTCATATTAGTGCTATTTGATTTGCAGAACTTTTCCTCTACTGGTCATTAAATCCTGGATAATGTTCAGTTAATTCAAATCCCTGTGAGCTCCATACAATTAAAGGTCATGAGCACCCGGTGGTCGTCTTGATTGTAGACTTCATTCTAATTGGTGAGCTATTCAAACTGGTGTGCAGACTGGGGAAAAAGGTCAAATGCATTGCAGGTAGTGGCAGCGGTATGAAAAGGTGCGAGTTGCTAAATGCTAAAGGACCCGAAGAACTCCACTGTGGCTGAAGAGATTTTTTACTTTGTATTCTGACTGGTTTGACAGTGATGCTGCCGTGCAAGCTCAGACAAAGTATGGACTAGTCATGCTTATTTGCATTATTTTTTTTAAACTTTTGTCTTCTCAACATGGACATTGTTTGCATCATCACCTATGTACTTTAAGTAGTAGTAGTATAGTAGTAGTGTATGTAACCACATCATCTAAATTAATATGTATTTAATTGCATCTGGTTTCATTTTATGTAAGGCAGCAGTGATTTTCTTTTTTAAATCACAACCCTGGCAGATTAAAGAGATGCAGATATTTTAGAGGAACCTCGTGTTCTGTGTGTGTATGCCCATTTTTGTTATTGTAAAACTCCAGCTCTACTTTTTTAGTTTTACCGGCCACAGCAGAAACATTTTACATATGATTTGACATACAGTAAGTAGCTTCTGTGCTAACTGGCAGGGCAGCATGACAGGACCTACAGTAATGCTAAAGGGCAACACACATTGGTAATATATGAGGCACACACCATGACTTCACTACGTCACGTCCTAAAGTCAGTGGAGAGAGGGGTGGAGCTGTGGAGGATATGCATTTCTACACCTCTACCCTGATTGGTTCCAAAAGACCAAAGGACCATAATTTACAAAATGAACATCATGCTGTGTTGAAGAAGACTTGAAACTCGTGACTGAATAAACTCATTAGCAAACCGTTTATGGAGGTAATAAATGAAGTGAGACGTAGGGTAGATTTCTCATAAGCTTACATACAATCAGACTTATTTTTTTAATCCATTGGAGTTGCTAGCTGTCCCATGCTAGCTATAAAATGAATGCAGATAGAAGATACTTCCACATTGGCTTCACATTTCAGACCTGGAAGCTCCATACATATTTTATACAGTCCATAGTTTAGTCAAATCATGTGTCTGCATCAAGTACAACTATACGTGGATGTACAGTATGTTTGGAATGTACATCTACTCCTGAGAACCAACACAAAATGGCTTTTCACTGTTGATACTTCACACCACAAGGTGCTAAAATCACCATGCCAGTAACTGGCACACCTGATGGTATACAACCTATATAGGATGTTTCCCCTTTACAAATGTATGGCTTCGTATCTTGAGAAAAGACCAGCGAATACCCAGCCTCACTGATGGGGTTCATCAGTTGAAGCTAAAGCACGTTTAACTCTGCAACAGCAATCTAATCAGTCGTTTCATGTTGACCTGACTTTTTGCAACCTGAATAAACGAGATCCTCTTAAGTTTGCTTGATAAACACATCATGCATTTCTAGCAATTCATATGCAAATATCTGCATATCAATGCAGGAGCTGTAGGCAAGCTGCAATCAAAGATTTAGCTGTTTATTAGCCATTTAAAAATGTATAATTATAGGCAAATAAATTAAGAGTCATCTCTAAACTCCAACTCTGTTCTCATATCTCAAGTAGCTAATCGGACTGCAAACACTGACCAGTTCACGGACGAGAAAATATTGGCTGGAGGCCTTGAAGCATTGGCCCTTGCCCCCATAAGCCGCTGTTAGCCAATGGGTTACCGAGGCACATGTTTGTTAGTCAGTTGGCCCACCACTTTGGTCTAGATGGAAACATCTTTCACTTTTGGATGGATTGACATGATATCTTGTATTCATGGTCCCCAGAGGATGAAACTTGACTTTGGTGATCCACTGATTTAATCCTCAAGTGCCATCAACAGGTCAAAATGTTCACCCCTGCAGTGAAATATCTAGAGACCTACTTAACAGACAGCTACCAAATTTTATGCAGACATTCATGATCCCCAGGCGATGTATCCTAATGACTTTGGTGATCGTCTGACTTTTCTTCTCGTGCTTCCATGGGGTTTTGTGTAAAACATCTTATCCATCATCAGGTCAAAATTTCACCCTGTCCAACAGTTTATGAACAATTTCGTGCAAAATAATCACATTCACATCAGCCTCAACTGTAGTGTGTGTTTAATGCTAATTAGCATGCTAACGCTAAACTAAGATGGTGAACTTGGTATACAAGAAACATGCTAAATGTCACCATGCCAGCATTGTCATTCAGAACATGTTGGAATGTCAGTGGCCTCACAGAGCCGTTAGCAGCTGTAGATCAGCCTCATTCAATTTGCAGCCCACAGGCAACATCCGGCCCAGCATACAAAATCTCAGTACGACAAAATATGTAAACAACATATACAGTATAGTGTGTATTTCCATGTATGTCTCACATGAACTTGGACATATTTTTTATTTAAATGGTGACTTTTGATTCGAACAAATGCCAAGAAAAATTAAGCTGCCGTGGAGGTGCCGACAGGAGCGTAAAACCACAGGCAGATGCACTGCAGCCTTGGAGAGTTTGCTGTCAGCACAATAGTGAAGGTAATAGTTAAGCAAGGTGAGAGGTGGCAGGCGAGGGCTGTACTCAACATACCGGCCAGTAAAAAAAGTAAAATGATAAATGCTCCCGCTAGTGAAGGTGATGAATGATGGCATACAGAAATGTGTTGCTGAAACCCATAATTCTTCCATATGGTGTCAGAAAGAAAATCAATACTTTTGAGCAGCAGACAGCAGGTGCTGCTCCTTTTTTCACAGCATTGGTGATATTTTGTATGCTTCTGAAGTGAATTGGCATCAAATCGTACAACAGCACTGTATGTCAACTTAACATACTCAACTCAACATGTCAACTTCTTTTGATGGTTTTCTTTTAGGAATACCAGATTGACATCATCTTTGCCCAGACGTGGACAGACAGCCGTCTCAGATACAACAGCACAATGAAAAAATTGACTTTGAACAGCAATATGGTCGGACTTATTTGGCTGCCAGATACCATCTTCAGAAACTCCAAGACTGCAGATTCCCACTGGATTACAATGCCGAACCAGCTGCTCAGAATATGGAACGATGGGAAGATACTTTACACCTTAAGGTAAACACAAAAACATGTCATTTTGTTTTGGCCACTTTATTCCTGAAAAAGTAAAACCTAAGCAACTCTTAGAGAGTAGCTTCAGTCAAGAAATGCAACAAAAAAGTCCAAGCTAAGTGAAAATATCCCCATTGTGTTAATCATTCATTGTATTTCTTACCAAATACTATACACAACTTGAAAAATGCATATGGAGCCAGATTATGCTAAACCTCACTACAACCCTTAGTGTGCATTACCTTTCTTTTATGTGCACAACTTGTAACATTGTTGTTACCTGATTGTTTGCTTGTCTAAGATCAAATTGCATATTAGTATGCAGTAAGAATAAATCATCGTCACAGTTTTCTGATGCTTAAGAAGACTATGATCATGAGTCATGAGTCACTTATCAAAATAGTTAGATCTTTTAATTTTACTAAGTACAAGTTTGTAAAAGTCTTACAGTTTGTACAAAAAGCTAAAATATTTAAATTTGGACCTGGTGACTAACTGTAAAAACACAATGCTGTAAAGATTCCGTAGCTTTAGGATACAATATGGAAGTGGGACACAGCAACAGGATGATACGGTGTAGAGAACTTAACAGCACTTTTAACAGTAAGAAATATATTCTGATATATGAGATATTATGTCGTCTTTTATCTGGAAGTTCTATCAACATTTCTCAGCATGCTTTCTATAATTACCTCCCTGAATCTCCGGGTTCTCTGAGCTGTGTGATCATTTAAACGTCCCCCTGGAAATCACTGCGGTTTATCAGTCAAGTCGATCAGTTTATATTGGATCAGTCTTATTCACTAAAACATTTATGGCAAAACCATTTGTGATGCAAACATTCCCCCAAAAAAGAGCAGTGCAAAAGCGATTAGCCCCTGTCATTACTGTTTGTAAGTGCAAATTGCCTGCTTGAGCTTTAAGACCAATTTACTAAGGCAGCCACCCTTGTGCCCCAAAGCACTCTTTGTAATTGGAGCACTTGACACTAATATAATCTGCTCCTTCAGTAGTAAGCATCTCGAGACTGTCCTCAATCTTTTTTGGCGCCGTCTCTATTTTGTGAGACATCTCCAGATGTTTAACTGACAGTGTTTAAGGACTCCTGTGTTTTTGTCGACTGTTTCATACACGTGGAAGGTGGATATAAAAAACTTTTTTTGCTGTGGCTTCTTCAATTCATGTCAGTCTGTATTGTGTTGGCAAACGTAACAACACCCAAAGCTAGCACATTTCCGCAAAGAACAAAAAAGTATCCTCGTTTCTATGTGCAAGTCAAGTCACAAACAAAGCCCAGCTGGATCCTCCCTCACGCAGTTCTATTGATATCGAGTATTCGGGAGCGTGCAAACTTTGAGGAATAATATCCGTTTATGGCATGAGAGAAAGACAATGAAATGTCAATGGGTATTAATTGTGCAATGACTTGGCTGTAGTAAACAGAGATGACATTTTGTGATATCCATGCCTCTCCCACATGCATGGTATTGTCCCATTTCCATGCTTTAATGAGGTTTAAAGATCATACCAGAATTACATTACAGATTTCTTTTTTCGTCTGCCTTCTTTTTTCCTGTCTTATGTGTCCCCTCTTAAAAACATTCCTTGTATATTTTTGTTTTCTCTTATGTTGTCTTGGTTGTCTTCCGCAGTCAGGTGTACTGTATTGTAATGGGAACACATATTCATCGGTCTTAGTTTCAAACTTGTTAATTCAGGCTGATGTGTGCAACCAGCCAATCAATTTCATCATGTTTAAAGAGATCAGGGAGCTCTTAATGCTTCCTGTAGCATCTTTCCCCACTGAGATTGGAAATGTTACTTGCTTTCTTTAACTGGTTTATAAATGAGGGTCGACAACATGGTGGCTGCATAATTACTTCTTGGGGTTTGTCTAGTCTTAAGGGAAAGCTGGTCTTTACATGCATCACAGACAGCTTTCCTCAGAATCTACACATGATGGTGACGTGTGCGTGTGGGGAAGGTTTGTTGATACATCATCACTGTGGATGTACAAATGGTAGCAAAGCAGTGGGAAAAAATCAAGAGATTCAGCGTCACATTGTCAATGTTTCTTACTGTCAGTGGGTACCGCTGGTCACTTGCCAGTGTCTGTTATGAGTTTTGTGAATTAGAGCCACTGAAGGCTGATAAAAGTCATAGAAGTCCACCTCTAATGTTTCAACAAAGTTAATGCAAGCTTACAAAGTAAACCTGTCAACAAGCTACAATGATGCCTACTAGGAAAATATAAAATATTACTACTTACAACTACAATAACTTCAATTAAATTTGTATGTAAAGATACTTCGATCACAGACCATTTTAGGACATTAATATAAAGTGTACCGGGGCTCCAACTCACTCAAGTATTTTCCCAATTGATAAATTGATATTTCTATACAGCAGAATGAGAGCAAATGCTGAAAAATGTCCATTGTCGTTTCCCAGAATCCAAGTTAATATTTCTGATACCTTGTTTTTCTTTGGCAAAACCCAAAGATATTCAGTTACAATGATACTAAACAGAGAAGAGCAGCAAATCATCACATTAGAGGAGCTTGAACCAAAGACTGATTTGAGTTTTGGTAGGATTTCTACGCTCTCGGTGATACTGACTCAAGTGACTCGTAAACCTGGATCTGTTTAGTGATTAACTCAGAAGCCCGAGAGTCCGTACACTGAGTCGAGTTTCTCACCTCTAATGCAAACTGGCAACTGGTCAGATTGTTGGCATTTATATTTTCTGTCTGTGTCTGAAAAACTAGACTGGCTGATATAAGAATGTCTTCTTACAGGGTTACATTTGTTGACTACAAATGGCCTCGAGGGGAATTCAAGAAGCAAACTGTATAAAAACAAGCTCTAAAGGGCAGAGTCTTCCTCAACCTCTGCCTCTGTAGGACATGTCCTCACAGCTGTTTCTTTCTCACTAATTATGGTCCTTCAATCCGTGAACTGTAGGTCGATGACTACTCGTTAAAAATTGCTGCCCCACTCAAAGCTGAGAGGTAGTTTTTTTAATTAATGTACAGCAAATTACACCGATCAGCCACAACATTAAAACCACTGACAGATGAAGTGAATGACATTGATCGTGGCTACAGTACAATGTT
>JBBPCS010000375.1:1718033-1730537 GCA_037974645.1 Hollardia meadi
AATTATGATATTGTAATATAGTACTGCTCATACAAATTATTAAATAAAATTTATTATTATTATTATTATTATTATTATTATTATTATTATATAAATATATAATATTAACCAGGCTTCATACTGTGAGATATTTAGGAGATAGCTTGTTATAAGCAAAGTCTCCAGGTCCTAGTGTGATGTGGAGAATGTAAATTTCAAATTCTTTTATTTTGAAAAGCACCATGTCGTCCTCCTAGGCTAATGTGTATTAAATTTTATGAATATAATTTATTCATAAATGCATCATGAATTGTGCTTTGAGCAAATGTCCTACAGAATATTAATATTCCAGTGTTGCCATTCATAAAAGTTTAGAGCTATTTTCAACTGTAAGCTGTTATTTTCTGCAACATTTTGAGTCCGAGTAGCGACTGCTAAATCTTTAATGACATCATTAGTATCAAATGAGGGGATGTGGCAAATGTTAATGGAATTCATTCATCAAGTATGTTTGAAAACAATTAGCCGTTTGGGCGACGTCTTCCCTCACAGTTAATGTTTTTGTTAATTGAAAGCCTATTACATCAAATTGCTATCAGGCAAGATCATAATTTTGTTAGCTTTTCTACTTAAAATGATTATGTGTCTGTTTAAGACAGGAAATACCAAAGCTAGTGCCACACCAAAGCATGCAATGCAATCATCAAACCATCATTAACCTCACATGATCGATTTTAAAAGCACTCCCAGGCTCCGTGCACATCATGTGAAGGTCAGGCCCAACATCAAGATGGATTCAGTACATTATTGAACCAAAGCTTTCATTTAATCTACTTTCCTTCTGCCTCTGTCTGCGCTCCAGACTGTCTTTTCCTGAGCCAGCCTCCAACATAAGACAAATGTTGCTCTGGGTGGCCTTAGGTCTGTCTGCTCAGGATATCCATCATTAGGATGTGCCACGTAGCGCCAAGGGTCACACACATACACACATACACACACACACACACACGCTCTGTGTAATTGCAGATGGATACCCACGAGATGAGATGATTTACAAGTGGAGGAAGAACTCTGTGGAGGCGGCTGACCAAAAGTCCTGGCGTCTCTACCAATTTGATTTTATGGGCTTGAGAAACACTACGGACATAATAAAGACTACAGCAGGTTTGGAGCTGTTTATTGTGCCATTTCCACCTCAAGTCTAACACCTTCAAACATGTTGTTGATATTTATTGCCGGTATAGACGCTCTTTGCAGAAGCAGTGCCAGAAATCACTTTCAGCTCATTTTCTTTCCATCATTTATTGTGCCACAATTTGTGTTTGTCACAATTGACTGTAGGCTGCTTTGAGGACAAGAAACTTAGATTGTTTTTTACACACACACACACACAGGTGACTATGTGGTGATGACAGTGTACTTTGACCTGAGTAGAAGAATGGGCTACTTTACCATCCAGACTTACATCCCCTGCATCCTCACCGTGGTCCTCTCCTGGGTGTCCTTCTGGATCAAAAAAGACGCCACGCCGGCCAGAACAGCTTTAGGTACAACACTGCAGTTCAATAATTCTGTCCATACCAGGACGCACTGTTTAAGCCCGGAACATTGCTTTAAAAAGAAGCTGTAAAGATAATTGGAAATACTGATGCAGACATCCTCTCAAGGTCTTACTTTTGAGGTTTCCATTTGCACACTTTAATCATGTTTTGCTTTGAATATGCTCCGTCTTTACGAGCTGTTATCTATTCTGCATGGATATTTGTTTGCCACCTAACTTCAGTTACTCCATCTGCTTTGTCTGTTTTGTTATGCTTTTTTTCCCCCCTCTTATGCACATGCTCTCTATTTGTTGTTGTGCAGTCCTGTGGAACATTTCGGTAAAGTACATTTGGTTCATTATTCACATTTCACAGTGAGATTGTGTCTGCATAGGTATTCAATTAAAGACATTGAAAATGAAGCTAGTTTAAATCCAGTAATTTCAATGTTTAGGTTAGCATTAAAAAATACAAGGAAATATAAATAAGCGTGCCAATGCAAACTACTGAGCTATCTTTACTGAAATAATGTCTTCTGAGTAATGTGTATGAATGTTCACTCAGCTCTTAATGGAAACATCTAATGTGTTGTGCCCTCTCTCGTAAGTGACTTGATGTCGTGTCATCTGTTCAGAGCCACTGTGTCCCATACTTTACATTCACATCTGATGGAAGGGACAGAGGTAGACGGCGAATAACAAGTAGGCCGATTGTAAAGTACAGGAGCCAGCCAAGCCGGTGTAGGAATAAAGATGAAGCCCTTTAGGTGTAGAAAAGGCTTGAGGTGAGTCAGCCCAGGGCAGAAAACCTTTTAGCTCAGGTTTGAGCCTTACTGAAACACCATTACAGTTCTGACTTTAATCAGAAGCAAGTTATTACACACTTGACATGCTTTTTTTTTTTTTAGGAAAGTGGTCACACACACTGGGGCCTTAAACCATTTACGTTTGACACATTATATAGAGAACCTCCACTTTAAGCTGTCAGTAAAGATAACTGCTTTTGAGGGTTTTCCTCTCTTCGAACCTGTTATTTATTCTATTGTTTAGAGCAAAAACTCTGGAATCTGTGCCACAGCACCAGCAGAAGGCAGGTAAGTGTAATCACTGTGGCAAGCGGAGGCTAAAGGAAAAGTGTGAGATGTCTGCCTGAAATAGATGGGACCAGCTTGTTACCATGGGAACCTCTGTGAAACAGTCACAGATGTTTTGGGGGGTTTTTTGTATAGGCATCTTTATAATGCTCCTGGAGGAGGAGATGGGAGGGAGGAAAGAATGAAATGCTACAGAGATGCTTGAGGAATGTTTTCTCTGTCAATCTAAGTGGCATCAACAACTTCTGCTCTGTATCAAAATTAAAATGGCTACTTTTACCGCAAATAACATTCATAAAACACAGACAGATGCTAACCAATGTATTCATAATAACAATGGCTCAAATGAATATGTATGGTGTGAAAGAAGTCACCTGTAGCGATAAACAAAGAAATGTCACGTGACTCCACAGTTCCTCTCAGCTCTACAGAGGGTTTTTTTTAGTGTCTTTCAGCTCATTGTTTTGGTTTTATGGTCCACAGCTTTACTGTTTCGGTTCACTCAGATTCAGCCGGTAGCTGTTTATCAGTGAAGAAGCTCGAAAAAGCCCACCGTATGCCATCTGCGCCGAGCCAAACCGCAGACGAACCATGTGAGCGACTAGCAGGTGAACACCGCGGAACATTTAAAAGCAGCTAAATAGTCGGATGTTTTCCTCGGGACCAAAAACGAGCTAATGTGATCATTTTTAGTACTTTTGTCAGATGGCTAGACTTGAAATTAAATGAAGAATGTTGCGGTCTGCTGAATGCGTATGCCTAAATCAACAGATGCTTAAATACAAGTTGATAAGTTGATAAAATGTCAATGTTGAAAGCTTTTTGTTCTGCGCCCAATAGGCCAAAAAATGAATGTCTCAAGCAGTTTCCGCTAGAGCAAGGAGAAAATGTATATATATTTTAATATATTGGTCACTGTGACCTATCCTCCCGTTCATATTGGCCATGAAGCGATCCCTTCCTAACCAGCCGCCAAAGGACAAAGCGTAGACAATATTCATTAACTCAAAGCTAACTTGAGTCAGAGATAGCCAAATCAACTAGGTATACTCTGAGGTATGAGATTCCCTCTTGCAAAGAAAAGGGAATTTGTCTCCCATTCACTTCCATTATAATGACTAGGCAAACTTTTAACTTGATGTATAATGGGATGGTCAAGTTTGGTAGCTTTTTGTCAGCATGGGCTGTGAGGGAGCTCGGACACTTGGGGTCAGGTACACAGATCCATCTGTGGATTCAGAGTTTTCGTTGGATCTTCTTGTGGGTGACGACACAGTGTCCATTCAAAGAGCACAATGGGATGGGATTTTGTACCGTCGGTGTTGAATTCCAAAATATCAGGCAGGTTAGGACTGGGGTTGTCCAAAAAATCAACATGAAACTTTACGGGAACAGTGCCTTATAATGTGTCTCTGCTCCTGAGCTTCAAATTTACTGCAGCCAACAGCCACATCAAACAGTAGTGTTCATCTCATCTCAAGTTTAAAAAACCTTGTGCACCTCCAGTTTGACCTGTGAGCAGTGCCTTTTTCTCTTGTCTTGTGCCCGTCAGGTATAACCACAGTGCTGACTATGACTACCCTCAGCAGTGTGGCCAGGACGTCACTACCCAGAGTGTCTTATGTCACTGCCATGGACCTGTTTGTGACCGTCTGCTTCCTGTTTGTCTTTGCTGCTCTGATGGAGTATGCGACGTTAAATTACTACTCCAACAGCGCTCGAAGACCCAGCTGCAGGCAACATAAAAGATCAGTGAGTTGGCAATGAATCTGTCATTTTTTTTCAATATGTATACTTTTTATTGACTTTGACAAGGAACAACACAACATGAGACAGCCCATCCAACAAAAACATATAAACAAATACTGGATATTTTTAATTTATTCAGTTTTATATACAGATATATTAAACATGTAGATTGAGGTGATGATCTCATCTGTACAGGATTACTGTCACTTGTTACAGAATGAGCTTCTCTCTGATAGTGCTTTGGTCTTGTCATCACAAGACAGGAGTAAGACATTCTTTCAAGGGTTGAGAGGATGTGACGCTGCCCTTCACAAGCTTTTCTGATAAGACTGTTACTATTTTAAGAGACACTGCATTAGTCTGAACAAGCTTCCCAAGACAGACTGGCTTTTTGTAGCCCGTCAACAACTGGAGGAAGGGAGAGCAGACTGTCGCCTCATGATCTGTGCAGAAAACCAAAGCTCTAATCAGTCACTTTCGACAGACTAAATGTATAGCTGCACGAGCATTAAGGTAATGCACTGAAGATTATATCTCTGGATATTATTGTGCTCATATATCATAATCACCCATATGACTGCCTCTTCTTCTCAGAACTATTCTGTCCTGGATGTGAGACCTCCACACACCGTCATCGCTTTAAACAACTCCATGTACTGGCAGGACTTTGAGGACACCTGCGTCCATGAGTGTCTGGACGGAAAAGACTGCCAGAGCTTCTTCTGCTGCTTCGAGGAGTGTAAAGGAGGTGCGTGGAGAAAAGGACGTGTCCACATAGATTTACTTGAACTGGACGCATACTCACGTGTCTTCTTCCCCACCTCCTTCTTGCTGTTCAACATCGTCTACTGGGTAGGCTATCTCTACCTTTAGCACGCTGCAGGAGCCTGTTGGTTCACAAAAGACTAAGACAGCACAGTTTAACAGAAGAAAATCCAGATTAATAAAACAAAAAGGTAACACCGAATAAACTCTACCTGAAGCAGTTACCTGGAGATGAAAGGGAGGGGACAGGCTGTGTCTGCAGGCCTGTGCCGAGCAGACATTTCTCACTCTTTGACTTCAACAAAATACTGATTCCCTTCGATACGCTGTACGCAGAGGGAGGACAGGATGGGCAGTGAAGACAAAGACGGAACTTCACACTGCTACCCCAAACTTCCCAATCAGGAGGATGACTTGTGTTGTTGGGATTGTACCAACAGGTTATTATCCAGCCATCAGTCAAATCCAGTTGATGAAAATCCAAGGACATTCAAACCATTCATAGTGCCTTCCTCTGGAGGGGTAGATATTATCTGCTACAATAATCAGGGAATAATGATTTATAAAAAAAAATTTAATAAAAGAAAAAGAAAGACAGAAAATAGAAGAGCCTGGCTTTGACTGATTATTGCTGTTCTCATTATTCAGAGCTTTCAGTTAAAGTTATTAAACACCCATTTGTTGGAACAACCACATGAAAAATCATGTGGTTTTTATCTCTTCACACTGACTTTCAGGCATGACTCATTCCTCCTGCTTGCAACACCATTAGTACCCCTATACAGTATAATAAATAGCTGGTTCCCAGAAAGGAGAAAGAGTTGAAATACAGCGTAAAAGAGTAATTATGTGTGCTTTATTGACTTTTTGTTTTTACGTTACAGGATGCGGCGTCAGTGATTTATACGGTTGTTTATATCATGTTTGTGTTCATACAGGCAAAATCTCTAATTGGAGGTATCCTTTGTGCACCCAGGGGCTCGAGAGAAAATAAATTGATAATATTATTTAAAAAAATATATAATATATTAATATTTTAAAAACACATCCATTTGGTTACTTGCCAAGATTTTTGTCATGTACACTAAATATGCAGCTACGGTCAGCAGCCAGTTATCCTAGGTTAGCATGAAGACAGGAAACAGGGAAACAGCTAGCCTGACTCTGTCCAAAGGTGACAGAATTAACCATTTACCAGCTTTTTTGGCTTTTGTATGGATTAAACAAACATATAATGTGTTAATTACTCCTTAGACTCATTTTTTTTTGCCTTTGGACAGAGCCAGGCTAGCTGTTTACAGTCTTTATGCTAATCTAAGATGGCTTTAGCTTCATATTCAGTGTGCAGACGTGAGAGTGGTATCAATCGATCTAACTATCAGCAAAAAAAAAAGGATTCAACATCTTCTCGTTCTCAAAATGTCAAACTGTTCCTCTCAAAGAAATGTGAGTGATACGTGGTTTATTGATTGGTATGATGGTCTGTATTTTTCTTTCTACAGCAGCATTGCTGTTTGTCTACCATCTGCATTGTCACAGAATCTGATACGGAAACACCCAAGGAACAAATGCAGCCATGCATATTATTCAAGAGTTGTAGTCCTAGATGTTACACATATTCATATGTATTGGTGTAGCACAGCAGCCAATTCTTGCCCGAGTTCCTAACACACACCAGATGAAGTGAATAGACAAAACAATTGTGTTCTTCTTTCAGCCGTTAAACTAACAGCAACAGTTCTCTTCCGAACACGGATGGCGAACCACCAATTAAAATATAATGGCTCATTTGTACATTACTGTAGGCACAAACATGACAATCCCACTCATTGGGATCACCGGTCTCTGTTTGGCCGTTGACTCTTGTTTGCATGACTTGGACAATTAAAGACGACCCTCAAGAAGTAATACTGTTCAGAGATAGAATTATGGTTTTAATATGGACTGTTTGTATCATAATTTGATTTCCCTGTGTTTAGATTTTGCCATTAGCAACCATTGACTTGCCTTAGTATAGCCCACCCAGTGCTGAGATGAACACCAGAAATACATATTTACCTCTAATATTAACCTCAGCATGGCGAAGCCCTCACTTCTGTGAAGGCTACTTCTTTGCCTTGAGCGGTATACTTAAGTGGAATTTTTTTATATCCTTCTTTTGTTAGCTGTTTCCTTTTATTATATTTGCTATGTTTGTGCCAAATATCTCACATATGTGCCCAGGCATTTGTGTTTTCAAGTTTGAACAACCCTATAATGGTCACACTAATATGTTTTGATACTGCACATAAAAGAGTATGGTGGTGGAAAAAAGACATAGTACTGTATGTATGACGATGGCTTTTGAATTGTGAAGTATTTAGATAATGCCAGGGTTGATGCTGCGTTCACATTGTGGCAGTATGCAGTAGATGTGTGAGCCAGCACTGTGGTTAAGAGATGCTGAATGAAAATGGATACAGCCACATATGTTGGTGCACCTGTTCACTGTGTCCTCAACAAACACAACAGCAGTTCTTCGGGGGGGGGGGGGCAATGTAATCATACTTAACAACAATAGTAAAAACAATAACAAACGTTAAACTGCCACTCGTGACATTTTGTCGGCCACAATGTGAATGCAAAGTTGTTCGTTTTGCGGTGTTAATTGATTCACACTCTGTGGAGCCCAGATGTTTCCATGTCCTGACTACCTTCTGCGGACAGACGAAGGGCGATGCAATAAGGTATTCTGAGTGGTGCTATACTTTACAATAACGCCAGGCTGGTTCACCTTCAACAGCTGAGCACCCATTTGTAAGTTTGTATTCTACCAGTAGAAACTCGCAACAGGACCCTGACTGTTAAAATCATACCGACTATCAACTCACTCTGCGTTACCAGGCAATAGTGTCTTAAACACACAGCAGCAACGGACACACGGAAGTGTTGGCTCGCTTTCGAGAGTAAGGCTGAAATGTATAAGGTCAAGAGTTATTGTGATCATGGCTCTGAATGGACCTTGACATTTCATTAATATCTCATCTTGCCTAAAATCTTACTGAGGTGTCTAATATGGTTGAATCAAAATCACAAAACTGTAGATTGGAGTTGGTCCTGATGTTAACATACGTAGAACATCCATCCCCATGACGCTTTATTTAGCATGATGACAGATTTGGACAAAATGAATTCAATGTGCCACAACAGATTTTCCATTGGCTGTCCCCACCGTGTCATTCGAAGTTTAAAAAGCCTTATTCTTGAGGCACCCTGGTAGCATGTGCATCTCTTGTACTAAGGCTGTGTCCTTATCCCATCAGCCTGGGTTCGTTTCCAGCGTGGGGCCATTTGCTGCCTGTCGTCCTTTCTCTCCTTCCCAAATTTCCTGTTATTCTTCTCCTGTCCAATCAAAATAAGGCCAAAAATAATCTTTAAAAAGAAGCCTAATTCCCACACTCCCCGTTTTATTTGCTGTTGATTTTGCATCATGTTTTTCCCCCCCCCAGCTGGACAGTCCACATTATTCAGTATTAAATTTCCAGATTCTGGGAAAGCAAAAAGGGGTAAACACCAGGAGCGATTCAGGCTGGGATTTGATCCCAGGCCAGTATGGGCATGTGTGTGGCTCCAGAGTAAACCAGTGAACCAGCTCTGGGCAGCGTGAGGATCAGCAGGATTATGCAGATGGGGCATGTGAGGGACAGACATTTAGACTTCAAACGTATCTGTTTGTCACTAATGCGCCATGTAAATCCCTTGCAAAGAAAGTTGTGTATTTTTGTGATCCTGAAATATTTTGTCACTTAAAAAGGGACAGAATTATAATAAAAGTAGCCTTTTCGTGCAGTTTTGGTGACTTGAAGTACGATAAACTCGGTGCAGACATAAAACTACATGCAGTAAGTATTATTGTGATAATGAGCCAAAGATATTGTTTACTGTTTCAGTTTATTCTCTGATAGTTTGAATCATTTTCCAAGGAAGTTGTTGTGTTCAGGATTTTTTTTTTTTTTAAGAAAATTCCGACTTCAGTTTTATGTATTGAGTGCAGTGCTGTGAAGTGTCATTTGGTTGGAAACCATGAGTGCAACAGAAATGATTAGCCTAGAAGTGATCTAAGATGGTTGATGTTGTTTGCCGATTCATCGACTGTTGTATTATTTGTGGCAGAAATCTCACTAACAGCTACTGTGCGTACTGAAGAGGATTTTGACGAGTGTGTCCGCTGCTCTCCACAAAGTGTGCGTTTCTGCCACAAGCTCTCATTCTGTAGCCAGACTTGTGCTATCTGCAGTGTCTTTCAACAGTGATGAATCATGTTTTTGTTGACACGTATTATCTCTCTATCTAACTTAACTGTATACACAATACTCAGCTGTACTCTCTCTGCTTTGTGTTTTCATATTTGTGGCTTCAGTGTGACATGGATATCTCATTACTCAATGGTGCAGTCAAGTGCAAGTGTTGAGATCGTACTCCTCGGCAGCGTGGTGTCCTGTGAGTGGGGTTGTTTTGATGATTTTGTTCCTTTGGCTTCAGCATCTACACTCCATTTCTGATGACCATGCTATTTTCATACATTTTTACAATTTGAAATGTGCATTACTACCAAGGACCAGAAAATATGGAATAAAGTTGTTGTTGTTTTTTCATGAATGTACATCGGTGATACACTTCAAATGTCTTTTGTTTAAATAAGTTTAAATTGAAGCTTTTTAAGAATGAATAGGCTGCTCTTTGTACCGCACTGGTGTCAAAATAAATTTTGGAAAAAGTGAGAAGCACAATGGCATCTATCAGGGATCTACTCCATTCATAAACTGCAAACAATCAGCAAGCAAGACAAACTGGCTTCCAGTCTCCAGCTGAGCATAATGTTCAAACCAGTTATTTTCTATAGATTTTCCAGCCAACCTGTAAGAAAAAGCACATTCAAATGAACATTTCTTTTAAACCTAAAGTCAAAACAAATTGACCCTGACAAATTGAGTCTTCAGATTTGATTGTACATGTCTGAAATCCAATAAAGCTTTTGATAAAAGAGAAGGAGAATTAGGCGTCCCTTTGAAAGTTGTTCGCTTTATGCCCATAAATAAATGATGGGATTGTGTTTGCCCTTTTACCACAGGGGGAAAATATGAGCCTCCGCTTTGAACATGCTAGCCTGTTTTACATATACTCGCAGTATAGTGAGTGTTGAGCGGACTGCCATACACACAAATCATCTACTAATAGGTATTGATAGATCAGGTGACCTAAATCCATTCATTCTCCATTGTAGTGGGGTGGAAGCAGAAATGGAAATCATGCACACGGCATGATGGACCTAGGGGTAAGTGAAGTTAGTGTAATTTGACTGAAAAGAAACTTTAACCCTTGTTCTTGGCTGTTGTTTTTTTGTTTCTTTGTTATTTGTTACAACATGGCTTCATGGATGGTAATTTTGGTCTTTTATCTGGTCAGGTGGTTGAAAATAAATGACCAACATAGTATCACAGCAGTTTGTGAAATAGTCACAAAATACAATGTATAGGATTTGTGTACATGAAAATGAATTACAATTTTTCCCCCCCTGACTCTCAGCACGACTATCTATTGTGCCTGCACCACATTTCTTTGACTGAATGAAACACAAGGTCCATGAATCTAATGACAGCTAATGACATTGCCATCAGCTTCTGCTGTACTTTGTGTTTAGTGCTAATCGGCAAATTTAACATGCTAACACACTAAACTGTGACATCAGCATGTTAGAATCATCATTGTGAAATTAGCATGATAATATGGCTTATTGTACCAAGGTTGAAGTATAGCGTTGCAAAACAGCTAGCGTAGCTGTAGTCTTGTTACCTTATAAAATCGTTACGGGAAACTTATTAGCAAACAGTTGCCTATTTACATAGAGCAACATAAGCATTTATTTTGGAGTAATGTTTCTGGCCACCTCAACTCCAATGTTTTTAGCTCTATTTTGGTCTCCTCCTGCAAAAAAAATACTATCTTCCATAGAAGGAATGCAGCCCAAAGTGCTTTACAACAGAAAGATTACAAGCACCAAGTGTTTCACATGGAAAGACATAGATGAACCATACTGCATGAGCTGAAGGATGTCAAAACACTAACAGAGAGCTGAGGGGAACTACAGTCAAGCAATTATTCTCTGTGTGTTCATGACTACGAACACACCATTTCACATTACACGTAGTCGTTTGATCCATTGTTATTATGATTGGTGCCGTTTTAAGTGTGCATTTACAAAAAAGGGAATAGGGCAGTGTGGGTGTCAGGGCAGGACACCCCTCTGAGGCGTCATCAGCAGATGTAAGAGTTAAAGGTAGAGAAGAAGCAGGGGTCAGGGTTCAGACTGTGCAGAGACAGTCCAGCACATAACAAATGGAAGAAAAACCCTGGCAGGAACAGAATACACTGATCAGAACAGGCAATGTGCAATATTCATGTGCAGGGACAACTACACTGAATACACTGTGGCTGTGGAGTCATTAAAAGTCTCTTTCTGTATAAGAGCAGTGGAGGAGTGATGCAGCTGTAGCTGTGTGATGTCGGTGCAGGATAAACCAAAACAACGGTAGTCTATCTCATTCATAGATCAGCATTGTGTTGGTTGTCCAGCCTACTCCACACTACAAATTATCAGTTGCCATGGCAACTGTGTTCTTTCTGATAATGAATAGTAACTAAAGATCCGGTCGCAGGCAGCAACGGGAATCTGACTCCATTTTGTCAAATGGCCTTGACAACATTTTGCCTTTTGTACTTTTAAACTTTCAAAGTTTCCTTCCTTTGGTACAGTAATAATCCACACACACTGCTGAAACTCATTGATTTGAAAGGCCTGAGCACATTCGAGTGATACCTGAGATATATTACATAGAACAACACATTTTCCAGGTCATGACATAACAGATATTGCATTGTGTGTGCTGTCTTTTTTACAAACTCTGAATTAAAGAGTGGTTAGGGTTCTTCTTTTGTTTGACATTTTCTGTCTGTAAAGTTAGCCAAGCATTTAATTTGGCCACTCACATTTGAAACACTCGTATTAATCAAAACGCTAATGTTTTACAAAACCTTTTACATTTTCATCTGGAGACTAATGGGGTTTTTCCATTGACATACACCGATCAGCCACAACATTAAAACCACTGACAGTTGAAATGAATAACATTGATCATCTTGCTACAGTCCAATATTCTGCTGGGAAACCCTGGATTCTGGCATTCATGTGGATGCCAATTGACACAAATCATCCAAACACCCTTGCAGATCAAGCACACACCCCATGGCACCGGCACACCCAATGACATTGGTCCCCCAGCAGGACAATGAGTGCTGCCACACCACAAAAACTGCTCAGGAACAGCCCGAGGAACGTGA
>JBBPCS010000375.1:1735642-1752421 GCA_037974645.1 Hollardia meadi
TTATCAGGTGAAAATATGGCTTTAAATGCCCTCACCAAGATAAATCAAAGAATTAAGTTTCTAGCCAGGAAAGCTACACACACTAGCTGGTGCTCTAGTTCAAAGTCATTTTGATTATGCTGCCATCTCCTGGTACACCGGATTATCACAACACCTCAAAAATAAACTACAAAAGGCTCAAAATAAATTGACATGGGTTGTATTAAAAGTTCATCCACGTACACATCTTGATACTGCTCATTTTAAAAAGCTTAACTGGTTGACGGTGGACAAAAGAACCATTTATATTAAGATGCTACTGACTTACAAAATTGTTAAAAATTTGGTACCAAAGTACTTAATTAATTATTTCTCATTACTAAGAGACAATCATAGCTACTTCGCAAGAGGTAGCTCACCAGACATCAGACTTTTTAGATTCAATAGCCTTATGGGCAAAAACACATTTCTGTACAGTGCAGCAGTGCAGTGGAATAATCTGCCCACAAACCTGAAATTGAGTGTCTCACACAGCACGCTTAAGGTGGCATTAAAGAAATGGTTACAAAGTACCATGTAGCGTAGTAAATTTTAACTCCTATGACCAAGTAAACAAGAGGATGTTGACACAGCTACCCCGCCGCCTGCTATTTATATGTTGATGGTATTGTCTTTGTTCCTTGTCTCATTGTTGTTGTTTTGTTTTATCTTGTTGCATGTTAAGTGTGATTCAAGAGGACCACAATGGAAATAAGCCTTCGGGCTTTATTGTGTTTTCATCCTCTGTGATTTTTTTTTTTAATGTATGTAATTACTGCAGTGCAGTGTTATGTGTTTTATAATCATCAAATAAATTCATTCATTCATATATTATTATATATACTATATATATTATATTATTGCACATAAAAACGAGCACACAGTTTCTAGCAAAAACAAACAAGGCTTTTCTTTACTGTAACTGCTGTCACAGTATATGCTCTTGACCAAAGATAAAATCACAAGACTACTTTGAAAAGCATATACTGAACTCCAGCTGAGCTGCACTCAAGCTCCGATTATTAGACCACTCATACTCAGGAATCAGAATCGATACTATTGACAATCCATTGCTGAATGTAAAGTAGCATTCAGCAGTGTAGATGGAGGGTCACAACAGCTCAGTGGTGTGTATATTGATCTGTAGTAGGAGAGTACAGTTCATTCCATAGTGTGCTTATCAGCCTATGTTTCCAATAGTGTAATATTTATTGGTCAGTAATTTATACTCTAACTAGAAAATGTAGAAATAGAAAATATGGTTTTACAATGTCAAGGCCTTTAAATAACCCATTAACATGAGAACACTGTGGTTTTTTATATTTGTGGAATGAATGTCCGGTTAAGATGGACGGAGTGAGGAACCCTTTAAACTGTTCATAATCAGACAATCTGAGGTCACCTCTACACTAGTGAATCTCTTTCTGCTGAGCAGTACACTCGCCCATCACAGGCACAGCATGAGGGGATAGGGGACAGATGAAAAACTTGCCACAATACAGCAAAGAGCGAGTTACAAAGAGTTCACCTTGTCGAAAAATTCCCGTCGTACCTTGTGATCCCACACACTGATTTAATTGCACATGACGGGAAGCTCTTTGAAAGTCTCGATGCAATCTCCGAAACCTACTTTAGATAAACCAGAGAGACACACTCGTCTGACTGTGGAGGCTGCATGCTTGACACAGGACAGCACTGCTTCTTATGACAATGCTTGACTTGTGCTATTTAATAAGCAGTATGACTTGCAAAATCCTCAAATGTGCAGTGTTCTGGCTGTAGGGTGGTCAAGCTCAGCTCACAATCTCAGCTAAATCAGCTGATCTGAAAGCCAGCCCACATCAGCTGATGGCTCAGCTGATTCTCTTCTATGCATTCAATTGGCAAATCTCATACAGGGCGCGCTATTTAAGCTGCTTTGACCTGCCTACTCTTCCTGCTTCCTCTGCACGCCGCTTTGCAACCCACCTCCACCCCAGCTCCTCCTTTTTATGCTGTGTCTGACTTGATCAATGTCATTTCTGTTGTCATTGATGCCTGCTCTGTTCTGTACCCGGGGGGTATTTGCTGCTTAGCTCCCTGCCTTCGCCTTTCCAAGTAGGCACATGGAAGGGAAGGGAGCTCCCAGAAAAGAGCAATACCGCCAAATATAACTTAATGCAAATGGGAATCTAAGTTTCTTTGACTATAGTGGTCCTGTAGTACTTTTTATGTCATTGTGTGATCTTTTTTCTGCTGATTACAGTTTCTTGCAGATGAAGGTAGCACACCTGCATTCAGGAGACCATTGTTCCCAGCACAGGTCTTCTTTGCAGATCCAGAGAGCTGTATGAATGGGAATATTAATTCTGTCATGTGATGTGATGATGGTGGACCAGGAGCTCTACCAAAATTAATATCAAAAACTGAACAGTGGTTTAGTGTGGTTATTACATTTACAGTAATAGCCCTAGGATCCAGGGTTTCCCAGCAGAATATTGCACTGTAGCGAGATGGTCAATGTTCTTCATTTCAACTGTTGTGGATGTCTGATCGGTGTATCTGTTAATAATAATACTGTGTATCAGTCACAGAGGCAATTTTCTCTGCTCGATGACCACTTTTGCTTTTGATACTTTGAGTATATTTAGTTGATAAAAGTTGTACTTAAGTAGAATTCTGAATGCAGGCTTTCATTTTTTTTAAACAAAGAGCTTTTATTCATCATATTATGTTTCACTCTCTGTACTTTTATTTGCTGGATTTTTCTGAAGAGATGCAATAAGCAATTCTGGTTGATTGATGAGTCTCATTCCCAGCCAGGTCGTCAAATACCCACAATCCAAAGCGTCACTATTTGATGACCTAGAAATGAGACTCAACAATCAACCAAAATTGCTTTTTGCACCTTTAACTGTAGTGCTAAATTGTTAAAATGTATTTATTTTTTTCCCCTGTAAAGCAATATTGATCTGAAAATTGAGATATAATTAAAGTTTATGACAATCACTATTATAAACATCACAGTGGAAATCTCTCATAAGGTGCTAAACTAAATAGCGGCTATTTTTTACACTGAGCATGCGAGCACTGATTTCATTCATACCCTGGACTATGTGCAGTACATACAGTGAAGATGTTTTTCATGCTCACCCAAGCTAATGGTTTGAGGAGAGGAGGATTCTCAGGGCCTACAGGCAAGATAAAAGTAATAGGGACCACACCAACTACCTGCTGAGCTATTCAGGGCCACTCATTTTCCTTTGTGATGGTCTAAAAAGGCATCCATGTCCCTGTGGGGCTCATCTGGGCCCTGAATGTAACCACCTGATACAGCACTAGTCAGCCGCAGCTGTCTGGAGTCGCAGACACACTTCTCTCCTGCTTACCTGTCTCTCTGAACAGCTGTGACCCTTGCCACAGACAGCCAATTACAGGCAGTGCTTCAGCCGAGAGCAATGCTTCTATCCACTCAGTGTAAACACAGCAACGGTGTGAGAGAAGAAGAGCTGACAGGCTGCAACTGTTCTCATCCGTTTGGGTGAAACGCCATGCAGACGGAAAATCTGCAGTCTTTTCGGTGCAATAATAAGTTTGTCAACACACACTGCTGGATGGCTGCATCCTTCTAAGATCTAACACAAGGAGACCACATCATCTGTCAACTGAAATCACTAAATTAAACTTAACTGGGGCGAGGCAGCACTACTGTAATTACAGCTGCAGTTACCAATTATATTCATTACCAATGCATCTTTGTCCGAATTTTTTTGTCCTCAAAATGTCCTCAAAAATGAAAATTCCATCACACCTTCCCCACGGCCAAAGTCACATCTTTAACAGTCTGACTGATTCACTGCCGTTCATAGAGACACACTGCTAGCATGGCTAAAAAAATATATATAATATAATCTGTTACAGAACAATATCCTGGGTGGAATGGCCTCGGCTCTCTTTTCATCATCGCATACAGTACACTTAAGAGTTCCATAAATCAAATTACATGCTATGCAGGCGATTATATATTAAGCCCAAGTGGCTCATTCGTGAGTCTTTCAACACCATTGACGAGTTCCACTTCTCCAACAAGGAAGTTGCCGGCTGATACGTCACCGGAATGAAACTTATTAGTGAGCAGGTGGCACCTTGGGAGGCAGCCTACTTACCGTCCAGCTTCATGTATAATGACATTTATACACCATTCGCCCAGGTTTGTTGTTTTTAAACCACCAGAGAGTGCTCAAATCAAGCCCTCTATTCATGTTCTAGTATCAGTTCATGTTCTGGCTTCTCTATGAGACAGTGTTCTCCAGACTATTTGCTCCAGTTTGAGTTCCTTCACTCCCACCGCAGTAAACATTTCTCAGCGCCCTCACAGTGTCACTGGAGAGGACACATTCCTGGAATCACTGCCAGATCAGACGACAGTAACTCATGTCTGCCACGTTGTTTTCCACCTCCTATATATACATATACTGTACGTATATTAGCCCTCAAAGAGGAGAGCAGTGTCAGCCACATGATATAAATTTTAACGAGCAGGACTTTGCAGGAAGTCAGGCATTTGCAATTCAGGATCTGAATTGTGAATCTTTTCTCTAGCGTTTCTCAGGCAACCCAGAATACGTTGTTGGCACCTCCTATTGTAGCATACGATGGACATTAACATGTTAGTAGCCCTTGAGGGAGCATAGCCTATGGTACAGGATTCCCAGTAATGCACAATCTGGCTGATTACCCCATGAGATAAACTTTTTTTTTTTTTTTAAAGCAACCTTGTTAGCAGGATTTTAAAACAACTTCGCCTGCTTCATATGTTATGTTTAGTGCTTACCTGAAGAACTCCATGAAGGAAAATCCGTAGCCGTGTTGTTCAGCGATGCCTGCACACACAACATTGGCTGATGCTCCTATCAATGTGCCATTTCCTAAAACAGACAGGAAAACATATATCATATATATATATATATTAAAATATATCTAATTCAGGTCTCAGTTCAATGTTACATAAAACGCATAGCTATGAAGAGCATGAGGGACAGACACTTGTCTACTGTGGTAATAATTATATGAATAATAATCATCTTCTTGAACCATTCTCTCAGTACTTTCAGCCTAAATAAAGCCTTAAGTTTTACTGTTTCTAAGCGGATAGGCAACATTTTAACAGCATCTATCCTGCTGTTCGATACTGCCCACATCTCAAAAGGTGTCAGTGTGAGGATGGAGCTGGGCGGCTGCAACATCATACCACCGATCGATACGGGCCTGTCACAGTGCAGTTGATTAAACTGAAACACTATGACAGCTCTCCAACTCTCTCTCTCTCCGGCCCTTCAGCAGAGCTTGGAGAGCTTGAGCTGCTGGGTGTGCTAGAGCCTGAATAAGGCAAGCTTTGAGGGCCTTGGGCTGCTCTCACAAAAAGCACAGCCCGACCTCCCCCAGGAGTGACACAGCCGTACAAAGCGTGGCTGTCACCTCGAGCATATGATGTCTCCTTCTGGCAGCGGCCATCAATAAAGATCCACACCTTTCAAACAGGGATAAACTATAAAGTCCCTGGTGACTGTAAGGAAGGTGTGTTTTTAACCCAAAACAGTCTCATAGCGCTGAAGAGGGTAGAAATAGAGACTTACCCCCAAGACAGGCTCCCATGGCCAAGGCAAAGATGAGAGGTTTTACTGGCAGGTTCACATCTGCATCCTGACTTAGATTGATGAGAACTGGAATCTGAAAGCAGAGACAGATTGGAAATCATTGAAAACATACTGTGCTTTGAGTGTCTTGGCCCTTCAGGTAGTAAGTTGGGTTTTTTTTCAGTTGAGTTTGGTGTCTAAAACAAACTTTCCAATACTAACAAACACACATATACACAGGGGCTCCATCTACGATGTGGTGATGGGTTTTACATGCACCATACAGTAGATGATGAGCCGGATCGGATCCATTCATGATGGCAGAACAGTGTGCGCTCAACCGTTTCCCAACCGTTTTAGAATTTCCTGAAAACTGCGGGAATTTTACTCAAATTCATGCTTCTCCTCTGAATGAGCCTAAAAAGTGAAACATTAAAGCTTTCGTGTGCGATGTGGTGGAGAATGTTTCGCTATTGGTTCCTGCTGGTGTAACCTGATGTCACATTACTGACTGGTATCACTTTCACAGCCAATGTAGACATTAGCTGGGAAAGCAAACCCTCACTGCAGTGGGAAAAAAAATCGTTGGCTGCCAGGAACGTTTGTGCTTAACATTTTGAGAAATACACTTATTCGCTTTCTTGCAGAGAGTCACAGTGCATGTTACCACCAACTGCCGGTTAGCTTAGTAAACTGGAAGTAGCTAACTTAACCCGTCCAAAAGTAACAACATTTATTTAGATGTTTGGATGGTTTCCAGTCTTGCTAATCAAAGTTACTAGCTTCTCTAGCATCGTATTTACTGTACAGACATGAAAGTTGTATCAATCCTCTCATCTCATTCTCAGCGTGAAAGCGAATAAGTATACATCTCAAAATATTGAACCTTTCTTTTGAAGAATACGTTTAAAAGAGCCATTACATTGATTCATTCATAAATTCATTTTTCTGGTCTGAAAGGGGGAAACAAATCTATTCTCAGCTGCAGTTTATTGTGACTATCAGGACACGATTTCTTATCAGCTGCGCACTGAAATACAAATTGATGCGGTTTGTCTTATAGGTGTAGAGCAACACCTGCATGGACCTGAAAATGTGGAAAACAACAAGAGAAGGGGAAGAGTCTCTTCAAAACCCCTGGATACACTGGTAGAATAATCAAAAACCTGCCGCTTTAATTATGGCAAGTAACATCTCACTCTGTCAGTGGAATAACATCTTCTCCTCTCCTCGCTGTCATTTTAATTGAGCACACTGATGCCCCTCTGAAACACTGATCTCCGTATAATCTATTAATTTTCAGCCAAACAGACAGCTGACGACAGAAGTGGTGATGTGGCAGTTGGTTTGATGATTGTAACAGAATGTAGCTGCATAATTCATGAGTGTCTGAGAGAGTCTTTCTTTAAGATAACAGCTGTTGTATGGAAACCCAGATACAATACCATTTTGTAGGTTAGGGTTACAAAGAAATCAATAGGCCAATGATCCCACATTTTCAGTATAACAAATATGATTTAAAGCCCTGGTTTGCTGTTGGAAGATGCAATGTTTTATTTCAATAATGTTGAAGACATCCGATTTATTAACAGCGAGGAGTGATGATATACAATTATGCTAGAAATCACCTATTTATTATGACAAGGAAGAAATGTCAGTGTGTCCCAATACGGTATAAAATGAAGGATTTCTTAAATAAAGCATTATTACATTATTATACACCCTATATTGTTCACTATACTGTACGTAATCTATACACTTTGGACAAATAAGCTATGAGAAGTAATATTATCTGATCAGTAGCCTGTAGCCTGCACTTTTTTGGATCTGTACAGTCTTGGGACGACTTCATGTATGAATATGACTTGTTTGAACTGTGCTTGTGTGTGTGTGTGATATCACAAGGATATGCTGGAGTGTGAAATTAAAGCATCCCACTGAAGCCTCTTACCATGGTGGCAGTGAAGGGAATGTTGTCAATGAGAGAAGAGGCCAGAGCCGAGACCCACATCACCAAGATAATGGCTATAGCCAAGCGCTGGTCTTCTGGAACCGCCTGAGAGGGGAGATAATAAGAGCAACAGATAACTGCCACTTTCATTACCACTCAGGTGCGCATGTTCATTCTTTGACATTGAACCTCTTGTTAGGGAGTGAAGCCTGAGAGGATGAAGCTGTCTGAATGTATGACCAAAGGTGGTGGTGGTGGTGGTGGTGGTGGTGGTGGTGGTGGTGGTCTTTGAGTTTTATCTCGCAGCTCTGCTGTACACACACAGCGAGGCTGATTCTCCTCATGTGACAAGCATGATGTTGTTTGAACCCTCTTGGGTAGTCTTCTCTTAGGTATGCGTGCAGGTTAAAAGGAGGCAATATCTCGTCCTTTCACCTGTCCTCTTCTTGTGTCATGAGAGGGAGGCCGTGCTGCCCGTTGTTTGGGGAGTCTGAGCAGGTCAGAAACCGTGAATAACACACCACCTGTCATGTGTGATTATTAGACTTATAGAGGCCCACAGTCCAAACACGAGCTGACATACCTATTACTGGTGCAATTCTCTTCTAAGAGACACCTCGCTTGCATGATGAACACAGGCTAGAATACGGGTGAAAACTACCTCAGACCCCTTCAACTGCTGACGGGAATCAGATGTAAACAAAATAATTGAATTCGGAATTTGCAGAACAGAAAGGATCAATATGCATGAAACGCAATATCACCTCACCTGTGCCCAATTATCAATCATGCCACGGAGCCCTGAGAGGGTAACTGTTAAGGTTGAGAATCAAACGAAAAAAACAACTCACTTTTATAAGCAGCGCTGTCTGTTCTCCAATATAGTCGATGAGCTGCAGCTGGGCTAAAGCCTGCAAAATGAAGAGGAGAAGATTCATATGGGGGGAAAAAAGAAAATCTGAGGAGAGTTAGTTGTAGGTGGGATTAAACCAAGTGTAGGAGAAGCAATTTATTTTTTTAGTACGTGACCATTAAGTAGATGGAGACACATCTATTCTCGTTATCGTTGCTGACACAGAGAACAAAATATTCACATGCTGCTGGCCGTTCATTATGGAGACAGCTCTCTGACACTATACAATGTATAAATGCATTCAGCTTTGCCAGGGCCCATGTCTGTAGCAAAGACTCCGAGGAGGGAAACAACAAAGCTCTTATTGTGCTGACTTTCACAGGGAGGCTCATGGGTAAAGAAATAGATAATTACTTTTCAGATTGTAAGCTCACTGACTGACTTTCTGTCACTGCCCAGTGTACTGTCAATAGAGCTGAGCACTGATCCTGTTTTCTTTCAGTATCTTGTAGAGATGCTTGTCGGAGGGGAGCCCAGCTAAACCTACCATTATCCCAGCTCTTCACTTTCTAGCTGTTGTAATTACCTTGTGTGACAAATGGACGCCGTAAGCAAAGGTTAATGTTTGGCATCAGTTCTTTCGTTTGCCAAAATGTGCTGAAAAAAGTCAATGTTTAAAAGAAAATGCATGGGCTCTGTGTTAAATACCTCCATCAGAACAAAGAGGCCAGCAAAGAACAGTAACGTGGCCCACTCCACCCGGTGCAGGATGATCTCGAAGTCTTGCATGTCAGCCAGAACCAAAAGCCACAGTGCACCCAGGATAGCGATCCAACCTGATAGAGAGAGAGAACAAGAGCCATCACCTGACATCCCCCTTTTATAGCTAGAAAACACATGCAAAAGAAAAAATAACTATTTCATCATCTTTTCCAACAGATTGAAGTCACTGAGGACACATCACACACAAGGGATACTTAGGAGACTTGTTTTAATGATTGAAAAGTGTTAATTGATTTGATGGAATGGAGTTACACCTACTCTCTGTTCATTTGTTTTTAATCACAGGCCTCAAAAAGAACAAAAACCTTTACAGATGCCAACACTCATTTTAAAATCTAGGCCTTCATTTCCACTTTTCATCATCTTTTCTGCCCCATATCAAACAACAATCTACAAACACCTAAAAAAAAAATGTGTGAAAATGCCACAAAATCAAAACCTGCGAATTCATTCTACTGAGGAGTTTTAAACAATGAATAAAGTATTTGGTCCTTCTTGGCGCCTCTTATGAAGCATTCACTATCCCCCCAAAAAAAGAAGTCATTTCACCACATCATAGTCTGCAGGATAAAAGTTGGCACCAGCCAGTGTTTATGAAAGAGCGAAGAGTGTGCATTCACTCGGGAAGATTTGATTAAACAGGTGAGCACCAGTAATTGCCTTGGCCGAGGCCTTTGGGGAAATAATTTCACAACTGATGAGAATTAGTGAAGAAAGAAGAGCAACAGAAGGACACAAAAAGGAGACTGGAGACAGAGAGACTGATAAGAAGATCAAGACTGAAAGAGACTCAACAGCCTCACAGGATGTTTACATGTTCAGTACCTGCTGTTCCTGGTCGTCTCTGCCAGATTTAAACAAGAACTTGGCTGGAAGTGTGGTTTTAACAGGCAATTTGGTTCTCCAGTATTGACTGAAATCTCTTGATTATGATGCGGGTACATTTTGAGGTGAACGTGGGCAAAAATTACTTAAAATGTCCAAGAAGTTGAAATGGTGAACCAGCTAACGCTTGCTTGATTACTGTACACATCCTGCAGATACACAACAACTTTAGCATTCATCTGAAGTGTGTTCACTCTGTTTGGTCTCCATCAACTCCTGTTTAGCTGCTAAATGCTCCACTTTCACCAGCAAGTCACTTTGTCTGTCTGTCTGGTACTGGAAACAATGCTGATGAGAGCTGTAAAACCAAAACACTGCACTGGAAAACACAAAAAAGCTCTTTAGAACTGAGTGGAACTTAGAAATTTGATGATATCTGTATGCATTCATCAAAACAAGAATGTCTATCTATTTATTTTGAACAGTAAGTAAGAAACAGAGAAATGTCACTGGTGGATTGTTAAAGGCTTTATCCTCCAAATCACTCCTTTATATAGTAAATTATCTGCTGAACTGAGAGAACATCATGTGCATGCAAAGATAAAAACATGACACATGTTCAAAAACAAGTCGGTAGAAGCTAAAATAGTTCTGCTTGTCGGTAGAGGTCTTAACTCAGCAACATATTCCAATTCATCTGTGATTTGCAGTTTTCGGAGGGAACTGTGTGAGTTGACGTCTGAGGCGGTCGTGACATTCTTCAGACGAGTTTAGAGGAGAGTTAAAACAAGCAGAGAGTCAGCAGGGTTAGAAAACACAGAAGTACTGCCTCTACACTCTCCCCACAAACATCTTCATTACACGAAAAGAGATTTCTGTCTTACGTCTGTTGGAGTTCTTTGTGAATTAAATGTCATGTTTTTCTTCCCACATTCTGGCCAAACTCATGGCTAATATACCAATTACAAGTTCTGTTACCTCGCTGTGCTTCAGTACATCAAGCTCATACATGGTTTTCCATTACAAGTCCATAGATCCTTTTGTCAAAAACAATTAAATAATGAATTATAATTTTTTTTTTTAAAGAATCTCTCCTCAAACTCTAATGTAACATAAAGTGTCTTGCAGGTTGCAAACACAAGATAACTCAAAATAAGTAGCCAAGTAACCATTGCGAAGTTCTATGATTCTTTCATGCAACAGATTACAAAAGATATCGACTAAAATATGGACTTTTGATTTCCTTCCTCACTACATTGATATTTTCTGAGGCAGCATCCAGGAGCGAGCAGCAGATAACAAGCCTAAAGAGCCCTCCAATTAAAAAGAGCTTTTAGGCAAGTCTGAGCAGTTTATGGGAGACTCATCTATCATATGCAAGACAACAGTGTCTGAGACAGGAGAGGTACTGTGAACAATTACTCGTTGCAGTTTTCCATAAGGCACACAAAACAACGTAAATGAACACAAGGCCAAAGCCAAAAGATAAAAACGGGTTTGTGCTCCAGCTCGAGTGTCGCACTCGGAAGCATGTGCTTAGATAAGACACTCTGATGTTTCAGGTATCCTTTTGACTTGCCAATGACTTGAATAAAGCAGTTTCAATGATGGAATTTATCCAAAATAAGAATTTTTACAAATAAATGTATCTATTGAGAGACCTGTCTGTCAAATAATAAGTAACATTTGCTGCTACACTCTCCAGGCTTCAGCATAGCAGGGATCAATAAAGTTTCAACGACACCACAGTCGTAATTCCCACAACTACAGACACATTAGAGGGATCAAATAGCCAGGCAGTAATCAGACTGAAATTAAATCTTACCGTGCGAAGTTAATGTAATTTTAATGAGGCTCAATAGTTAAAACACGTGTGAATGAACAGACTGAGCTTGCTGCGGTAGTCAACCCTGACTGTGACCTGCGTGCATTAATGAGAGCCATGTTTGGACAGGCTCCTGTCCCTCCGTGGGGACAGAGAACACGCTGCTGTGGGGTCGTTCCCATTTAATAAATGTCACAGGGAGGTAACCTGAGCAGCGCCTGTAATTAACTGAGCATGTTTGGTGACTGAGTGGTCTCAGCAGCGACGGGGACAGGGTGTGTATGCAGACAGCCGTCTTCATAGAGGGACTTTTTTTGGTTTTTATTAATGAGATGCTGTTAAGGTCATCGCATCAGAGACATCACAGTCAGAAGTGTCAGGCAGACATAATGTAACCCTCAAATTAACCCACATATCCAAATTTACTAACATGCCAGAAATATGTAAGCAAGCAGATTTAGAGTTTTAGTCCATAAAGAAACACGAAAGTCGTGTTTACATCAGCTGAACGGTGGCATCCAATCACATTCATACAAGTGTCGCTCTCGTGCTAACACCACATGGAGCTGCATGTGTATGTGTTTATGGATTTGTCACTGGATACTGATTATAACCATACAACCATATTTTGTAAATACATTACAAAATGAACTTCTTTTTATGTGGAATTTTTTGTAATACTGTAGGACCTAAAATTAAACATGCTGATTTCTTTAAACATGCAGTAAGTGATTATTTAGGGGCAGCTGTAAACACAACACTGATACATTTTCACCTTATGTCAAACACAAAGTTGTGTTTTGTCCACCTGATGAATGCAAGTCCAACAATCAACCTCAATTTAGCTTTGTCTTTGGTCTCTAACAGCAACTCTAAAAGGAAATATTTGGGTGTTTAGCAACCAGGAAACCTGCCTTCCCGTTGATGAAAATGTACCAAACTTTGCACACAGGTCCAGTCCTATACCAAACTCCCTCAGCTGTTTAGTTTAAACATTTAAAACTTTGAAAATTTGAAGTGTGGTAAATTTCAGAATTTTATCTCAAAAAATACATTTTTGATAACATGTAAACAACAGCAGTCAATGGCAATCAGAGCATCTTTAAACATCAATTTCTCACACATGGAGCAGTCAATCTTTTTAATAAATAAACTACTCTATGTTGTATTTTTGAAGTACACACACATTTTCTTTTTTTTACACTAGTTTAAAAATGTGCCTTTTCATGCAGCCCTGCTGATTGTCTAAGTCACAGCTGGTTTCTCACTCTGCAGGTAGCTCAGTGAGATCATGACTTGTTCTTGGTGTCTGAGATCGTGAGTTCGAGCCCCGGGTGATACAGTATGAACATCTTGTAAATTATCAGCATGTTGAATCAGCACATTGAATCAGGTGTGTTGGAGAAACATCTAAAACCTGCAGGGCAGGACGTCTCCAGGACCAGGACTGAGACACATGATTTCAAAGAACTTTGTCATTTAATAGGTTTGAAATTATTATGGTCTGGCTCTTGTGCTGACAGGCCATCATGTATTTGTCATGTGTGAAGCCACTTCCTTTTGTCTTCTTCCCTTTGTCATCTTCCTCCTCAAAATGCCCGGCCCCGACCCACCGCCGCGCAGCAGCTATAATTTGTTGGTTGCATTTGCTCGTCAGCCCGTTTTTTGGGCTCATTTTAAATGCAAGCACAGAGGAAGCCTTGTTTTATAATTACATGACAGAACAATAATGAGATAGTGCTGCGCTTACCGAGATCAAGATGAATGCTGGGAACAAAGGAGTTCACAAAGAACATGAAGATCACCACGGTAAGGACGGACACACACTTCACCAAGAGAACCTTGTCAGTAATTCTGTGCTGTGGAGGAGAAAAATATATTCTTTTATCACACGACTGTCTGCATTTGTCTTGAGCGAAGTTTCAAAGACGAGGCCAACTTCATTATTGAGATAACATCAATGGACCGCACTCACAGTGGGTGAGGAATGTGTCTGAGGTGAAGTATGAAAGCCTACCTTCTTTTGCAATTCTTGAATGTTTTGCTCCCAGTTCTTATCCTCTTGAGATATTTGTCTGTCAGACACAGCAACATTTTAATCTCTTATTAATTTCTGTTTTCTGAGTCGATACACAGAAACAAACATTTAAATATAGACTCATCACTTGCTTAAAAGGGTTTTAAAATATTTGTTTAATCATGGAAAATGCTGCCTGTAATATCTGTTTATGAATGTATATTGACAGTTTAGCGTTGTGTACGTTCTGGTCTATTTCCTGGTGGTATGAAATTGTATGCGTGCTATAATTGCTATTCCTGTCTGGAAAACATCTTGGACAAGGGGACAAAAAAAGAACTATTCTTAGACTTCCTTGTGTTTTCCAATGAACTAATCTAAAATAAACTCAATTTGCATTAATGGGTGTGTATTTGGAGATGTCTCATTTTAAAAGTCATCCTCAATATTATAATAAATAATGAATTCTTTGTCTTATTTATACAATGTGCATAAATAATCTCATTATTGTGTGTAAAACTACAGAAAACATTTTATTTCAAGTAATAGCAAAGGCTAATTTCAACATTTCAAGTAATTTAAGCATTCTCAACAATGAAATATTTCAACCTTTGGAAGGTTTTCATCATCTTGCGCAGCAGACTTTCCAGGTTGAGGACTTTTTGCATCAGGAGGCATTTCACAGCCGTCTCCTCTCGGCTGGCAGGGTTAATGCGCTGAGCCGTCTGCCTCCAAACCAGGATCTCATGCTTGAGCTCTGGACAAAGAGAGCAGGAGAGACGGACGCCCGTTTAGTGCATGTTAAACACATGCGCTCACACAGCAATTACCGTGGTGAAGCCTGGTAGCAGTATGTAGCACGTTTATAGTGGGGGTTTTTTTTTTAGCTGAGGCTGACTGAGAGGATATAAAGATGTTTTTAGTCAATATGCTGCGAGCCCCCATAGAGGGACCATAATGCAGCCAGGCAATGGGCACATTGACCAGCTCAGGAACAGCCAACGTTGAAGCAGAGATACAGCCTGATGGACCTGGACGCCTGTGTAGATATCAGTAGGTGCCATCCTTTTTTCTGGAAGGTTGCTACGTGACCTTAATGGGATCTAACTGGTAGAGGGGGGGGGGAAAACATTCCTGTAAGCGAATCTTCACAATTACCAGTCGAGGCCGGGGCCTTGGAGCTGATTTAGCTGCATGCTCTCCAAGGTAGGCCAGGTTGGCGGGAGATCTCCACAGGGTGGGATTTACAGATGGGCTATCAGGCACTGAACGGTCACCACAGTGATCGGCAGTGGCTTCCTTCAATCTGCCGGGGACTCAGCGTGACAGCAATGCTCCTAACAGTCGGTCTTCCTCATTCCTTAAATGGGACGACGACGGGGGAGCTTGGTGGTCTCTGTTTTAATAATCCCCTGCTACGGTTCTCTTGGAGGGGAGGGGGCACACTGTAGGTTAGTGGGTAAACACTGATAAGAGGTGACTGTGTTGTTGGAAGAATTGCAAACAATTTCACACAAATATCCCTGTTTTATCATTTCGCCCATTATCTACGTCCCCGGGGTCTCGTATCTGAAGATCTACAGCAAATAGATTTTAGGATGGAGGACACAGTCTATCCAAACTAAACACACCCTGTGGTTTCCATTTCTATTTAATGATCTTACTCGCCCTCTGGAGAATGTAAAGTCTTGAGGGATGGTCAAATAATTGTCTCCTCTGTTAACGGATAATTAAGATGTATAAAAGAACTGTGGTGTACCAGATTAGCTGAATATTTTAAACAATAGCACAATTGGGGGGGAGATTAGAACCAAGAAGGGAGCCTTGTTCTGCTTTCAGGCTGCTCTCTCTTTTTGCTGCAAACGAGTCAAAGCTAACAGCTGAACATCAGATTAAAGCGTTTTTTCCTGACATGAGTGAGTCATCAGACTCTTGAGGGAGCCGAGCAGCTGAAAGAGGTAAAAGGTGAAAAGTGTTCCACCCTAGGAAATAACGTTGAACTAACAATGAGTACTTTCCATTAAGCAAATTTTAACCACATTTACTGAGACCGAAGTTGGGCTTTAAATCCCAAAAGTAGCTTTAAACCTGAGTATAAACTTAAACATATGATATATTACATCACGACCGCAGAGAGCGATGAGGACAATGTACATGCAATACTGTGGAAATCACCTGAGACCGAGGGGGAAAGGTCTTCAACTTAGAGGGCAGAGTATACATCATGTATGGGAGTTAGAGGGCTGAGACCATAATGCCGCGTAAATTACGTTTCTATGAGGTCGCTGCAGGACCTGAGAAGGTGAAAAGCTGTGGTTTGAGGGTGATATGTGTGCTAATGTTCTTCATAACACTAATCAAAAGCTATCATAATTGATTTTAGATTGTGACACATCCAGAGCAATTCTACAATTTACATTTCAGCCCAGGAACAACATGATAGCTAACATGATGCACCCAGACTTTTTAATTCCTCCCCCTCAGTTAATAAATGGACCCTTGGACTTATTTCACACCGTCACTGGCTCCAACCCCATAATTTATTTTATGATTCTATATTCACAAATCAGCATTCCTTAATAGTGCAATAGTTTTATGCAGTATTTCAACTGCACAATACTCTGGTATACTCTGTCATTACACTGCACTGGACAGTTCAATTACTATTTTCTTCAAATATTATTACCTCCGCCAAGGAGGTTATGTTTTCACCCGTGTCCGTTTGTTGGTTGGTTGGTTTGTTTGTTTGTTTGTTTGTCACCAGGACTACGCAAAAACTACTGAATGGATTTTCCTGAAACTTGGTGGAAGGATGGGGTATGGGCCAAGGAAGAACCCCCTTAAATTTTGGCACAGATCTGGATAAAGGGGCAGACCCAGGAATTTTCTTTC
>JBBPCS010000375.1:1752521-1770061 GCA_037974645.1 Hollardia meadi
CCCCCCCCCCCCCCCCACGTCCTGCTGCTGTACGGTAACAAACTAAGCACTAGAAACCTGCAACTAGCACCAATGTGTAGCTAAGTTAATTTAGTAAGGTACTAACAGCGTGTCACGAGTTGCTGCAGTTGGTGCTAAGGCTTAAATAAGAGGGCTGTTGGGCCTTGGCGGAGGTATGCGCTCTGCTGAGTGCCATTCTAGTTTTCTAATAATTCATCCATGCAGAAATATATTTCTATTCTAGAATGGGAGCAACTGTAATGTGACCCTGGGGATCAGTAAAGTATTTCTTATTCTCCCCTTAACTCCCCAGCCCAGCGTCACCCTTCATCTCTTCAAACAAATCATCATCTATACAGAAAATTATTTGGGAGAGGACATTTTGTTAACTTAGTTCTAAAAAATATGTTAACTCACCAACTATTTCAATGGACTCTTTGTTGTAGAGTTTTTTGTTCCAGTAGAGCATCCGCAGGAAAGGAAATGAGGTGAACAGGACGAGGCATATTCCGAGGAACATGTAACCTGTGAAACTGGCAAAGTCAATCCCCTGTAAAACAAAGAATAATAATGTGTTAGACAGGATAGCCAGACAGTCGCGACTCGTGGGAATGTGTTACGATGAGAAACTGTATCTGATCTGCGCCATTAACACAAAGTGAGACAAGTCATTTGGTCTTCTGAGAAAGCATCAAGTGAGAATAAGGTTCAGCTGTATTATTCATTATCTGAGACAAAGAAAAGGGATTTAGCAGGTGCAGATGTAACCACTGATCTACATTATATCTCTGTAATAAAGTCATTACAGTTAAAAATTACAGTTCCGTTTGGGCAAAGAATAGAGGTGTTAAGACGCATACAGTGGCATTATAAGCAATAAAAGTTTAGATTTGAGAGCAGCCTACAGGAATGACATAAAAAAGCAAATAAATCGATTATTTCACACAAAAGCTGCAGTGATAATTGTATCCTGAAGGTTTTTTCATGTCCACCGAGCTCTAGTTTGGCAGGGAGGACATCTTACTTCCTGCATGGGAAAGAAATGCCAGCCCCCGGCTAAGGTTGTCCTCAAAACTGAGAGCTAATCTTTCCCTAGGAACATTATTTTATCAGGTACATTCCTGGAAATGTGTTCTTTTAAGACATCATCTTTATAAAATATCATTTCTAAATGCAAGACCCTCTTTTTAAAAAAAAAAAAAAAAGCCTTTCAGATGTACAATTTGGGCTTTAAGTAATTTATACTGTCTTTACTCCTTATACTTGCACAATATGAAGAGTGATAAAACTGGTTAATAGTGACCTCTACAGGATTTGAAATTTAAGGTGCAACAAAAGCCTAAAATAAGGGAGGAGAGGAAGGGTGATACAATGAAATGCAGCACAAAAATAAAGATATTCTCACACACGACCTGAAAGAAATCAAGTATCCAGTCAAATTTCAATATGAGGAATGTTGTTGCAGGTGTGCAGCAGCTCTTAAACATCTCATCAATTGTGCAATAGATTAAAGGTTCTCTTCATGTCCCACAATCTAATTTCATCACCGTGGCACCTCGCTGTCAGTATAACTCTGACTACTCCTTTTTATTAATGCCTCCAAAGAGACCTGCTCTGCTGTGACCCTCAGGGCAGCCTTGTGGGCTTGAGGATGGCTGCTCGTGCGAGCCTGGTATAAATGAAAACTCTCCCTCGAAACCAGAGAGCAAAAGTAAAAACCAAAGAAATGGAATATCTTGTATCTGTATGTAATAAACCACTGAAGAATCTAAGTTTTGTCTGTTTCTCTGTTTGCAGCCGTAAACTGAGAGCTGGTGTGTCCATATTTCAGAGCCTATTGGAGGAGATCCATTTGGCAAGGGGTGTCACCAATGTCCCTCAAAAAAATCATACCAAAAGGAGGTAGAGATTTCTCTATGCACCTTGCACTATAACAAATCAAATACAAGGACACTCTGATAAAGGACAGAATCGCCAAAACACACACTTCACAGCTCTGCCCCTCTTTCTATCTCTGGATTTCTCCCAAAAATCCCCTTGACACAAACAAGCAAGCATGCAAACAAACAAACAGGCAAGCAAACCATGCATGCACACACACAAGCTGTCCTTATCAGAGGCCAGACATGACTGAACGAGCGTGCTGCTTGCCGCCGTGCCCCTGCGGTTCTGTCACCTGGGAAACCGAGCCAAGACAAACTGGACAGCGGGTCGTAGGAGCCTGGTGTGGTAGGAGCTACTGTATACGGAAGCAGACCACATGCTGCTGCACCTGCAAAGGCTGAAATGTCACGCGGAGTGAACAGATGCCATGTCAAGCAGCTAACAAATGTCACGTCTTCTAGTGATGTAGCTTTACGCCCCTCTGAGGATAAGACGAGAGAAGGTTACGAGAGGAGCCCACAAGTCATTGCCCTTTTCAGACAGCGACAGGCTGCTCTGATGAACTCCTTAAAATGTTCTTACTGCTGTTTACTGACTTACTGTTTAGTGTCACTATCTCTACAATAGAGGCTTGCCTCTTAATGGTTTCCCAAAATATCATGGTGTGATACTGTATAGAGGAGTAATGTGGGACTGTACAGTGAAAAGTTAAGTAGACTAGCATGTAAACACAGCTAGGTTGAGCCACATCAGTGTGCCATTATGGTATGTAGCGGGTTTTTACAGAACCCTACAGGGAGTTCAAATGTAAAAAATAAAATAAAGTTAAATAGTCCAAAAAGGAACCAGACTTCCAATCAGGAAAGTATTGTTTTCAATCCATATGATTACACATGTTCTAAACACAAAAACATTATATACACAAAAATTTAATTTTTAGCAAAGGGCGATTATATTTCAATGGTCCAAAACACATTCTATACATGGGGAACAGTTATATCACCCTCTGCCTGGTGGTACAAAGACAACTGTCACAAAGGTCACCAAGTGTGATGCACACCGATCAGCCACAACATTAAAACCACTGACAGTTGAAATTAATAATATTGATCATCTCTCTACAGTGGAATATTCTGCTGGGAAACCCTGGATCCTGGCAGTCCTGTGGGTGCCAAAAGACACAAACCATCCGCCCAAACTTGCAGATCCCCGTGGCACCGGCACACCCCGATGATATTGATCCCCCAGCAGGACAATGAGTGCTGCCACACCACAAAAACTGCTCGGGAACAGCCCGAGGAACGTGACAAAGAGCTTAAGGCGTCCACCTGGCCTCAAAATGCCCCAGATCCAAATCTGATTGAGCTGCATGGGACGTGCCAGAAAAATTACAATCCCTGGAGTGCTGTTGCCATGAGGGGGTTTACTTTGTCTCAAACAATGTTTGGGTGGGTTTTATGGATCAAAGAACATCCACATGAATACCAGGACCTGGGTTTTCCCACTAGAACATTGAACTGTAGCCATGATCAATGTCATTTACTTCATCTGTCAGTGGTTTTAATGTTGTGGCTGATCGGTGTACCTCATCCACCACAGGAGAAAAGCTTGGCGTTCAGTTACGTGGTTTCACACATTATTGTGTCAGGACTGACACTGTCTCCTTCAGTTTTAACCAGAGAATGGGTCTCCAATGGGCCCTAACATGCGCCTTATAAAAGACTTGAACCACACCAGCTGCTGTTGAGGTGCAGGTGAGTATGTTGTAAGTTGTGAGTATGCCTTACTGCACACAGGCATCAGAAAAAATAAAATGTGCGAGAAGAGGGGACTCTTTGTTGCTTATAATGACAGCATGAATTATACGACATCTTAATATTTATGCTAAATAAATCTTAACACAAATTTAAGTCAAATGCTATAAATGTTTGGCTGCCAAAGTGACAGTGTGTAACTCTGGGCAGGTTTTACAGTGTCTTTCTCTACTGTTTTGACATTTTTAATTCCCGTGATTTATGACGGCAACAGCAACAACATAAATTGGTTTCACTGCCACTACATCTCCATTCATCACCTGCACATCAACATAAATAAGGGTCACGAGTCGCAATTGTATAAATACATAGCGAGATTGTGCTAAACAGAGATAACACATGTACAACCCAGCAAACACAGATGATTAAATTTACCCACAGTGCATACGAACACCCGCCATAAATGTGTATGCACTGTAAAGTCTATTAGGTCCTGAATGTCAGAGCTTTATCTGAGGAACATGAAGGCTTTTAGAAAAAACGGTCAGCATTAACACGACACAGTAAGTACATGACTACTTAGCATTTTGAGTTCTTTTTTATTTAAATTGTTCTGTAAAGTGCCTTCAACTATATTGAAAAGCACTATATTTATAGCCTACTGTATGTATGTACATGTATGCATTGGGTACCGATTGTTCTTATACTTACCCACTCACATTTTATTAGAAGGAAAATGTCCACAAGAAAAGGAAAAAGAAGCTCTGAGTATTTTATGAATACAACCTCCACAAAGAGAAATGACAACAAATAGTGCAAAAATGTGGCATTCATGTGGCAACAGCGATATTTAAATTTACAGGTTTGAACTAAGTAGATGTAGATTTCTCAATAGAAGCACCCGGCGATCTATGCAGTTTTGCAGGGCCTGCTATGTTAAAGCTGCTTTAATTCATTTTTGACCACTAGAGGGCAGAACGACTTACAGCCACAGAACTTTGAAATCATAAAGTCCTTAGCAGACACATTACAACATGGCCCTCCCATCGGGGTCCGGACTAACAAACCCAAACAGTGAGAAAAGAGCAGCTAAAAGCTGTTTAAAGCTGCAGACTTGCACGTTGAATATTCGTGGGACAACAGCACCAGATTCCCTTTAACATTACAGGGAGTCATTAGGTTTAGTGACTTTTTCACAATCTCCCAATTACACTCAATTGTAATTAAGCTACAAACCCCATGAATCAAACAGAAACTACCACCTCTAGCATAATCCACCTGTCGTCCACTTGTCAGTATTATACCATGTGTACGGTTATTATTCTCTGTTACGCACATGATGTTTGCTTTACTAAGCGCTGAACTGTTACAGTATATTAGTGCAAGTTAAGGCAGAGAGCTGTGAAAGTGCCTACCTCTCTGCGCAGGTTCTGATTTGATACTATAATCACATTGGGTGGATCTCCGACAGCTGTGGCAGCCCCTCCAATGTTGGTGAAGATTACTTCTGCAATCAGGACATGTCTGGGGTCCAGATTAAGCACCTCACACAACCTGCAAAATCAGATAGAGACAGGAAAGCCCTTTAGCCACGATTAGATTGTGACGGGTGGGGAGAAATAAATAGAAGGAATATAAAAAAAAGGATATTGGAGGATAAAAAGAATTGGTCCTTTAACATCGTGGCTGTACCGGATATCCAGCAGAGCACCGTTCGAGGATCTATGTTATGTCTGTTGGGTGTCTAATTTCAGTCAAGTCAAATACAATCGATATTCTGACCTTCTGGCAGCAAAAGTGATTTTGAGAACTTAATAATGGTTTACTGTTTCGAATCATTGATTAGATTCAAGAACTTTAGGTTAAAAGAACACTTGTTTTAATGAAGGCTGGTCATTTCTTTCTTCAATTATTAGAATTTACTGCATGTGACGAGAAATCCCTGCAATTGCATTAATTATAAAGTGAATAATGAGTAATAATCGATAATTTGGTTTACAGTAAAGCTGTGGCCAGCAGCCGGTTAGCTCAGCTTAGCGCAAAGACCCGAAACAAGGAGGAAACAGCTAACCTGGCTCTGTCTAAAGCCACCAAAACAAAAACAAAACAGTTTAAGTCTTTGTGCTAAGCAAAGCTAAGCTAAGCTAATCGCCTGCTCGCTGAGAGTGATACCAATCTTCTCATCTATTTCCCAAATTATGAAACAATTTAAGAAACTTTGCTTTAAGTAGGTTATTCCATATAACAATGGCTTGATTAATGCAAATGTCTTAATAAAGCCTAATAGTATACAGCAAGAAAGTATTAGACATTTCTGAAGGTGCTGTTTTTTCTGAAGGTATGTCTAAAAGCTTAAAAGGACAGTTCACTTTAAAATGAAAAAATACTGATTTTTCCTCTTACCTGTAGTGCTTTTTTTCCATCTACATTGTTTTGGTGTGAGTTGCTGAGTTTTGGAGATATCAGCTGCAGAGATGTTTGCCTTCACTCCAATATGACTAGATGGCACTTTGCTTGTGCTGCTCCCAGTGCCGGGTTATTTAAGATAATCCACAGACCTTCATGTAGGAACTATTTTCTTTCCGTCCATGAGAAGATGCACATTTCTTTCTGCATGGCGATACAGTGTAGTTTGGTAGAAAGAAAATAGTTCCTACACAAAACTGTTTAAAAACAGCGTCTGTTTGTTTGTTTTTTATTTTGGGGTGAACTGTCCCTTTAACACTGTGTCAGACCTTAAGTATTGATTGTTATAACAAACCGCATAAGTGTTGACATGCAAGTTAATTAGGTTCATTATTGGAGTCTCCAAAACTGGCCAAAGATGGGAACGAGAGGGAACATTTGTCAGTCTCTATGTGGCGACCTGTCCAGGGTGTACTCTTCCTCTCACCCAAAGTTAGTTTGGGTGAGTAGGTATAAATAATGGACGGATGGACATTTCAAATGGCTGTACCGTACCTTATGGTGACAGGTGTGAATAGCATCATAGTGGTCACATTGTCTAGAAAAGCAGAGAGAATGGCAGCGATGAGACAGAGGATGATGATCATTGGCCACACTCTACCTCTGGATAATTGGTAAGCCTGCAAAGAGAAGTAATATGACAATGAGTTGATGTTACTGAGCCACCTATTAGGTGAATGTCTTGATTCATTCACAGTACATTTGCAGGACGTATTTAAGATCTACGAAAGCAGAGTCGGTATCACTGAATGATGTTCTGATACGTCGGAGATGTGTTTCAGCTTGTCAGAGCATCACAGTGAAACGTCATAAACGCCCTGTAAAACGCATAAAAGCACTGTAATGCCTACATTTCTATTATGAGTAGTAGCACTACAAGTGGTAGTGGTACTCTAAAAGTTCCAGATATAGCCATTTAATATTGAATTACACAGAGATTCACAGTCTTTAATGTTAATATACCAGCCTTTACCCCCATGGGAGTGGCTCAGGATGGCCACCCTGTGCATGAACAGTGCGACGTGTCAGAGCTGCTGAGCTGTTCTCAGGAAAGCTATTTGAATTTGAGTGCCTGCCCTTGTCCAGCTCACACTTAAAATTCATGAGCCTACATGATCCCTCTGTTCTCCAGGTCTGAGTGCTACTGTACCTGAAGGACAAAGGCACTCGCCCTCCTTCACCGTCTATGAAGAATATTCGGGATTAAACCGGAGCTTCCCAGAGCTGGTTGTATGATGGGAAGAAACCTTGACTTTGTGCTGAGAGGATGAAGGTCTTATCTTCTATTGTAACAGGCTAATGTGAGTTCCTTCATTATTTCTATGTAGGACAGGTGTAGATCTGCAGCATAGCACCAATAGCATCCAGTTTAAGCAAAATTAACTGTGCAGTCTTGAAATGTATAACCATACAGCTCCAAGTTAGGAAATAAACAGTTTAAAGGTCTGATGTGTCGGATTTAGTGGGCGCGGTAGAAGATTGCAACCAACTAAATACCCCTCGCCTGGCTGCTAATAACGAGAAAGGACCTCTCAACAGAGTGTGTGTGTTTTCTGATCAATAACCAATAATTACCTGCTTCTCATGGCTGATACCGTTAAGATAACCAATAAGTTCATGCTTTTGGCTGTAATTTCACTAGCTGATAATTCAAATCTTCCATTATCTGACTGATAATTGTTTTGTGTATCGCTATTATGTAGATGTGAAGGGCTCATTCTAATGTAAAACACAACATTTTTTAGTTTCGGGTTATTTTACACTTATGAGAACATGATTATAAATACTATATTCCATTTCTGCCAATAGATCCTCTTTAATGCTACACACTGGACCGTTACAGTTGATCGTAGTCATACTTATCATTCAACAAATTTGGCTAATTTCAATAGAATAGCCTAGTTTTCTGATCTTTCCCCACAAAGCAAAACAGACATCATTCTTGTCAGCCTATAACAGTGCTGTACCTTTAAATCAGGATGTAAAGATGGGAATCCAAACTTGTAAGATCATCTTATATTATAGACTCACAAATCTTATTCGTGGCTGATAAGTTAACATAAAAACAGGGTTGTCAAGAATCAGTGCTGAATCATGAATCAGACCCATCACTCAACTTACCTATGATATATTAATCAAATGTAAAATACATTAACGTTAATATCATTACTCACCTTCACAGCGCAGTAATCAAAGAAGCCGGTCTCTGAAAAAATGGCCACCAGTACCATCTGGAAGGAACACGACACAACATTTTCCATTATATAACGAGATTATATGTCACCCTGAAAATAGTTACCACAGACAACAACATGATGCTTAGAGATGGATATTCTTTAACTTTATTATTATTAAGTTCAACTATGATATAAAATGGTCGTAAAATTTGTGCAAAGGCCAAAAGCACCTGAAAACAAATATGTTTTTTGCAGGAAATAGCAGGCAACTCTAAACTGTTTAGGAATGTTATTGACCTGGATTAATATCACACATAACAACAGTCTCACATAATTGCTCCATATAGAGATTATTGTAGCACATGTAAATTCATGGTATATTTGAAATGTATTGCCTTTAGGTCTGGAATATTTTCAGAAACTCCCTCTGCTGAATTTCTAAGAGCAGGAGGAAAATTTCAGTTGCAGCTGCTGACAGTGGACATGGTCCAAAGGAAGCTACCATCTGTGGTCATGCATCAATATGAAATATAGATCTGGCATAATTATCTTTTCTGTGAATAATGAGAGTTGAATATTTTGTAATCGATGTGTTCTGCTATAGAGGTACAATGCGTCAGGCATACTCCTTAATTTCATAGGGGCCAGGAAACAAGATTTTATAGTCAAAGTGAAGTTTTAGATGTCAGATGGTGATAAAAAAAAAAAAAAAAGGAATACTAAATAACTTCTTCTTTATTTTAAATATAAGATCTTACAATCCAATCTGTCCAAAAGGAGATTTGTTGAATAAATGAACACAAGGCTTTAGAGTCTCACCATGCCAAACAGAAGAGCCAGCGTCTCATAGTCGATCCACTCCACCACAGTAACCAGACTGGGCCGCTGTGGAAGAGACAGTGAAAATAACTAAACTTGACAGGGATTTATTAGCGATTACTAGATCTCTGATGTTATTATTATTAGTACAGTACTACAGTAATCCTCCTGGCAACTTAAACAAATGTATTTTATCCAAATGAATTTGAGCACTGCTATAACTCGGCCCGGATCCTGCCTTTGGATGCTGTCGGTCTTTTTTCCACAGCAGACATTTTCTATAGCAGGACACTAACAATGGCTCTGTTCCACTGTTGTGTCCAGGAGAGCAGCACAAGCTTACCTACCTTCAAACTGGAACCTACAATTAATGTCATTGATTTCATACAGTATGTACCTTCCCTGCATAATTTGAAACCATTTTCCAACTTGTGATTCACTGGCCGTTGGACTACTGGAACTAGAATAAAAACTTTTAATTAAGCGCCTTTCTTTTCCAAAATATTTTGTTGCGGCAGTTTACGAATGCTGTTAAAGTTTTTTAGACATCCATTCTTTTTACTTATAAAGTTGCCTGTAAATTGATTAATGAGAAATAGAAGCTTTTAATGAGTATGTGAGCACAGGGCATGATAAATACCTCACACTATAATTTTTCTGTTTAGTTTAATTTGCTGAATTTACATAGCAGCCATTTTGAATGCCTTGATTGGGAAACCGTACCAGCCGTAGACTGTTAGCTCTGTTCAACAAGCACATTAGCGTCAGGTGATATTATCTATCAACTGCGGTATCTAGCTAATTTACGGCCATTAAGCTAACTAACTTTCTGGCTAATTTAAAGCTGTCACTAAAACAGAAGATAAACTTTAAAGAGACTTACATCACCGATGATAGCCAGGGCAGCTAAGGCCGCCAAAGATCCCAGCATGGCAGCGAGAGTGCGGTGCACAAGCTGAAAATTCAAGAGATTTAGCAGAAGCATTATTGCCTCCGGATCAAAGAAAGGTCCCAATATTTAAATATCAACATTTAAATACAGATACAATCAGTAACTTTTTCTCCCTCTCTCATTATCATTCACATACAGTTCAAATACAAATCTCACACAAAAGCACATAATGTCAAATATTCTACATTTAAATCTATAAGAAATCTGAAACTCTCTACTGTGAGTTACCCCATTTTCTTTTTACCTTTGGTTAAGTCACATCAGTGGGACGACTTTAAACTGCTTTAAAGTTTTTTTTTAATTCATTCAGTCATTCATTTATTTATGTATATTTTACATTATGTTAATTGTTGGTAGGCTATGTGGTGTTTATATTTCATTAGTACCTTGTATCTTTCTCATGTCAATGTTTCATTTTCATGTTTTTCATGAGCCTGATTCTATAGTGCATCTCAAACTGAACTGTACTGTCATTTAAAGAAACATCCTTAACGGCTGATTACAATTGCTTTGTCTATACTCACTGTGCTCACCCCATGTTGTACTTTTATGTACTTTATTGTGTTTTATAACAAGTAAGGCTCCAATTCCTATGACTCACAGTACTCACTAGTATCTAAAGACTACATTTCCCAGGAGGTGGAGGCTCTACCACTGGGGTGCACACAGGCGTGTTGCATACTGCTAATGACTTGTTTGTGATTGGCCTGCCTGTCCATTGTTAGTTGTGTATGTTCTGATGAAGGTCGGATAGACGGTGTGCGGAAATCTCTGCTTTCATTCAAAGAGACATCCTTTAAAAAAAAAAATCCAATTACTCTCACAAGATGTCTTTCCAGTAACAACAACAGGAAATAATGAGTCAAAAACTCTTGCCTTCAATTTTCTTTCGTGTAAAATATCAAGAAATGCATAACTTCAAGGGCATTACAGACATCTCCTTGATGCTCTGAAGAGTCGATCCACTGCCTCCACCATGCTCCATCACGACTTTCATGTATGATGCATCCTATTTTTAAAAATTGAGCCCTGTGATGATGAACATCAGTCAGTCAGTCAATCATTTCCTGACGAAAAGGGCAGCAACAAAGCCCCCCAACTCCTGTCTGTATTTGGTCATCTTCTCCACGGTTCACCAGCGTTGTTGGTGGCAATGTAGCCCCTCTCTCTCAATGGTCCTGCTCCATCCTCTCTTTTGTTTACCTTCTGGGGGCCAATGTAATGCAACTTGGGAGCACATGCCCAATCCAGATCCACCGGGATCTTTGTAATGTTGCATGTATTTTGTCTTGCTGAGTGATTCTAAGAAGGTTGTTGTAAACGTGCCAGGTCCAGGCACTCGAGTTGGATTTGAAAAGTATAAAAGGCCTTTATTTAATGGGCTAGAGACATTAAAAGTTGCACCAACGCGTGTCGGCTTGCGCCTCCTTCAGGGTGAAGAAGAAGCCACCACCGCTAAGACAGGGAAAAGGTCCATTTATGTGTGTTGGAAAATGGGTTTTGTCTTGAGCTAAATTGAAAACTAGCTTGTTAAAAATATTTAATTTTTTTAAACAAATTCCATTTTATTTTATTCTTGCAAAAGACAGATTTGTTGCAGGTTAATCCTGTTGTCTGTACAAGAACAATATTCGATCAGTCATTATCCTTAAAGCACACTGATCTTTCTGAACTACTCAACACTAAAGTGGGTCCTGTCACTCAAGATGAATAACAACTCAGACACCGGGAGAAACTTTGTCCGAATACATCTGTTCACATAATGGACGAAGGAGAACAAAAGCCTCCTCTTCTTCTGCCTCAAAGTCAGGAAATAAAAACTGTTTCAGGATTCTTTACTTTAGACCTCTGTACAGTAAGTGCCCATTAAAAATAAGAAAATTGGTGTCCAATTACCAACACATAGAGAAATCCCTTAAATTAAAATATCACAAATGAGAGAAAGCTTATTTGATCACCGATTAAATTTAAATTAACATTAAAATAACACTTTAAAAAAAAAAATTCACAAATGGAGACCTGACAGAGCTGAAGTCAGATGACATCACGCTGATGTCTGAATAACCACGCACTGTACGCTCTTCTACTTGAGAGGCAATCCCTCACACTTTCAATTACAGCCCCTGGAGGCGGACGTGTCAGTAGCAGACATGATACATGGGCGCAGGCCGACTGTAACTCTACTGTCGCCTCTCACAGCCCGCCGTTGACTTTCACACCATAGTATTGCCCCTGCTGCCCGAGACAGCTTAGTGAGTTCACACCTTGTCACGCTCACAGAGATTAGCCTGTCTAATTAAAACCGACTGGAAATGAATGAAAATTAAAGATGTTCAGTTCTGAATGAGTCATGGTGTAAGGTGAGAAGCTAATGAGCAACACATCAGAGTAATGACAGCTAATATGTTGGAAATTACTTCATATCTAATAGGCCATTAATAAAAACTATCGACTGATTGATAATCAATGACTTGATGCATTTATGATATGCATTTTTTTGTTGACGATTAAACAATTATTTGCAGTTATTTACACACCTGACCACTCAAAACCTATAAATGATAATACATTCAGTGATTATTATTTTTCAATTAGTATGACACGTTAAAGGCACACCTGCACGGGTGTTTTCCATTATTGGGGCTCCACTCAAGTTAGAGTCAGGCAGAGCTATGGGGGACCTATATGTGATCATCATCAAGTCCATATTCAGCCTGCGTTCATGCCATTAAGTGTGATAATTGGTAGAGCTACAAAAAATTTTACACGCAAGCATTCACATCATCATCATATGACTACAGATTTTTTAATTTTTGCCTTGAATTGTGGCCTTTGAAAGACATTTAGTTGGGTCTAATGGCAGATGCTATCAAGTTGCATTGTAGGAAATGTAGGATACAGTGTTATTGAAGCTTGACCCAAACTAGGGACTAATGAGCTGTTGACACATATGCACTCAAAAACTGGGACAGCGATAGGCTGCTATTCATTCCGAATGCAGCCTGGCGTCCGAGTAAAATCACACGTGCTACTAATAACATTAACAGTAGCTCAACTCTGTTCAACTGTCCCAGTAAGTCGTGACAGTGAGCCAGCATGCACAATATCAGGACTCAGTCATCATTCATTTTATTATTATTTACAGTGGTTCATTTTCTGCCATCACATGTCAGAATGTCTAGAGTGAGAAATGCCTTACCAGTGCAACAATCTATGGTTCAACAAAACAGAAGAGTGAGGGGGATGTCTGCACACACCCACTCAAGAGAGGTCTAATCAAGCAAAATGAAAACAGCTGTGGGCATGCACCTGGCTGTCAGCACCTCTAATACAGTGCAGTTATACGTGTTACCCATTTAGAACAAGGCAGCAGATACTGTACAGAGAGAATCATCCATCGAAGAGCGTGACATCAAAGGCCATTTACCTCAAAGATAATAAGGACATAGACCCCAGCCAGGATGATTCCAGCGATGGCCACCTGTGTCTCCACGCTGACGTACAGCGACTGGTGGGTCATGGATAACGGCACCACCTCGTTATCCTGCAGGAAGGCCTGAATCGTGATGACGATGGGGTCGCTGTGCGAGAAAGGAAGCAGCACAGCAACAAGAGTGATGTGCATGTTTTTTGTTGTTGTTATCATCTCAGACTCCCCCCCCCCCCCCCCAGCAAATATAAAAATGGCATAACGCTCCCGCTTTTCTGACCCCCTAGTAACATTCATAAAAACCCCTTAGGGGACCACTGAAAGAGGCTATAATAAGCATGTTCAAGTCCACATGTTCAAGTCAACACAGTGGTGTTCTGAGTACCTGCTGAGCATCTCAAATGTTTTTGTTAACAGTATCTGGTCACTTCGTTCACCATGTAGAGGAATGGTCCAATTATGGATCACCTGTTTAAAAAGAGATGACAAATGAGTTCGCCTGGCCGGACTCAACATTTCACCGGTGACACAGCGAAGACGCCCTCACCTGCTGAGTCCTCCTCCTCCGTTGTCCCGGCTGCTCGGTCTGCTCCACCTGGATCAGGATGTACTCCTGGTTGGTGAGGTCGATCATCCCCCCTGTGAAAGGGCCCCCCACCTGGAGCTTCAGCAGAGCGTTGTCTCGAAAATCTGTCAGGTTCATTGCTGCGGGACGTGGACCGTCAAGAGAAAACTGACGCAAAGGACACTGGCACAAAATCTTTTGAAGATGACTGTGTTTGTTTTATCATTTGATATCATAGAATAAAGACCAGCACAGGACACAGAAGTTCCTTCTCTAGTTTTTGGAGATGACATTTTGGAACTGATTAAACGAATATTTAATATATAAACTGTGCAGTGTTACTCTGCAGTCATTTTTCAGAGTAGAATAAAGACAAAAAGATCCTCCCTCCTTGAATTGAAGTACACATTGAAACACAGCAGTGTGCATCATTAATTCACCTGTCAGGATTGCTACCACGCCCTCTTACGTCCCTCTTATCTTCTCCTGCAGCATTCCCTCTGATTAAAGCAGGATGAAGGTCCTTGTGGATTAAACACTTTTTAAAAAATCAAAGTAAAGCAAAGCTACAGTGTGTCATGTTCCAACCCTCTCCCTGTTGATTAAAGGCGTGCTGGGCCTTTTGCAGCCCACTTTTTGGCTTCTAATTTCCGAACATAACTCAAAATGTCAATGTGCAGTGACAGTGATGCAGTAGGAAAGGATACAGAAACTGTCTGTTGAAGAGACCGCCAGCATCCTCCAGGGATTGTCTCGATCTGGATACATGCTGAAGAACAGCTGAAACCAGAATACATTCATCGGCATATTATTCACTCAGTCCACATAGATATAATGAGATGCAGAGGTAAACATCTATGGGAGTACACAAGTCTCACTGGGCTAACTAACTTAGTGCTAAGGATATTTCTCTCTGGGTTCTGGGATCAGCTTGATCCCATTAACGTGACTAACAATTAAACGAACAGTTAAACATTTTGAGCCCAATCCCGAGCAGGGCTCAGCTGTCAATCGTGACGTTTCACCCCGTTTTTATAGCATTAAATAACTAATTAAAACTAAACTGATCAGAAAAACTGAACACTTGATGATACATCAGCATAAGAACTACCTAAAACGACAGTTTGAGTTTTTAGTTTGGCCCATGTCCTACTTGATATTATTGAGGGGGAGGAGTTTATGACCTATACTGCAGCCCACCACCAGGGGGCAGTCGAGATGTTTTTACTGCACTTTTGGGGAGCTCTCATGTCGTCCATCTTTAGATACAGTCAATGGTGTGAAGTATGAAGCCAGAGCCAGGCTTGGATAGCATGAAGACAGAATAGTTTGGATATATCTAAACTTTAAAAATAAGCCTATCATGACTTCCAAAGCTCACTAATTTACACATTGTATCTTGTCTGATTAATCTGGACACAAACAGTCTTGTTCTCTCAGTGAGGTTGCAGAGACATACTAGGCGGAGGGATAAACTGTTGTTCATCAAGAAATAGTTCCAGGATGTAAATCCCAAACCACTAATCATTCCTGTTTGGAGTGAACTCATTAAAATTCCTATATTCTTGAGTGTGACCCTTTCTGCTACTATATGGACATTATTCCTTTAATAAATTTGTAAATTTCAGATTACAAACTCAAGTTACATTTTACAATATGATGCGTTTGTCTTACTATACCAATAACATCAGTTATTCTAGAGGGACACGTCTACTTACACTGCAGAGAACGACAATAGTAAAGATTGTGGCGACTCTGGAGGCTCTGAAACAGCATCTGTAAAGAAAGAAAAGTAGATAAACAAAAATGAAATACAATAATGTTCAGTAAGGTAGTGTATATCATGTGTGATCTCTAACCTAGAGGTCAGGACCCCTACTTTTCAGTAGTCCTGTGTGCTTTCTGTCTTAAATACTGTATAGTTTTACCCCTTCCAGTCTCTAAAAGATATTCAAATGAAAGACTCAGAAGGCGAAATCACTCTTTGAACTGTTCATAACTCATAGATGAGGGGTCACAAGTGGACATGGCTTCATATTCAGACATTAAAATGTAAAATATTACGGTGAGTCACTTGTGCTGACAAAATAAGGGGTCGCACGACTCTCACTTCATGCTACTGATGAGTCTGAAGCTCAGGTTGAGGTTGTCCAGAGGATCGTTCTTCTCCGAGGAGCTGGAGCGGGACAGGCTGGTGACCTCACTGCCCAGCCGGTACCTCTTCTCCAGGTCCAGGGAGCCATTGTCCCAGTGCTCCTTCCCCTCAACGAAGCTGGGGTCATGTATGGTCATGTAGGTTATACTGGGGGGAAAGATTACCGTCAGTCCTTTTGACTTCCACCAGTATAGCCTCAGTGACAAAAATAAACATGACATTGGCATTAAGCTCTTGAAATTAAAAATGTTTCTGATATTGAGAAAGCATGTCTGTAAGAGAGGAGCATTCTAAAATCACAATTTCATTACATTTGTTGTACACCACTGTCATGAAGGGATGTACAAGGATATTATAAGTTGAGCCATTCCATTAAATGACACAGAGAGCATGTCATTCTGATTCAATGTAATATTAAATATTAAAAGCATGAATACGTTATCTTTGTTTTCTAAAAAACAAAACAAAAATTGATATTCCAGTCAGACAACACAGATAACCTGCAAAACTGCTCCAGTAAAGATAAGATACGCACTTATAGAGCCCCAAGTGTGTTAAATAAATAAAAAGGAGATTATGAAATAAATGTTCTATGAACAAATTCTGTAAAATATGTAAATGTGGCAATAAATCATAAAATAATTTAGGAAATTACTCAACTTAGAATGAAATGTGGTTCACATCTTTCTTGTATTTCATGTCACTTTTCATAATGTCACTGTTTTTTCCTGACGTCTTTAATGATGATGGAGTTTCTTATTATTTATTGCACAGTGTCTAATTTAGTTATTTGATAGTGGACACTTTGAGGCTCCACACCGGGTCTGTATAATCTGAAGCGTGAGGAATGACTCACCTGTCATCTTGAGAGAATCTCAGCAGAGGCGACCTCTCTGTAATGTTGGCTGAATTGGTTTTTCCTCTGAGAATGTTAACCACGCTGAAATTGTGCCTGAAAAAAACAAAAAGATGGAAGGAATACAATGGGTTAAAAAGCGAATATACAGTAAATCTGTCCTTTTAAAAAAACAGAATAATGTGAACTTTAACTGCAATAGAGATTCGCTCAGCTGTCAGTCACTGGTTACAGCAGAGCAGACCCACAGCACACTGTAACCCATGGGTGACAGAAAGGTGGGTGAGCAGCTGGTGACTCCACACCTGTGGAGATCATTAAAGTGTCTGTTGTCACCCTGCTGCTGTACTGCACCCTGAGGGTCCTGCTGCCCTCAGAGCTTCACAGCTGGGTCTCAGCCAACAATCACATCCACACACACACACACACACACACACACACACACACACACACACACACACACACACACACACACACACACA
>JBBPCS010000375.1:1770161-1794634 GCA_037974645.1 Hollardia meadi
ACACACACACACACACACACACACACACACACACACACACACACACACACACACACACACACACACACACTCACACATACACACACACACGTTCAAACTGCTCTGGTTGAGAATGTGTTCAGGTTATAAGTGCTAAGAAGCAGCACCAACGTCTTCTTCTGCCACATTAATGACTTTACACCAATCCAGTGTTTCATCAAGCCCAAAGTCATCTCCTTAATTACTTTGACAACAGCAGAGAGAAACGCTGTGTAATGGAATACCAACCCACCGAGCCAAAACTGTTACGTGGAAATCTCTCAGAAAATTAAAGGCCCCCCTTAGCTAATCTTATAATCTTGAAGGGTTTCTACCCTCTGCTTGTCAAAAGGGTCACAGTCTGTGCACTTCCTTTACACAGCAGCAAGCAAGTTTGTTCGGTGTTAGTTCATTTTTGACAGGCATTGTGGGATAATTAAGGTATTATTAGGAGGAAACTGTTTTGTGTTTGTTTTGTTTTGCGATGGTTTTTATTAATTATATGTGGAGGTAATTCATAATGCTTTCCCTGCGTTGTTGTTATTGTCTTACAAGTCTGGCAGGTGTTACCAAGCACGCTCCAGACAGCTATGTGCTTTGAATCAACGGATGTGGTAAGGGTGTTGGATAAACGAGTAGATTACAGTAAGGGAGTCTGCCACATTAATCCTCTTAGATACTCTTATACAACTATAAAGAGACTTACTGCACGTCTGCAAATGTTTTCACCCCTTTCTCCCTGACATGACTCAGATCCTGTCCCCTACATGTGACTTGGCATTGAGGTTGCATGGTCACCTTTACAGAGGTGTCATGGTTTCAGTTTGAGTGTGTTATTTCCTGTTTTATTTTGTCGTCCTTTCCTCGTGTGTCTTGTCCTGCTTTACACTTCCTGCCTTTGTTCTTTTCCCGCCTGTTTTGATCGTCTGCCCCGCCCTAATGTGTTTCACCTGTGTCTTGTTAACCTCACATTCCTCGTGCTCCCCTCTTTCTTTGCCAATTTTTCGTGTTTCATGGTGTGCCTTCGTTCCTGCCTGCTTCCTTGTGTTTTCTTTCCTGTTTACCCGATTGCCACTATAGACATATAGAAGCTGTCATGCCAACAGCTCAAATATAAAAGAGCTAACCCGACCTACCACAGGGCTGCAGGAGACACAAGTATCAGCTGTAGTACTCTTTGTCATGTGCAATTTGTGTGACTTCATGAGTTAATGAAGCAAAACATTCCCCAGTTTAATCCCAATAACGTCACAGCCACGGGCTTGAGATTAGCACCCCTCTGAATGACTGAGATACAGTCTCTCTATGGGCCAATGTTTATATTTTACGAGAAGCTTTCAGCCCTTCCACATATGTTCATAGATCCCGTGCAGGATTTAAGCAGCGGGCCATGTGTAATGTGCTTCTGCATGGGCGGTTCAAATTCTTAAATCTTTCGTATGACTTTACTGGAGAAAAGCCAGTGAGAAGAGACAATGAGTGCTAATCTCTTTCTAAACTGGAACACACACACACACACAAACTTGTAGTACGAGCTTTTAACCAATTATTCCCATAAGGCCTTAAACACAGACTTTAGCAGAAACAAGCTGTTTACATAATGCTGACATACAGGACCATCACGTTTCAAGTTGATGATGCGGACTTCCTTATTTAAGCAGATAAGCAGATAAGGAGAATTATTATTACTCAGCTGGAGTCACTGTTCACCTGATGGATGTAGGTCCAATTAGTCTCCTTTTAGCTCCGTTAGGGTCTCTACAAACTATCTGCCTCTTTTGGGGCTAAATGCTCCATGTTCTCCTGCTAGCTGCCAACTTTAAATGTGTGCTGTTTGGTGCTTGGCATGTACCGCCTGCGGCTGGAAACAAGGTTGATGAGAGCAGTGAGACAAAACGTTTTGGGCCGTGTAACCAACACAATGACCTGTTTTATTTATGTTATCAGTTGGAACCAATGACCGTGGGCCACAAACAGGCTGGGAAAGTCAGAAAGTGTTGAGATATGGGCTCATTTATTGTTGGTTTTAGTCTTTTTGTAGGATTTTTTGACAATAACAAAAATAAAGAATATCAGCAGTCTTATACTTTAATCCTCTCTTAGGTAAAATTACTTGTTTATTTGGTTTTTTCAGGTTTCCTCTTCACTTAGCTAGTCTCTGGACTTCCTTGTAAATAATCAGTAAAACACCAATTTACATCTCTAACTGACTTATCTTGTCAATAAACCACCAAGCGGGAGCAGAAACACGTTCAGTAGTCATACCCATCCTCCTGTCGGACGGGGACGAAGCTCTCAGCGTGGATGACGCACTGTCCGGCGGGCAGGACTGCAGACTGCTGCAGCTTCTGGGTGTCTCTACTCTCTGAGATGCCCTGCAGCAGACGAAGCTCCCCAAAGTTCCCTGCAACGGCCTCTGGTGACCTCAGGCTGTTCCTGGCCTGATGACCTTGGGCTGACGTCTGAGACATCTCCATCTCCAGGTTACTTTTGTTCTCCAAATACATGATGAGACTGCTGGAGTGCAGAAGGAAGCAGAGTTCTGACTCGGCGGATATATCAAAAAAATAGGTCAATTCAACAGTTAAACCTGCAATCTTTGATATTTTAGCCACTTGGCTGCAGAGAAAAAACAAACACAACACTGACACATTATTAGCTTTTAATTTGATATGGCTAACATGTTAGCAACACATTCAGCAGATACGGAGCAACATTTGCATTAATTTGTAGTCGTGTTCATGGTCCAATATTTACTGTCTTTTAGCTCTGTTTTGGTCTCCACAAACTCATATGGGGGAAAAAGTGACTCTAGCTGTTTAATGCTACTATGTTTAGCTAGTTGATAACTTTCTTTATCTGTTCTTTGGTACATTGGGTTTTTAGATGGTTTTTATTTGCTGAAAACATCTCTCAGAGTTGGCTGATAACTTTCTGTGGGTTTGTCACTATAAGCAACCTCAATATTAAGTAGTCATGTGTAGTGGTGGAAGAAGTGTTTAGATCCGTTACTAATAATATAATGACGAGGCATGCAGCATGTCGCTGCTGAAGGTGGAGCTACTTTATAAAGGTTTATATACAGGGACAGCAGGTGAATCTGAGGACTCATGAGATGAGAAAAAGGAAAAGACACACATTTTTTTTCTCTGATCTTTGATTTTTTGGGAAGATTTGAACAAGCCAAAAGCCAAAAAGGTTGAAAATCGCTGGTTTAATCTTTAACAATGTGCCATATTTTAAAAGCTTGTTATCCATTATGTGTAATCTCTTCATCTTAAAACTGACTAAAGCTGTCAAATAAGTGCAATAGAGTAGAAAGTACAATATTTCCTGTGCGGAGGGAAAGAATAATGTAGCATAAGATGGAAATACAAAAGTAAAATACCTCAAAACTGTACTTAAGTACAGTATGTGAGTAAATGTTACTTTCCACCACTGGTCATGTGACATCCAGCAGCTTTATAGTGACTTATTACTTATCATACTTTCTCCTCTTTATTACTCATTTCACACCCACACCAAAAATGTGTTTCATTTGTTTCATCACTTTTCTTATCAACTGATTTGAGTGATGCAATTAAATATTCCATCCCAGCCTTCACCCACACTTTAGGATAAGTTAGAGGCACGAGTCACTTGCCTTTACGTCACTAACTCGCTCCTCTGCCTGGGCAAAAAGGCACAAGGAGCCCTGTTGAAGTGCAGAGAGCCACCATCCTTTAGTGCTGATTGAGCCACAGGCCATGAAGTGTATGCTGGTTTTGTCAGCTGCAGTATGAGCCACTGTACGTGCAAAGCATTTTTAATTTAAATTGAACTCTTGTCATGCCACAACAACACGAAGGGGGACGCCCATATACTTTAAAACAGTTGAGTGATTCACAACAACAATAAAGCACAGCGTGAGGTCAGTGGATGTCAGCTACAGCAGACATGTGGTTCTTGCCAACACAAAGGCTGCATGAATTCGATGGGATTATGGCTCACATGAAAGGCAGCATAACTCACGTGTAACATTTGAGCTTTATGGGATAATACCTCTTTGAGAACTAAGACTACAGTCCTGTCAAGAGGTGGTACAGGGTCGGATAACTGATCCGTCCGACAATTTGCAGGAATATTTCCAGGAAAAAAAACAAAAAACTTGTACTACCAGCGGCGCCATTCACATCATATATCATGATTTGATCCATTATTAATGGAAAAATATTTTTTTAAAGCAGCAAATTCAAACTTTCACCGATTTGATTGTATGCATTATAGTTTATTTACACCGATTTCTTATTTACAGACACACAAAAAACAACTCTTAAAGTTCAAATAATTCGACATCTTTCTCTTTTTTGTGCTGGCTGGTGTTTTGTTTTACGTGTCACATAATATCCTTGTCCAATGCTTGTGATGTGCCTCATCAGGGAGAAGAATGTAAATGTAAAGAATGATCCTTTTTATCTAACATCCCGCCTGTGTGCTGTGCGCGACGACAAATACTAACTGCTTTGTTCTTTTTTCCACCCTCGTTGCTCGGTTTAGCGATTCAAAAAAGTATATATGATGAGGATCTTTTCACAAAAGTGTCAGGAGTAAAAACAAAGGGGCTTAATCACTGCAAGCGCAACACACAAGGCTGGAACAGAAGGAATATACGTGTCAGGTTTTTTTTAATCTTTAATTTGATTTTCAGTATCAGGTAATGTCTGAAAATATATAAAATAACAAAAGAATATAGTGTTTTATCCATCCACACATTCTTTTACATATTACATAGCTTTTGTGCTACTATTTTGGGACATAATAAAGCTCTAAAGTAAAGCCTACTAGTGTAATACGGCAGTGTAAATCCACAATACAACAAATGCAAAGGAACTAAAGCAAACATCAAATCCAAATTTGACTCTTTATTTTTGTTTTGACAGAGTGAGACACAAAAGAAAGTCACCAGACTTACCTTTAAAGACAAAGACAGCTCTAGATGATGATGATGATGATGATGATGAAGATGAAGATAAGCACAATGAAGATGATGACGGCGGTAGTGATGATGACAAAGTTTGTAATTCACGCTGACAATCCTGTGACAATGCAGATGTGTGTGACTGATGCTGGGACCGTTTCTCTGCTTTCTGTTGTTCAATTTGAGCACGGGGACGTGGCTGAAGGGGGCAGAGGTGTTTCTTCTCCTCTCCTGTGCTCCCCAGCAAAGGAGGGAAGGAGGGAGATGTTGCTGAGCAGTCTGGCTCTGGAGGAGCTGAGGAGGAGGTGTGTGTGTGTAGGGGGGGGGGGGCAATTTGCTCTCTACTAATAGCAGAAAACTTTCCCATTCCAGTTTCTCTCATCTTTCTACAACGAACTCCCCACGCCTCTAAGCCGCCTCCTAATACCACCCCCAACCCCTGCACTTCAAATCCAGCAGGGAACAGAGCTTTTTACGACAGTTTCCTGAACTACTTAGTCCTAAATTTAACTGAAATTTAACATTTGGAAAAAAGAGAAAATGAATTTCAGAACCTTGTTCTAAAGATTACTCAGAAGTTGACATTTCATGCTTACCAACACTTTCTTGTGATTTGATGTTTCTGAGAGGGTTGGCCGTCAAATATAAAGCACTGATCCTAACTTGCTTTAACAGGGTGAGTCAACTCTGCAGATTTAAGGTGTAGAAAGGTCAGACAGGTCAGAGACAGAGAGGCTTCAAGAAAAACTTAAACCTCCAGGCTGCATTTTTAGAAAATAATGCTCTATATTTTCATAGCTTTTTTGTATTTATCCTCTGAATTGTTGTTATTTATCACTATTATGTTGAATTAATTAATGCATATATGCAATGTACACCATGCCTCTCCAAAAAAAAGCATGTAGCTCATCTGAAGCCTTTTCTTCATGGATTTATTAAATCCCTTTTAAGTTTTCATTCCACAAGTCGCACAAGTCTGAAACTTTGCTTTAGTTTCTCATCTAACGTTTTGTGCCTAAATCATTTTTTAAATGTTTCTAAATTAAGATTAAATTATTTGAAGTCTCTGCAGGTCAAAGTGGGGGCAGGGGAGTGGGGGTGGGGGGCAGTTAAGCCACACTTAGTAAGAAAGGGTCAGAGGGTCAGATGGAATGTTGAAAGAAATCTAGTGAAAGCCCCAAAAAAGGTCTCTCTGGTCGTAGAAGTTACTTTTGTCTTTAGGATAAATGTAATAAAGGGACTCACATTTAGAAAAAGTTGCTGATTAGCTACCCATCACATGACCCCATCTGTACTCAGCATTACAAGTTCATGTTACAGGCCAAAGTTCTATAAAATTATCTGAGGAAACAACAAAGTTAAGGCCACAAATGGGATTAATGATTAATTTAAAAATGCATCATAATGTTTTCTGTTGTGCACCTCAACACTGAACTCTTATATTTAAAAAAAACAACAACAACAACAACAGCCAGGACAAAAATATGGGGGGGCTATTGAGAGCTATAACAAAATCAGGCAGTGTATCTTTAATTTTACCTTTTAATACATTTGCCTTTGACCCAACACATTTGATCAGATTAGGATTTTAACATCCTGCCATCCATGAGTAAAAGCCAGTGAACCAGACTAACAGGACCTAAGTAATTAGAAACTCCCACCACTAAAACCTCCCCCCCAATGACAATTATCTATCCAGTGAACTGAACATCAGTGAGAAAAATAAATTTCCATTAACTCTGCCTCCTAAAATTATCTGTGAAGCAGAGCGATTACAGTCTGTCGAGTTCCAGCAGCCGCTTTCTTCATTCTCAGAAGTGAGTGGAGACAATGTTTCCCATTGATTCCTATTGGGTCGAGTCATCTGGTCTGGACGCACTGTTGCCTGTGACATCAGGAGATGAAAGCTACGCAGAGAGGATGTCCAGAGGGGGAGACTGCACACTGGTCTTGTGGGCTGATGTGAGATATAGTAGTGAGAACAGAGTGATCACATGTACACCAAGCAGAGAGGAGAGTGATCCAGCGGCGGCGAGTGAAGTTAACTACTGCCAAGCAGGCAAACAGGCAAACTTCCTGGAAAATTCCCCAAACGTTCCTGGATGGTTACAATATTTGCAACCTTTAAAAAGCTTTCTCATAACGTTCCCATAGACTATATTGGCACTAGGAACATTATTCTTGTAAAACCTTTACAGAACTTTCAGGAATGTTATATTTACAAAGATAAAATGTGCTGCGAAGTTACGATTTAAAGGGGCAAACTTCATTTCACAGCATACAGTCAAATTATTAATACTTTTTATCGTTATATAAGATACAAATATATGAAACAGACAAGTGATGTGCAACAGCAAACACATTTATTAGGGAAACGTCATCGCTGCTCCTAGTGATGTCATTCGGAGCCAGGGTCTGCGCAGTAGTGACCCGGCAGCGGAGCCGCGGTATCAAGTTCCCGCCCACCCAATCACGGTCAATCATTGACGGACATTTCACCCCATTTTTAAAGCATTAAACAAATAATTAAAACTTGAACATACATCAGCCTGATAAGAACTATGACAGAAACCATCTTTGGGAAAAATTTATTCGAGGTGTACTTCGGTTAAATGTTCTGGAAAACAAATTGCAACTTGCCAAGTACGTTACTAAAGAATATTTCCTCATGATGTTAAGAGAAAATTGGTCGGCATTATTTTACCCTAATAAACATATTTGCTGTTGCAGTTGTATACAAACATAATTTCTCTGCGACAGCGCTGCAGAAGCTGCTCTTGGATAATATCACGTAATCTTTATCAGCAGAAGTTAAAAATGTCAAATATCTTCTGAGCCATCGTGTATGAGCCCTTAAACATCTCCAATTCCAATGACAACAGGGCAAACTCGAGAACAGCTACTAAATGGCTGTTTCCTCAACTGTCCAGAATGAACTATTCCACTTCACTTCATCACCACGCTCCTCATCAGACTGTAAGATGCTGCCTCCGTTTAGAGCTTCAGGCCCTGCGCTGTATTCCCTCACCTCCCTCTCAGCGTACTGTAGATGAGCAGAATCATGCACTGGCAACTTGGTGACCTCACCGGCTCAGTAGTTTGCTAACCAACCGTTGTGAGAGCAACAATGGGCGAGGCCTAAGCCACCTCTGCACATTCATCAGGGCTCTGGCACAAAGGGCTCACAGCCAAGCCAGGCACGCAGAGCACACATTCAGCCAAAGCTACAGCATGAAGACAGCCATCTTCCTCAAGAAACCTGGTTTAAACCATCCATCAGAGACTGCAGTAACGGCACATTGTTCAGGACAGCCTTTATGTCTCCTACAGCAACTACGACTTTATTCCCCCTTGTTAACATACAGCAGCACATAAAAAACGTACAATAACCGTCCATAATCTAGACCACCAGTCCATCAGTAGCAGCGCTAGCTTTTCGGACTCCCACGCTTGGTCAGTGTTTCTGCACCATAGCTCATGTATGGTGAAGGCGACTAAAATCTATAATCATCTTTAGCTGGTTAAGCCCTGTCAAAACCTGCCATTTTTGGAGGGATTATTGCACCAGATTTCCTCAGAAGGCAGGCTGTTCTGCTGTTTTGATGGAATTTGATATAGTCTGTTCCCACTGAATGTCTCCAAGTCACCGTCAGAACAGTTGAACTGCTTATCCGTTAGACAGTGCAGCGACTGGCCATGGGTCAGTAGTTTAAGCTTCCTAGTAACTGTGTTGGTGCTAGCATGAATTTTTCATAGGCAGACCTGAGGCCTAAGGTCTTGCACCCATGATCCTCTGATCCTTTAGGGGTGCAGGAAGCTGCCTGGTTCCTCTGTGTCTCAGGCGGTGTTTTTTTGGGGTGAGTCCTTTGTCCTTCGGTTGGGCCCCTGGGGACGAGGAGGTGTCAAGTTGGAGCTCAGAAGGGTCGGGACATCTGGGTTAGGCCATGGTTTTATTCGTTTGGGCACTCATTTATTTCTACTTTATTTTATCCATTTATTTCTCCATTTTATTTTGAGTTATTTTGTTTTGTTGTTTTTTTCCTTCCCACTTTGTGCTGTCTTTGCGTGCTCATGTATTAGGCCGACACATAGAAGGTTGCAGTCAGATCCCCTGTTGAACAGCCTCCACCCCCCGTGTGCACCATGCTGTCCCACATCCAACCACTCCCCCTACAAACGACTATCAGCCCCCAGAGCCCAGTCAGAGGTGTCACCACCCTCTGGGGAATCGTTGGTAATGGAAGTGATGAAGAAATTAATAATATACGATTAAAACTACATAAACAAGTATGCAAAGTAAAACTTATTTGGGTAATGGGTACATTTACACAAGTAAATGAATGAGAGAATGAACCACATCCCATCAGTATCAGCTGTATTTTGGTTTTAGTTTTAGTAAATGTTGCATGCAAACATGCTGAACTCATCTGAACATTATATGTGCTAAACCTCAGTATTGCCATTGTGACCGTGCTAGCACGCTGACCTCAAACTGCTGTGATTAAGTACAGACTGACAGATTCACTAGCATGGCTGTAGACTCTTAAATTACTCCCTATTTTTACAACGTAGTGCACAATATTTACTGGCCGCTGTTTTATTTGAGTGTCCGAATTCTAAGTATTCTAAGTAAAAATCCCATAATGCAATTTTCTACATTTTATAGTTGCAACTTTACAGCTGCGCAACACTTAGAAACACAAAAGTATGATTATCAGTGCTATTGGTTGAACTACTGAGTGTCTGTAGGGAGAGAATGAGGGAAATATGGGATTTTTTGACCCCATCTTGAGTGTTAATCGCTTTAAAAAAAAAATAATAACAGGGTTTTCTTTCCCACGTATAACTGAATATTTCATGTTATAGAGAAACTTTAAGCTTTAAACTTTGTCCATACTGTAAATATACCTTTAAAAAGCATCTTACACTGAAGTTAGTATTGAGTTATGCAGTCTCATTCCTCAACCTGCTCAAAGTCACTCTCATGCTCTCATTCTTTCCAGGAATTAATACTGGTTACACATGGTTCACTGGTCCTCATTACTCTGGCCACAATTACATATACTTTGATCATGCAAGTTAAACTGCACTCATGACTGATCCACTCAGTCCCAAACCAACGTTTAAAGTAACTCATTGGGTGCCTAAAACTGAGCTTCAGTTTATGAATGAGGAAAATATCGGTAGTACTATTACACAAGTATTATATTTGATCTGTTCCAGTGGTCCAGCGGTTCCAGACAGTAGGTCTACATACTACACAACCATGTCACTTCTTATTTCTGAATTATAGTGCACAGACTTAAAGCAATGGACAGGAATCTGTAAAAAATGTATTTAAAAACTTAGTAGGAATATGCCTTACTGTATGTAAGGATGCAACATAAACACATCTACTCAGTGTTCTCCTGTGTTGTTGCAGACAGAAGTAGTTTATGTAATGGGCTATATAACACATAGCCATAGATGGAGACCGTTCATTCCCCCCAACCCTCCCTGTATTGAAAAGCACCTGACTCCCACCAGCATAATGTACTTTGTGATAATTACAGAAAAAAAAGCACTAAGTCTCCAAAGAATGCTAATAATTTTAAGCCAAATCAACCCCTCATAAAACAGAGAGGTTTCTTTTTTTCTAATGCCTTTGAACTACACATGAATTTACAACTTGGAGAGGTGGACCTGGACAACACACACATGCACACACTCGAGGGAGTGTACTACAGACAGAAACACTATGAGGAATGTGCATGAGTGAGGGTCTTAAGATCCTTTTTTTTCCCAGCACGTGAGGGAGGCACAGCCCCTCATGATGCTCCAGCACAGCTGACGGAGACCACGTTACAGAGGTAATTACAGGAGATTTATTTAATCCCATACAGCTACAGGGTTAACAGTGATGTCAAGACAACACTCCACCGCCATCCTGCTACCACCTTTGTACCATTTATTCTTAGAGATCAAAAAGAAAATCTGATTTAATTTTCAGAAGCTCCGTCTGGTGAAACGAGGGAAAAGAAAACCCAAATGATCCTCTGACCTAGTTTGGAAAAATTCAATACAATGGTTTTATTTGGAGAGCAGCCTGTTAACTCTTTCATAACATTTAAGCAATAACCTTAATCCAGACTACAATGTTTGATAGAGATTTATGGAGCACAAAAAAAAATCCAAGTAGACGTCATTTTGAAATGATTAGAAACACTGCTTGTATCAATTTGTGTTGCACTTGTTTTTCTAAAAACCTTCTCAGAATGAAAACGACCCAAAAACAATCACTGTAGGTGAAACCCGTCGCACCGGAATGTTCCATCATTTCAACAAAACCAATCGCAAACGAAAGACTTGAGTCTTGTTTTGTTTGAATTTATTAACAGAATTTTATTAACATTTAATATGCAGGAATGAGACCTTCTGTGAATACATGGCACGATCATATTATATACATTCTTTCAGGAGACAGTGCACAAACATGGTGGAGGGAGGGGTAAATATAAGAATCTTAAAATGACCCTTCGGTGGGCTCTGACTGGAGCCGAGTGAGAAACACTGACTTTTTTTTTTAAAGTTAAAAATGTTTATTTTATTTTTTTTCATATATAAAGAAACATTGCTATTATCAAGGAAACAAAACATAATACTACTGTTTTGTTGCACATCAATTTTTTTTTATATATATATACAAACTAGGGACAGGTAATTCACACAGACCAGAAGGAGAAATCTACCACAGTGCTAGGCTGGAGCCAGTTTTTTTTTTTTTTTAAACTGTGACAATATACATAATTCTCATGTACCACATCGATGACATGTGCAGCTGATCAATCCACTGTATTTTCAAGAAACTAAATCAGAGCAAACTAGTGTTTGTTCCTCTCTTTAGCTTATAGTGCTTTTAAAGCTCATTGCACATTTTCCCCCACAGACGTTTGTGTCTTCATAGAATGCCTGTATGAGAGTGTGTATTAATAGCTGAGATTAATGCAGTCTCTCTCTCTCCCTCTGTGGCAGCTCTTCTTCCACTCATCCTTCTATAAAGTTCAGTGTCCCGTTAAGTAGTCCTGGGTGGAGTCCGAGGCGAAGGAGTCGGCGTCCTCGTTATCGGAGTCTTCGCTGCTGTCGTCAGCGGCGGGCTCCCCGGACAGGGCGATGCGGGCGTAGTCGTCAGTGTCGATAGACTTGCAGAAATGAATGGCGTATTTCAGTTTCTCCTCCAGCACCTGTTTACACGAGTACCTGGGCAGCTTCAGCAGGAAGAAACATGTGTAGGACTCTGGCAGGAAGTGGTCAGGGGGGTTGTACTTATCCAGCACCTGAGGACAGAAGATTAAGTAGTTTAGGTCTCCACATCAGGTCACTATAAAGCTGGATTTATACTTACTGTATATTGTGTTCAGAGGCTACAGTGTTTAAAAGTTTAAAAACAAAACGTGGTGTTTTTTTTTATGTTCTGGACCGTTTCCTGGCCGGGGGCAGTGACATCCTGAAGTCTCCTCCGGTTGCTTTGACAAGACTCCAGGAAGTCAACGCTCCTAGACAGAAATTAGTCAGACACATAATCTGCCGTAAAATCACGACTTGTTTTTGTACATTTAAGTTTTTGATAAAAATCAATCGTTACGATGCAACAAGGCTCTGAACTACTGTAGTTAGCAGTAGTGACGGTGTTTGCTATCTGATCGATCTGACTGAAGGTGGCTGACTGTAAAAAGTAGAGATGGGTATTAAAAGAAAATCTATTCTAATCTTCGGCATTCATTTACAAATGTGACCATGATGCTGATGAAATGAAAAAGGCGGAACTCTCTACAACGTGCACACACACACACAAGTTATCTTGTAATTAGCGGTTGCAAACATGTTCTTAATTTAATGACTAAATAATTACCTTGGCAAGAAGAACGTGAAGAATATTGCGAGTACTGTCTACGGCGTCACTCACAGACTTACTTTAACCACATGGAGCAGTGATCAGCAGTGAAAAACGTGACTAGCTGACCTGCACACACCGCAGCATTAAAAAACTTAAATAACTCTCTGTTTCTGCGCCTGCTTGTTGTCTTGTACAACGATGGTTTCCCCCGGAGCAAACAGTGAGCAGAGTGGCTGCTCTTTACTTTACGTTAACAACAACACAGTGGAGCCTCCCCCACTTTGTTATTCACGTGGCTCTAAGATGCCGTCAAACTAATCCATTAATTAATGCAGTTTAAAGGTCCCACAATTAAACTTCTTATAATATGACCCATTTGTGTGTGTCTATTAAACACTTATGTAATTGTGTTAACAAGGAAAAATATATTGATTTGATTTTCCGTCGTGACTCCGTCTGTTCCCGTCACACATGGTGGGATTTGGATGCTAAATGGGAAGTAACCGCCTACTTTTCATGAGCAAACGTTCTGATTGGCTAAGCACAGATAAACACCGCCTCACTCTCCCTCGCCCACTTACTCATTCCGCTAGTAGCCTGCACACTGTGCAATGATCTGGGTGAAGCACTCCAGCCAGGAATAAAACACTTTTCATGGCCAGTTCTCCGTCACATTGCTACACTCTCCATACTTGTCTCAATCGCTTACCTGGGAACTGTGGGAAGAAGTGGAAAATGAGGGGGCGGGCTTATGCGATGTTTATAGCTCGACGACTATTGGTTATCCGACTTCAACATAGAAAGCGGCTAAAATTCTTACTAGCTCGTAAAGCTGTGAGACCATCTTGTGGTGAGGGGGGGTAGAGGAACAGCAGTAGTAAGTAACTTCAGATTTTAACAGCTTTTATTTTACACCTCCAAGTTTATAAAAAAGACAAAACACAATAAAAATGCATTTTCATGATATGGGACCTTTAACTTTTTAAAACGAAGGCTGCAGATCATTCATCTTAATTGCTGGTTGTGTTTCATATTGTGCTTCGGTGGTTTGGCACACAGTATATATTGGAGCAATAGACTGAAAATAGTGCCCCCTTTTCTATTCATTCAGTCAAGAATTGTTTTTAATTGAGGATCGAATGGAATGGCGAGAATCCCCAAGATTCACACCTCTAGTGAAAACGATTCAATGATTAAACAATTAAAACATGCACATTACATCGTTACTCCAAACCCATTTCTTTTGTTTATAGGTACACACAATAAGATACTAAAACATTTTATGACTTAGTATTTTTGTGAATTAAATCGAATGCTTTTTAATACCCTTTTAAGCCTTTGTTGAGGAAATTGAATTCAGTACTTTTTGAGCTGCAGTCAGATTTCCGCTTCTTACCTGCACAACAAAATCCCGCCCGCGGAAGTCAGCGATGGTGCGAGGCAGCCGTGTGCGGCCCCAGACGAACCTCAGGAAAAGCGACCTCTCCGTGTTGGAGAAGGACTCCATCACCTCCCAGAACCACTGGATGAGCGCCGATGTCGGCTCCACTCCCTTGTAAGTGGCCACTGACTTCAGCAGGTGGAGAGGGATGTCCGGGCTTCCGCACACCTGAGGAGAGAAAAACTGTCAAACCAGCCCACGGCATCAGGATAGAGGCAATGTCACAACCTTAAAACCTGCCCTCACTAACCATAGTTTCCAGTTCGTAACCAGTGAAAAGCGACAGCAAGGGAACCGGAACTACGCGAGCCATTCCCTCGCGCACGGCAGAGACCTGCTCGTCAAACTCGTGGAGCCTGAATAGTGGAGGAAAAAAAAAAAAAAAAAAGAGTTAAATACAAACACCTATTGGAAAGTGTAAATGTTGCTCGTTCAGCTGGTTTTCTCACCTGTAGTTGATTGCCAAGCGGACGTATTCTGCGCGGTTCTCCAGGGTGATGTGGGAGTACTTGGAGCTGAGCTGGATGTCCTGGCCGCTGGCGTTGGGCACTGTGAAGGGCAGAGTCATGGCCTCAAACTCCTCAGCTGTGGCCTCGTTGTCCCGGATGTACATCAAGCCGGGAATAAAATCCTTATCAACCTGGGAAACACAAAGCAGATTACAGCTTAACATTCTAACGCAACCATCACATCCACTTGCCTCTTCATAACCTAGAATTTCACCTGGTGTACACATTCATCTTTGTGTGTGTGTGTGTGTGTGTGTGTGTGTGTGTGTGTGTGTGTGTGTGTGTGTGTGTGTGTGCACACTCAGGCCCTCGTGCTCACAACACAGTTCCCGTGAGTTCCAAGCTTTCTTGAGTCTTGTGCTGGTTTCATTTCCCATCCAACCTTTTCAATATCTTAAGGGCAAAACCATAAAACAAGAGCAGCTTTGTGAAGGAAAAGGGTCATTTTTTCCACTCATGCTCTCTAAAAGATGGTTCAGGAGCTCATGATCACAGCGTGAGGGCAGGACAGGACTCACGCCATCTCTTGAACAAAAGCTGAGATTGTGGCTCACGACTTATTTTGCTGAAAGGAATAAAAAAATGTAACCTTTTTGACGAGCAGGTACAGTACGCGTTTACAGCCATGTTTCTTACTGTAGAGATCAGGGTAGACGGGAGCTGATGGGCTTAAGATTTAATCTGAGAAGGAACGTATAGGAATGTGTTCTTTTTTGCAGGTTATAATGCAGATCATGAGGGTTTAAAATGTTATATAATGTGTGACATAAAGAGAGGCATTCCTTTTGTAGCTGGAGGACTACCTTCAGATTCTTGTGTGAGGTTTGGTCCTGTAGCTGCTCGCTTTCAGATTCACCAAACTCTCTGAACCGCACAAACTCAATGCAAATCGCTAGTTTCAACCTGATGGATGCCACTGACGGATCATGAGTAGGTGCATGTTTGTGAGATGGGATCATTAGCATAATTGACACATAAATTGCTCAGGACATCTGTTCCGGTCAGTTTTTAGGCGAGTGTCAAAACTGTCATCCAGGAGTGAAAAGAATATCAAACTGCTGAGCTTCAAGTCATGCTGTCAGAAATCAGCAGCCGAAAACATAAAAAAATTCAGCAATTGTACAGGGGACCCAAAACCCCCAATAATGTATGAAGACGGTGGTTTGAAGTTAGCCGCAAAAAAATAAAATAAAACCAAGCTAAAGCAATGAGAAGAAACCCCAAAATGAGACAAAACCGTGAGCATCAAAACACAGCTCGGAGTCAAACATTACACTTGATTACAGGCTTCATTATTATGAACATATAACATTATTAGATAAACAACGGCCAGACAAGATGAGAAACTGTCAATAATTTAATTCAAGTGCTGGGGCCAGGAGGGGTTATTATAACAATCTGTGACTTGGAGTTATTAAACTACAGGAGCATTTAGGAAATCCAATGTTTAAGTCCCGCAAGGTACAACATAGTACAGGACACAGCGGTGGTACCGGAATTGGTCGGGGAAATGAGAGTTGCATATCATCCACATCACAAAAGTCAATATTGTGTATTAAAGTCAATATTATGTGACAGTAGAGGATAATGACCTGCATGACCCCGAGGCAGCTGCTGGAACTGCTGAACAGTTGTGAAAATGTCAATAAAATCTAAAATTAATGCAATTTTTTTTAAAAAGAGCATGTTGTCAAAAACCTCTGTGCACAGCAGATTCACTTCAGTTAGTCATAATTAACCTTTAAATTCATTTTAGGTTAAGGCAATCTAATTCTAAATCCAATTATAATTCTCTTTTTTTTTCTTTATTGGTGAAATAGCAAGACAATAGTGTAGTGAAATAGTGTGACATAGAACATGACCATAGACAACAAGAGAGACATGGTGAATAGACAAAGGTGACAACATATCATCCTAATAATCTAATATGATAATGTGCTTATTATTTAATAATATTTATATATTTCCAATATTTATTATTTATAATTAAGTATTACATAATAATGACCATTATAGCAATTAGAATTTGATCTGCACAGCCATGAGGTGTGAGGCCGAGCCGGGGCACCAGGGAAGCAAGCGAGAGGCCGCCCCAGCCAGCCCCCCAGAAACCCAGACGGGGGCCCCAGCAGGAGACAGGCAGGGCGGGTCAGCAAGGGGGCAGCCCCCGCCTTATTTTTGTTCTGTTTTTTTTGTTTCCTTGCCTTTTTTTCCTTTCCTTTTATTAGTTTAGTTTAAGGATTAGGAGATTTATTGAGTACCTACATCAGGCCGCGCCCAGACCCAGAGGAGGGAGCTGGCCCACTGCAGGTCTCGCGCCACTGTCCTGTCCCGGACCACTCCCAGACCATCTCGGATGGAGTCCGTCCGCTGAGGAGCGGCAGTCCCCGTTTTCCTTCAATTGTAAACTTTTTGTTTGTTTGTCAACCATACCAACAATCTAATTATAATTCTCAATTGCCCCCTGGTGGCTAGCTGCAGTATAGGTCATAAATCCCGCCCCCTCCATGTTAGCAAATGGGACATGGGCCAAACTAAAAACTCACGTCTAATAAACCTTTCTTCGAGATGATTTCTGTCATTTAAGTAGTTGTTGACTGATGTATGTACAAGTGTTCATTTCTCTTTTAAGTTTGTTTCCATCCATCCATTATCTATCACCGCTTATCCTATGCAGGGTCACGGGGGCTGGAGCCTATCCCAGCTGTCATTGGGCGAGAGGCGGGGTACATCCTAGACAGGTCGCCAGTTCATCACAGGGCTGACAAACAACCAAACACACTCACATTCACACCTTTGGGCAATTTAGAGTCAGGGCCATCGCCCAATCACTAATGCTCAGACTCTGGCTCCAAAATGACGTCACCAACGCAAAATGGCAGCACTCATATCCAGGATATTTTGGCTTCATTTTTGTACAGTAGGAGAAAGTGGTCCACGTCCATCTTTATATACAGTATGTCAATGGTTTGGACCGCTAGTCAGTTTTGTTTGCATTAAAAATTCTATGAAAAAATCAGTGAACAAGTTCACTTAAATCACTTCAAAACAAATCTGTTCATACTAGTAGTTCCTGCATGAGGCCCAGTGTTTGAGAAGTTATATTTTCAAACTCAATCATCATCATCAGTATGAACTGGACACACACTGAGAGCCCCACTGTGTAGAGAGGAGCAGGGCTGTGTACGTACCTCACTAAGGTCAGCAATGGTCAGGTTCATGCCTGCCAGCTGTTTCCACACCGGCTCTGCCAGATTCAGACTGAGAGGGCTTCCAGTCCGGATTGCAATGCCCAGGAGCACTCCTGCAGACACAGCAAGGCAGAGCGCATTACGCACAGATCAAACATCAGCAATCATCTGCCACTGTGCTGTGCAGAACGTTTGCAATAAAACAGCAGAAATATCTCTATTAAATGAAGCATGCTCAACAGTTCAGGCCAGGTGTTTTATCAGCGAAAACGCACATGAAGCGTTTGTGCATTTTAAAATAAACATGCTTATTTTCAGTTTTTGTTTATCTTGGATTAACACCCCAGGAGACCCGACTGGGAGATTAGCTGGATTATACCTAGGAAGCGGAACATGCTCATGTGAAGAGGGGACTTGGCTGCGGGGTTGAGCAGGAAACAGTCCCTGTTGGCGCCGGACTCGTCGCGGCCGTTGGGGGTGACGATGAGCAGCGGAGTCAGGGCGTTTTGCAGCTCCTCGCACATTTCTGCGATGGACTCGCTGTAGCCTCCGCCACAGTCGTCCACAGATTCGCCTGAGGGAAAAAAACAAGTTGGCTTAAATTAAAACATCCAGCGTGAGAATACACACACATGCCCCATTTTGCTGATAATTTAACGGTACTTTTAAAGACGTCAGAGACATTTGGGTGACGGTGCAGCACATACCCACAAATTTGACCTTCCACACTCGATGAGGGAGCAGCAGGCTGTCTGGGCTGAATGAACTCATTTTGGCACACATCTGACCAAATACAGACTTGGTTCCGTCAGGACCTGCCAGGCCTCCTTTGCTACGGGAACGCTTCACCTGTAGGGTGGGGGGGGGTGGAAGAGATTGTTTCTGTTCAATGCTTAATAACTTCCTGCTAAGTAGAGAGGAAGTACTGATAGGCATGAATTCCTAGACATGACAGCTCCCTGCACAACCACAACACAAGTCCAGGAACTCCTGCAGACAGGCTAAAGCACAGATCACACACCACAGAAAAATCCCCTTATGAAAGACATCACATGTAACGCTCAGGAGCCTGTCACACACACCCTCCCAGTGAGAGAAAGAGTGAGGAGGAGGAGGAGGAGGAGGAGGAGGAGGAGGAGGGACTTGGAAAGAAGTGATTGTGAAACAGATTACGAGTGTTCGGATGTTAAAACTGTGTGTTGTGTTGTTTGCATGCATTTCCTGATGTACCTGTATCCTGTTGAGCTCCACCACAGGTCCATGCTGTCTGTCCCTCACCATCGTGGCTTGAACCACCTTCCTGAAAGCTGCTTCCTGCTCCAACAGATAAATAAGATACAGTTTTAGTGCCCAGCAGACAAACAGCATTACACTGTTGAATTTTGGCTGTAAACACCCCTATTTTATATATATTTTTCTGGGAACTCATGTTATCTCACCTTCCCCTGGGAAATGAGGATGCCCCTGAGTGTGTCGAAGCCCACTGAGGGTCCGTGGCCTGTCTGACCCAGTCGACCCTCCAGGTCAAACATGGGTATACACGGGCAGAAGAGCTCGGAGATGTGATGAAGCAGCAGCAGCCTGTTCCTCAGGGCCATGATGGGGATCTCCTGCAGATGGTTGTACTCCATGGGAACCTTTAAGAGACCACACAGACAGTCAGTCAGACAAGCAAGTGACTTTGTTTTAACGACGCTTCTGTTGGCAACGTTTTACTGCCATCTACTGGAACATTTTTCACACACAATTTTCGAACATACAAAGAATGTTCAGTTCGAAAGCAGGTACAGTACCTGTGCGGGCAGTTTCCCAGCGTTGGTGGGCTTGCTGGTGGACCAGGCAAGGGTGTGAGCAGAACCACAGGCCACCCTGTTGATTTTCTTGCCCTGCAGCGCAGCCACCAGCCGTGGCCTCTGGATGGCGTTCGTGGTCCCGTCTCCAAGTTGGCCCTCATCATTGTCACCCCATGTGTACACTTCTCCTGAGCCAAACACAACAGCAAAGCTTTCTGTGAAGCTGCAATCCAACCCGACTTAGCTGAACTGCTGGGACTTAATGATACCAAATGGCAAGATGGCAAAGAGAACTGATCTGAAAAAAAACTAACAAATACGTCAGTGGGGAAATGTACAAAAGGGAGGATCATGTATAAATGGTAAATCCTACCATCCTCTGTGCAGCACACACAGTGCAGTGACCCAGTGGCGATGGCGATGACCTTCTTCCCTTGCAGCCCCTGAACTTGTCTCGGTCGTCGAACGTGGTCGTCAGAGCCGTGGCCCAGCCGGTGATAGTCCCCTTTCCCCCTGGGGATGACATGACACGGATACGCAACTGAGCCATCTCTTCTGTAACAACAGTGAGGCCATGACAGATCTTCTGCAATGGACTGCACTGCGCTATACGTACCAGGTGTACACTGCCCCAGACTTAGTTAGAGCCACGGAAAACTGAGAGCCACACTCCACTTTGACCACTCCGAGGCCGGTGAGAGAGTCGATCTGAAAATGAGAAATCACATTTTCAAATCAATTATTTCATGGAGCAAATCTGCCATTCATCCCTCCACAATGCACATACATTGTGCCTAAATGAACCCCCTCCTGTTCCATTGAAACAGAATGGGACTAATCCAAAAGGCTAACTTTATGCTGAGGTGAAATCACCATCTCTGGGCTGTAGCTTCAAATTTAGCTTAAAGGTGCCTACATATGTGGTTAAAATGCTCTGTGCTGTCCGTGCCATTGTTTTCCTGTGGTGAGAGCAGTGACACCAAACTAGACAGAAGGAAAACTGCCGACGAGAACTGCATTTGTTGGCAGTTTTCCTTCAAATAATTTCAACTTTGACCTCAGTTGGTTGATGATTTGAAATGCAACCAATGAGATAGCAGCTGTGTGTGATGTAGCCAGAAGCTACACATGCACGCAGGGGAGGTAGAGAGAGATAGAAGAAAAACTCATACTGTCCCTGAACTCTATAACATAACACAAAAAATGTACCATGATCTCACTAGGAAAAGTAATGGCATGGGAAAGTCAGATGGGGCTACCAAGTTTGTGAAATGGCATATACTTTATGAATGTCGCTAAATCCACTGTTAAAGTTAGCCAAGCAGTCTATGTACATTAGCTTTGCTAGGCATATACAGTGACAGACACTATACTTCGTATCATAAGAATAGCTATATAAACAGTTTCTAACCAGAAAACATTAGCTTAACAACAGTAAATCCCTTCCTTACAAACTTTTTGATTACGTATACCTCTAATGCGCTTTGTTTCTGCAAGTGTCTGCCCGAAGCTCTGCGCAGAGTAAGGAGCAGATTTCTTATCATCTGAAGGCAGCTTTAGAAAACCATCTACCTTCTCATCAGCTCTCAGCAAGGACATGAATAAGTGCATTTCTCTCTTATTATAAAAAGTTGAACTATTCCTTTGGCCCATACCACTGGGCCCAAGCTTTTAAGCTATAGTTGTGGCTACTGATCTTACAAGAAACAGAAAACTCATCTGAAGGTTAGCTTGTGGTTTTCAACTTACCCTGGTGTCTTCCCATCTAAAATAACCTGAGAAAGTATAAAGTAATGCTTCTGCTGACCTCCAGTGCACACTGCTGTGTAAATTGCATTACCTTCATGGGGATTTTGCAGCCATCACTGCCTCCTCGGCCCAATTTGCCGTAGTCCCCGTCTCCCCAGGACCAGACCATGTCATCGTCTGTTAGACACAGTGTCTGGGCATCCCCGCTCCCGCAGGCTACATCAATGACCCTGTGACCCTGTAGTGCATCCACCTGGATAAGGCACACAGACACCAACATCAGCTTTATGTCACTGTGACTGTGCAGGAAACCTTGTCGGATTGAAGTAAACTGTTTGATTCCTGTCCAAACATTTCAAGTTGACAGTTATTTTTTCAAGCCTTTTCAGTGGACTAACAAACCCTGAGTGCACTACATGTATACAGCACATTATTGAGCAGTGTGAGAAACTGAGCCGAGGATCACTGACCAGCTTTGGTTTGAGCTGGTCTTCGCTGTCTCCATGACCCAGCCGTCCGTAGCGACCCTTGCCCCAGGTGAAGAGCTCTCCACTGGCGGTGATGCAGGCGCTGTGTGCCCCTCCTGCTGCGATATCCACCACTTCCACTCCCCTGAGCGACTCGATAACACGAGGACGGTCACAGGGACTAAAGTTGACATGAGTCACAGTTACTATAGAAATACGCTGTCTGCATCTTTAATTCTTACAGTGATATGGATTTGTATTGATATTTTATGGGCTATTAACTGAAAATTGTGAGTGAAAAGCGTTATATTTGATTTAGTCTAGACCTTCTGTTCCCATGGCCAAGTTTTCCATCCTCGGCCTCTCCCCACGAGTAGACTTCTCCCTCGGAGGACAGCGCCAGGCAGTGCTTCCCTCCAGAGTTTACAGCCACTTTCCTGATGAAGACGTGTTGGATGGACTCCAGTAGGGTGGGGGTGGACACAGACTCTGTGCCTCCAATACCCAATCTGCCTCCAGCTCCATATCCCGTTGCATACAGCTGACAATCAAGACAACATATGTTACAATATATTACATTTTCCTGGAAGTAATCACATTGACATTTCTGATCAATACTTTTGCTAGAATGTGCTACAGCCAGAAAAGGTGATGAATACCTTTCCATCAGCAGTGACAGCAAACAGAGTCTGCTCCCCGCCAATAAGCTGCACCGGCCGCAATGTGGCGAGGGCTTCAGTGGGAGTGGGCACTTTGACCTTTGCCCCCTCAATGCCCCCCAGCTGACCTCTGTGGTTGTGGCCCCAGCCGTAGATGGTGCCACTCCCGCCTGCCGAGAGGGTCCAGTCATCTGGTCTCCGGTTCATCCACTGCACAAGCTGCTCATCGTGCTCACGCTTGAACAAGTCGTGGCTCTCGTGGAGACCGTTCATGCTCTCGTGATCGGCCATGAGCTCGCGAACTTTCTTTGTAACCTTCAAAGGGACAGGAGTGATTTGGAGGGAAACGGATTAAGAACGTTCTCAGGTCAAAGTGTGATGAAAAAAAGTGCAGGCTGGCACAAACGGCGCAGCCTGGTACACTCACCTCATCCAGGAAGGGTCTTGGTAGAGAGGTTCTCTTGTCTAGAGCCACGGCGACTCTGGAGGCAGTGCAGTAGCGGCGGAACCAGGCCCACTTATGGGTCTCGGCACAGCAGGGTAAGGTATCAAGCTCAAGATCGCAGGCTAGAGCAACCAAGACCTGAACAAAATGTTAACATTAGCCACAAACTGCATCTAATGATCTGTAAAAGTTCAATACGCTTTCAACCCATGTTGCCATTGTGTGCATACCTTAAAAAATGGACTATGAAGCAGCTGCTTCCCTCCCCTGACAATGGGGTCCTCGTACTCATACTGCCTCTGCAGAGCCTCTGGAAGCCCCTTCACTAGAGCGGCCAACGCACTGCCTGTGAAACTCTGCAAGAAAGAAATATAGGCTGTATTTTAATAAATGGAGGCTTGGTTCTCCATTAAAATACCCTGCTTTTGTTTTTTGTTACAGTTTTTAAAGAATTAGACAAATTGAATGGAAAAATGCAGCACAACAGAAGATGATGTATGAGGTGAAGGAAAGAAAATTAGCTGGGCGAGAGGAAGGAAAATACATAGCAAAAAGATACAAGTGTGGGGAAGTAATCTAATTAATCGAACAAATAAACAGTCATACATCATCAATAACAATTAAAGAGATCTACACATACAATTAATATGGTCGTATTAAAATATATGCGCTTGTACTGTACATGGTGAGTGACCAGATTTGAAATAACCACTGAAAAGTGGAATGTAATCACTTATACCTTTTATCTTATAAATGATTATTATATACACACACAATGGATATTTCAGTTAAGCCGTTTACTCACCATAGAGCGAGCCTCGCCTTCACTGTCACCCAGCAGCCTGTTTATGTTGATGGACTGACCGTACTCTGTGGTCAGGAGCTTCCGGAGTCTCTGCAGAGCCCACATCCTGTGTCCCGCAGCTGGACAAAATAATATCAAATACAACATGAATATATATTTCATACAGAAATGTATGAACTGCACTGCACCCCAAAAAAAACAGGACAATTATTCTGTACCTAGTGCACTAAGCTGAGCACAAGCAGCAAGGGAAGCAGCCAGGCGAGGCACGATACTTCTGTTAGAGGCAAAGCTGAGCCTGAAGTCCAGCAGGCAGGTGACCAAGTCCATGGAGGGGCAAGACAAGATACAGCGATCCGACAGCAAGTCTTTGGGGCCTGAGGAAAGACACAAGAAGGCTCAGTGACACAAGCCTAGTCTCTATGTGCCAGTGCAGTGGTGCATTTATAGTATGATTTCATAAGAACACTCTGTCAAATGACATACACCGATTAGCCACAACATTAAAACCACTGACAGTTGAAATGAATAACATTGATCATCTCGCTACAGTGCAATATTCTGCT